>CM041297.1:152883693-153153293 GCA_023052935.1 Piezodorus guildinii
TAGTAAGTGAAAGTAAAAAAATTGGATAAGAATAAGGTTGGATAAACATGGGAGATGATGGAGGGCTCAAACTGCCTCCTTGATATATATTGTACAGGTCCACCTTGATATATACAGGACCATGATGGCGGGAGTTGATGAGCTGACGAGGGCATCACCCAGCCCAACCCTTCCATTGTGCTGAGGATCAAATGAAAAATGGAAAGGCGGTATTAAGGGACCACTACAGGCCCTTCGGGGGAGGGAGGGATATCCTTCGAGGGAATTAGGGGGAGTTTCCAGAAGATGAGGGAGGAAGGGTAATCAACAGATAAGCAGGGAGGCGATCGTTTTCGTCTTTATTACACAACCGGAAACAATTAATCTAATTAATCATCTTCAATTAAGATATTTCTCGTTGTTATAGTGGAATAATGAAGTGAAATAACCATAAAAAAGGCCAGAATACCAAACTACTTTGATTTAATATACGTGTAGTATGTTTCGAATTTAAAAAAAAATGTGATATGTAGGTAGAAGGGATTCCTTATTAAAGTCGTATTACCGAATGACAAATATTTCAATCGAATTGTAGGGGTTAGGAAAATAGTCGCCCAAAATCACCTCTTCGAAAAGATATATTAACCTACGAATTTAGAACACAATAGTTCGATTATGAGTGGCCTTGGAGATGCGCGAAACTACTCAGCCCGATATTCACCAAGTGATCATCTCATCTCCGCCGGGTATAATAGTCTAGTCAGCCTGTGAGCTTCGTACAACACATAATATTTCAGATGAAAAAAACAGTATGCATGTATGTACGCATATATATATATAAAACGATGGATACAGACTTCAAACCAATAAAACCACAGAAGAACTGTCACACATTTCTGTTGACATTTTAAGTTTTAAGCATCGACTCCCTGAACACAGAATTACACACCAGATAATTTCAGCTACAAAAAATGTCAAATGCATGGCATGGGCTGAACAAATAAATATAAAAAATATAAACACTTAACAGGCCAGAGTGAACTTACATACACCTTCTTTTTATGGCCTGATTTAAAAATGTCCGGCAAGTTACAACCAAAACCAATGCTACCAACATGAAAAATAGAATGTTGTGCCAAGGGAAGGTTTTGGGAAAGGTTAGCTCAGTTTTGTGCCAGCTAATTTTAATCCCACTTTTGTTTTATTCTAACCTAAAATAAACAGAAAAAAAGAATAAAAAATCTGATATTGTGGCCTGTTAAGAATTAAAGATGGAAACTTGTACAGACACATTGGTAGTTCACAAATGAAAGGACTCGTACAAAGTGGTCAGATAAAAGAAAGAAAAACATAAGTGAAAAGATGGAAATCTCATAGCAATGGCTTTGAGCCGCAGGAAGATCCAGAGAGGTTTCACCTTATCCATAACCCACGGCTCCATTACAACAATAATATAGTTTCTTTTCTTTTTTAATTTTTCTGGAAGTTTTTCTTAATATTAACACTTGAATGAGCACACCTTAACTTCCTTTTGTTAATTATTTGTTTTTTTTCATAACCATTCACAATTTAAATAGGGAAATTAGGGCCAATCATATGATCAATAATTTATCGAATTTGAAGAAAAAAATAAATGAACTTTTAGATAAGCACATAATATCTTGATAATGAGGAAACAACCCCGAAACAAGTTAAGATATATATATATATATATATATTATATATATATATATATATATATATATATATATATGTATCCCTTTCCTCAAGGAAAAGTTCCGCGAGAGCCAAGGCGAGAGAGACTTCTACGTAAAAGGCCTTTGGTTCGGAGCCCGCGGAGCTGTGCCAGGTTCAACAAGGAGCTTCATGGAGGACATAGGTGTCGATATAAAGGACGTAGCAAGGATAGCAGAAAGTGTGGTTCTCGACTCCCTGGGAATTATACACCATCACATCTACTCCTAACAGTTATAATTGGAGGGGCATGCATGTGCATCTGTGTTTACTTATATTTTAATTTTAACAGATTATTTTAATATAAAGATATTGATTTTGGGTGCTGTGTTTTTATTGATGATAGTGTGATTTTTTGGTATGTAGTTGTTTAATGTATATATAATTTGTTGTTTTTTTTTTGTTTTTGTTGTTTTTTAAAATTTAATCTTTGGTTTATATGTATAGATATATCTAAGTATTTGTAAGAAAATATAAACAGTAGAGAAGGAAAAGAGAAAAAAAGCAAAAAAAAAAAAGACAGGAAAAATAAGTAGGAAAAAAAATTTTAAAAGAGTAAAAAATAAATAAAAAATATTGTATTTATAGTTAAATAAAATGTTAAGAATATTCCTGTAGGAAAAAAAATCGGTATGCTGTGTTATAGCAACCCAATTAAGTTGGGCAGCATCATTTTGTTTATTTATTTATGAATAAAGTGTATCTCTCTCTCTCTCTCTCTCTCTCTCTATATATATATATATATATATAGAGAGAGAGAGAGAGGGAGAGAGAGAGAGAAGAGCTATCGACAGTCTGCCGCGATTGCCCCAATAGCAGGCTCATTGACTCAACTAAGAATTCTTTCCTCACATTAAAAATTCCAACCTGGCGGGTTCGAACCCCTAAAACCCTACACTACTGATGACCTCTTGTTCTGAGATTTCCTTGGCGTTACTGTTGTTTTATTTTATTAATTAATCTATTATCTCATTTTACCTCTATAGTTTTCCTTTCCAGAGATTGAATTGACATATTATAATCAGGTGTTGAATACCTTAGTGTTTTCAGCCTAAAAACTCAAACAAACGATAATAACTCACTTGTAGACCAAAACGTTGGAGAGATTAAAAGAATATGGAAAGTCTGGCCTGAGGAGGGGTATTACGGGGAAGGTGAGGTTTCATATTAAATAGAATCCTCGACCGAAAAATAAATAAATTAATTTATCTGAAAACCATTTTCGATATGGATTAAATTTAAAACTGTAATTAATCTAATTGAGGGACAATTGGTCTCTTTGGAAATATAAAACCATGTCGACATATCCAATCGCCCCTCTCCTGCAGTTTTCACATTTGCATAACAATTTTTTTTGTAAGATAAAGTTGGAAAACTATATTGGAATCGGAGGATACAGGATAAATGGGCTCAGATATTTATGCGGTATGAATCCTGGAGGATATTAAAAAGGAGAAGGGAAATGATTTATCGAGGTCCGATCCCAGCCCCTGCCAACCCTCCTTCCTCCTAGCCTCCTCGGCCTCTCTTCTAGTACATACACACAAAATCCTGTAAAATGTATAAAATATCTAATGCTCGCCACTCACAACTTTAACGTATCATACCATGAGCTTTAAATAATAACCAAGTTATAAAAGAATATTTGAAAGAATTTCATTATTCATCGATGGAAGCATCAATCGCGTATTAAATAATATAACAGTAGAAATTATTAACCAAAAAAAAAACAAAAAAAAAAAAAAAACATCAAAGTCTATGTCCTCAGATCACTTCTAGAACTGTGTATGTTATCTATTTTTTTGGTTCCGAAATATTTCGCTATCCAACTGTACACTATTCGTCCATAATAAAATTTAAGGGTTTGCTTAAAAAAATATATACTAAATTTAAAAGTTTTAAGGGAATAAAATTTAACTTGACATTTTTGTATTGAATGTTTTTAATTATATAATGTAGATTTGTTTATATAAGAAGTAAAATTTCGTAAAAACTATACATCTCTCTTGCACCAAACGAATGAAATTTTTTTGTTTTGGGAGAAAATTGGAGCTATCACTTATTGGCTGCAAGCCCTCCAATTCTTATCAGCGGAAAAAAAAATAATCTATGAAAATATTTCTCATGTTTTCAGGTACATTTAATACTTATGTATGTAAATTTACTGATTAAACGATAGGACACACCCTCAAATGATGATTTCCAAGGGAAACTCAAAAAAGTTTCATGATCACAATACTTCATTTTTATTTTACATTAAAGTAATGGGAGTAAAACTGACAAGTGCCCCTTACTTGATACTAAATCCGCTTGGCATATCTGCGGTGCGGGCTCATGTTCCCCCGTTAGAGTGAGGGGCTATTGGCAAACATATATATATTTTTTAAAGGATTGACAAATCGTTTGTCCCTGTCAAAAAAAAAAAAAATAATAACAAGTAAATGTTCTATATAAAAAGACAGTGGTGACAGGTACAAACATGGATAAACATAAGCCAGGATGCTTCCTTGCTGGCTGATTATATATATATATATATATATATATATATATATATATATATATATATATATATACAATATATATAGTTCTTTATTTATATAGGCTAACTAAGGAAGGAATATCATTATTTAATTGCTTTTCTTCTATTAGCCATTCTCATTTTTTCAATTTTTTTTCTTCAATTATCCTCTTCCTCTTCTCTGTCCATTTCTTACTTTCTTCCTTGTATTTCTCCGCTACAAGAACCTTTATATTTTTCACTATTATCCCGAAAAGATCTCTATCTTGGTAATCTTTCAATTATGCAATAATTTTTAAACTTCTCGGTTTATTTGTTCTGCATAACTGTTTTACTATATGAAATAGTTATGGTACAAGAAAGTATTGCGATCGTGAAAATTTTCAAATTTTAGTTTTCAACGGAAATCACCTTTTTGGGTCTTCTGAGTCCAAATAACCAAGTCTGCATGTGTCTGTCGCGCAAAAAGGTCTGTGTGTAATTCCGTGCCTGTGTTTGCGTGGTAAGTCCAGAACGAAAACGAATAGTCGCACGAAACTAAAATTTCATATATGCTTAAATGCAAATATTTTAAATTGTCTTCCTCTTTCAAAATCTCTAAAAATTTTATATTCAACTAAAAGAGAAAAGGGGAAAAAAATTTTTAAAGCGATTTTTGTGCTTTTGAACATACGAACAGTAATATAGATTTATAATATAAGGTTGGAAAACTTAAGATTTTAGAAAATAATATTTTGTTATAAGCAAAATTGTAAAATGATGAATAGGGTATTAATAAGCCGAAACATATTACAGATTATTATACATAACAATTTAATAGTTATATATTATTTTATCTAAATAATATGTTTCTAAAAAAAGCTAAATAAATTTTTATTTTAATTGACTTTATACTTTTTTCAAGTATAGGTGTATTTCATAGTTCTGAAATTGATTTTTACAGCCAAGTTTAGTGAATGTCGGTTGTTGTCTGTACAAGATTTTGTATTCTTCAGTCTCTTTATGGAATAAGATTTTCTTTAATTTATTCTAATCCATTCTTTGTATGCGCATGAAAAACTTTTATTTCCTCTTCTTTATCCATGATTTCAAATTTTCTATATGTTTATTTAGTTCATCGTTATTTTTTAATGAATAAGTCCACTGAAATCATGAAACCAATCATGTTTGTATTGAGTGTACATTGTAAATATTATGTAAATAAATAAATCTTCTTCTTCTTTCAATGAATAGTATCTCTATACGTTTTTGACCATATTTGGTTATATTTAATATAGTTTATACTAATGATACTTATCTTTATAAAAAAAGGTTGGAATGATAAGTATACATTTCCATGCTAAAAAAGAAGTCTGTGAAAAGTTAAAGCCTTGGAAGGAAGCCTAACACGCGACGAGAATCCTTAAGTCGCCCTCTTCTCATTCATACTTCATAGCGCATAACTAACTCTCTGCTGCTCTGAAGAAGTGGACCGAGTGAGAATTAGGGAAAGGGGGCACAGCGTAGGCGGGAATATATTTTCGCGGTGGGAGTTCTTAGGAAAAGTTTGCTCCCTCCCCTTCAGTACCAGTACCGGTACCAGGACTGTCGCGCCACTAATTGCCATCATTGTCTTCTCATCCGGTCCCTGAATCCTAAGGCCCATCAAGCCATTCTCAATTCTCTATTGTTTCGTTCCCCTCTGACTTCTCTTCGAGCAGGTGTAAAGTTAACTCTTTGGCATAAAGTAATTGGTGAAAGAAACCTAGGCTTTGTTAATTATGATTAAGCAGAATAGTAAATTATTAATGATTTAACAAAATAAATAAATAAGGATCTGAATCCGGCGACAATAATGAAGTGGAGGCGAATTAAGAAATGAGTTTATAAATGCATGATAGGTAAGGCCATAAAATAGTAAAAAAAAATATTACATTAACCATTAATTTATTAAAACTTTTAGCCATTGCAGGGTTGCCTCAAGGTTGAGTACTCACTCCACTGCTTTACATAGTATATATGCCAAACCCCTCTGAAACTCTGACACCGTCGTATTCAGGCGATACAGCTATCGTAACGAAATATCCCAATTCTAACACATGCCGCAAAGACATTACAACACTATCTAACACAACTTCACTATTGGTGGAAACATTGGAAAATTCGACTCAACCACCAATTTAAATCCAAATACATTACTTTTACTCTTAGACATGAAATCTACCCTCCAGTATATCTTAGTAGCTGATGATTCACGTGCTCGCTCAGAGGTAGCGCTAGCGACGCTTCTTAAGTCACCGGCCAAATTTAAAAAGATGTATTATTTAATGACATTGTTATATTGAGACTTATTTGTTGTTATTATTAATATCACTGTTCGTGTTACTGATTTATGAGAATAAATAAACCGAATGAGGTATCTTGACCAAGGGCCGAGACACTAGTCTGGTAGAAAAAATCTCGTTATTGACAATACGCATTGTTTTATGAGCTTAGCAAGAGTTAGCCCAGCTCTTCAAATCAGTGTGGATCGAGCAGCCAACCAGATCACTTCTCTGATACATCGCTGGGACCACGTGGTGACGCCGTGTAACGGTTTTTTAACGGTTTTACAGGCCGCAACGGTTTTTTTCCGTAAGTTTTCTCTCTCTATTAATTGCATGCAGTCAACATGTGAGTTAATTTTGAACTAGTGATTTATAAGTGTGAACTTATTAACTTATAAGTAGTTTAAAATAAATTTAATATATATAATGACGGAAAACAAAATGGACATTGCTCAGGACACTCAACAAACTAAAAGACCACTCAAAAGACATAGTTTAAATACCCAACAGACTGATTCTGAAGGCTTCATTACACCAAAAAAGAAATTAACAGCTAAACCTAGACCACAAATAATACTGCCAACGACAACACACAACACTTTCAACGAACTAACAAACTTACCAAGTACAAGCAAGACAGCGAGTACTAACACAATAACAACAACAACAACAAGCACACCCACAAACAAAACACCGCCGCCAATAATTATCAGACCACCGATATCAGGGGTGGATCTTAAAAATTCATTAATCGAAAATGAAATAACGCAATTCACTATCAGAGCGTTTCAAAATGAAACGAAAATATATACTAAAACTAACGAGACATTTAATAAAATCATACAACTACTCCACAATAGTGATGATATGATTACCATACATATGCCCTGAGAGGCACCAAAAAAGACAAAAGATATATCCTAAAAGGGTTTGATTTAGATCAACCCCTTGCACCCATCGAAACGGCCTTAAAAACCCACCTAAAAGGGTTCAAAACAATATGGAGAATGGCCAAGACCAACAAAGAAGGGGTTAAAACCCAACTAAGTTATATTGTTATCACTACAGACCACAACACTACATTAAATGATGTTAAAAATGTAGGACCAATAGACTACGTGATATATCACGTAGAAAAGATGAAAGACGCAAGTGGCCCCAGACAGTGTTTCAACTGTCAGGAATTTGGCCACACAAAAAACTTCTGTGGGCGCATAATTGTATGCGTCCGCTGTGGCGGTAACCACCTGAGTAGTGAATGCCACAAAACAACACCCATAAAGTGCGCCAATTGTGGAGGCCCTCATGTAGCCTCGTATCGCAATTGTCCCGCCAGAATCGCCATAATAAAGGCGAAAGTTCAAAAAAGGGTCATAACAGAACCCGAAACAACAGCACAGGAGCCAACGAATCAGGCTCCCCCCACCACATCCGGACCAAACTCATATGCGGGTAGAGCATTTAAGCCACCGCTACTTCCCACCCCGACCACAACACAACCCGACTGGGTAAAGAACATCATGGGCTGGGTACAGACCATGATAAATAATATGTGTAACATGATGATGGCCAATGTACAGGCCATGATAAATCAAAACTTACATGGATAGACATTCTATCCTAAATTACAACATAACGGGGCTTAAGAAACGTAAGCTCGAATTAGAAACCCTCCTGGCCAGTATCAGGCCATCAATAGTAGCACTGACTGACACAAAACTAAACAAACAAACACAAATACACTTCAGAGGTTACACAATATACAGACATGACTCACCCCGCCAAGGGGGCGTCGCCCTACTGGTGCGTAAAGGCGTCCCGTCTAGGATCATAAACAACAATACGCTCAGTGACGACAAACATACTGCCATCACGATACAAGTTAAACTCAAACATACATACAAAATCACATGTATTTATAGAAGCCCCAAAGGCAAACCGGAAACGACAAAAACTTTTCTACAAGAAACTGAGACTGACAGACAGCATATCATACTAGGTGACCTGAACGCTAGACACCACTCATGGAACTGTGCGACACCCAATGCATTGGGAACTCACCTGACCAAAACAAAATACACAATTATACACCCCAATGCACCCACTTTCAGACACCACGCTAACCCATCATACACATCAACACCAGACCTACTACTCACGCAACAGGCACACCGATTCACAAACTGCACAACAGTTGACTTCAGTGACAACGACCACATCCCTGTACTATATCAACTAGGACATGACACAACAAGAACACGACATACAGACCTAAAATATGATTTTCAGAAAGCAGACTGGAAACTATACAAAAACACTGTTCACAGCAACACACCGACCATCACACCACTCAATAACATCGACGACATAAACAAGGCCATTGAAACGCTACAAAACACTATCAAAGACGCAGCAAGAGACGCCATACCCACTTTTCACCCAACACCTATACATCTAAGAAAACCGCCAGAACACATACTACAACTAATAAAACAACGAAACAACATTAAAAACTGCTGGTACAGAACAAAAGACCTTACTTACAAACCCATTGTAAACAGCCTCACTAGACAAGTAAACACACTCATGTCGCAGTGGAAAACATCAATATGGCATGATCAATTACGCCGAACCCACTATGACCCGAAAAACTTCTGGAAACTTGTCAGAAGCCACAACACAAAATCAAAAGTGGTGAAAATTACCCGAGGCGACGAGCTTCTCACACCCGCAGATCAGGCCACCATTCTAGCACAGTATTATGTTGACCGAGACAAAGCACGCACCGTCAGCACATACGAACACAACCCCACGACAAACAACACACAAACCCCCCTCTACTCCACGTATAAACAACTGACTGCAATATTGAGAAGAACAAAGGGAAACAAATCAACAGGACAGGATAACATTCCATATGTCCTACTCAAACAACTCCCGAGAAAGGCCCACATGTTTCTCCTAAACATTTTCAACTCATGCTCTCGCCTCAGATACTTCCCAAATCAGTGGAAACATGCTATAATAGTTCCACTCCTAAAACCCAAAAAACGAGGAAAGGTCCCGGAAGAATACCGGCCCATCAGCCTCCTCAATCATATCTCAAAAATATATGAGAAACTAATACTCATACACGTCCGAAAACACTGCGACGCACACGACGTAATACCCCCAGAACAATCTGGGTTTCATCGCGGAGTCAGCTGCTACCATCACGTTGCTAAACTACAGCATGATACAGCCAACAACCTTAGACAAAACCGTGCCACAGCCATGATATCACTCGATTGCACACAGGCGTTCGACTCTGTATCCCACACCACCCTTATTGAAACACTAAGGCTTCACCGATTTCCGGACCAACTGGTCGACTTAATAGGTTCATACATCAGTGGACGGACATTTTCAGTCCGTGTGAACACTGAATTGTCTACCCAACGCAAAGTGACATGCGGCGTCCCACAGGGCTCGGTCCTAGCGCCTACACTATTCAACATATATACAGCCCAAATAGTAGGGCAAAAAATCGACAGAGTACAAGTCGCCGCATATGCTGATGACATTGCCATATACACGGCCAGCATGAATGCGGATAAAGCAATGCGCAGGGCCCAAAACGCAGCTCAACTAATCACAAACCAACTGAACGACATAAACATTAAAATAAACACTAACAAAACGGATGCAATAACCTTCTCATACATGAAAACACTTAAACATCAACCCAAACTAAACGGAGAAACTATACAAACCAAAAAACGACTCACATACTTAGGAATGACACTAGAGTCACATCTATCATTCACAGCACACATTTCAAACAGAATACGAATTGTACGAGCGACAGCAGCACAACTAAATCACCTATTATACTCACCAGGGCTGTCACTAAGACTTAAACTACTTATATACAAATCAATACTTAGACCCGCACTCCTTCACGGAGCACCTCTCCTACATTACCTATATCCCACAGCCCTGAAGTCACTTCAATCAACCCAAAACAACATATTACAAAAAATCACAAAACATACAACTCTCGAAAGACGGAGCATGGACCACATACACGAGACTTTAAACTTAGAAACAATACAAACACACATATCACGACGACACATAAAATTCTATGACAACATACAAGCGACATACAACCCGCTTTTCCAATCCATCACACCTTCCAAGATCCCAGAGAGATGGCAGGGTCGTAAAGGCCCTGTCAACCCAATATACATCATTAAGTAGCATACTACTTAATAATCCCCTCCCACACTCATTATCCCTTTCCTTCCTTCCTTTTCCATATCTTCTACACTACCCAACCCCACCCCCCACCTCTCTATGTCTAATAAATTTCTTTTCAGGTACCCTTTAACCTTTTGTTATGTTTTAGTTCTAAGTTTTCTTCTTCAATTTAGCTTTATATAACTATATACTATATAAACAACAAGAGGAGGCCCCTCACCTTCAAAATATATCAACACACCGAACAGGGAGTATCTTTTTTATAACTAATCAATTAATAAGCCTTCAAATACCGGTAGGTAGAAAAAGGTATTGTAAGTAAACTCAAATTTTAATGTATATTACCATTATTATTTTTATATTAATTCTATGTTTTTTCTGTTTGAGGGATTGAAAAAAAAAAAAAAAAAAAAAAAAAAAAAAAAAAAAAAAAAAAAAAAAAAAAAAAAAAAAAAGCTCTTCAAATAAATGAAGGTACATGACCTCTAACCGAGTGCATCTATAAGGAGTCCTATCCGCTACCGTTGAGCTTCTAACTAAACTTGAATTCCTTCCTAACCTGTTCGCTCTGTTAATTGGTAGGTGCCGGATCGCCCCCGACATCGCAGGGTAAACTCATAGCTGGCGCTGCGGTACGTGCTTCTACCACGGCGGGCTCCAATTTTCATCTCAATCTTTTCCTAAAATAAACACGCAATTGTCGAGGCCTTTCTACTCTCCATATAAAAAACCATACTTCGACATCTTGATAATATCCAAATTCCACTGATACGATAAGATCCGAGACATCTTATTGTGTTGAAATTCGATAGAATAATCACATAGGGCTCACACATCAAGAACAGACATATAAAGCAAAACAAAATGCTAAAACTTTTACATTCACAACTCTCAAGACGGTCAAAATTGAAACTTTAACCTAAAATGAACATTTACACTCATTACTGAAGATCATTTGGACAACAGATATTCGGGCTTGCCAAAAAGACACCCACATACGTAAAATTCTGCTCCCCTGAGTCCAAATAATCAAGCCCCGCAAAACGATCTAAGCGTGGTCTAAATCTAGTACAAATAAGAAAAGTCGTACAAAACTGAAATAGTTGAGCTATTTAAATAATAATTGAGTTTGTACCTTTACAGGATGGCCCTAATCCATGAGGGGCCAAAGAATATGTGAGGTGGGATGATTGTTGTTCCCTCTGCAATATAATTGTATTTTAAAGACTTTTTTGAAAACATTTTTAAATTATAAAAATGGATTTTTAACTTGTCAGACAACTCAGGTAAATAAATAAAAAATAATTTTTTATGTAACATTGTTATTTGAATGTTGTTAATGTTTATAAGTTACTATACTAAATAGTTGTTTCTTGATGTTTAATTATTAATTATTGATGTATTTCAGTGAGTCCTGATGATGGGGTAGGCCCCCGAAACGTTGACTCGTTAAAGTTTTTCTGTAAAAACATTTTTTAGAAGATAATAGAAACCTAATATTTTAATTATATCAATTCCAATCTTCCCTTAGACCTGTTTTTATTATGAAATTTCATATTTAAGACAACAATACGCCCGAGTTGTGACAAACTTTTCATCAAAATCAGCAAACCAAAATAGCCACTTTATACCATGCATTTTGGACATTTTTACGATTTTCTAACTCTTTTTATCCATGTAAAATTTAATGGGATTCAATATCATTTAGGTTCCTTCCTTGTTGAAATAGTTTGACAGGGCTTAAATGACGATCTTTTTTTTTTTATTTAATAAAGTACCTTTATTTTTGTATATTAAAAAAAATAAACGTATCATCGTAACATTGAAAAAAAAAAGAATAAATGTATAAGCTTAATTAATTTAAAGCCCAACAAAAGGATAAAGAAGAACAAACATATCTTTTATACAATTTTCTCTTTTTTTTTTTTTTTTTTGAACATAAAAATAGTAATATATTGAAGATTAAGAAAAAATATTATGTTTGTGAAGGGTGATAAAAAGGGGACAAAACTAACTCATTGTCTTAACTATAATTAGCGAAATCGGTCAAGCAGTTCATGCGTGCAATGACCAAGGAAAAAGGGGATTCATTTTTATGTATGTATACAGAGAGAATATTATTACATTAAAAAAATAAATAAATAAATAAAATAAAATAATAATAACAATGAAAATCTGGTGCGAGCAACACACGACTTTCACTTACCTTGATTTTTAAAATCAATGAAAGAATTTTCAAATACAGTTAGAGATAAAAATAAGAGAAACTATTAAGGAATTAATCGAATTGAATTTATATAGAAACATGTGTTTTATTAAAAAATCTATTATATTATTATCTAAAATAATCAGTTAGTTATATCTTCTTCTCATCCCTCTCTATTAACTTCTAAAAGCTTGTGTATGAAATGATATTTTTTCTAAAATCTTTAGCTTTCCAACGGTATATCATACATGTATATTACTGCTCTTATGTTCAAAAACGAAAAACTGCAATAAAAAAATATTTTTTCTGTTTTCTCCTTTAGTTGGGCATCGAATTTATTCAATTTATATATTTCGGCATTTAAGCCCTGTCAGACCATTTTTATTCAAATAAACCCACATTATATTAAAGCCCATTAAATTTTACATTGATATAGCGAGTTTAATCAAAATCGTCTGAACCGTTTTCGAGAAAATCGAAAAAAAAAAGCAAAATGCATGGTATAAAGTGCCTCTTCTGGTAAGCTCATTTTGATAAAAAAAGTTTTGTCAGGTCTCGGGCGTATAGTTGTCTTAAACATGAAATTTCAGTTTCATAGGACTAACCGTTTCCGCCCGGGTGTTATTTGGACTCATGGTACCCTAAAACGTGTATTTCCGTTGAAAAATGGAATTCGAAAATTTTCACGATCGCAATAATTCCCCTTACTATATATAGTAAGTGAAAGTAAAAACAACTAGAACAGCAAATTTTCCTTCTTTCATAAGATCTTTATACATATATATATATATATATATATATATATATATATATATATATATATATATATATATATATATATATATATTTATATATATATATATATATTAATAATACGCATGTTTTTATTAAAACTAAACGTAATTAATAATCTAACAATTTATTTTAAATTCGAAAAGTATTAAAAAATTGTTCAATAGATTTTAACAACGGAGGTAAGTGAAAGTCGCGTGTTTCACCACCAGATTGTTTTGTTGTATAATTATTAAGCTCCTGGTGAATATATTTAGAACAAGCAGAGTACCTGGACTTGATACCCTTGAGGTGGTCCAGATCGGGAAATCTCCCCGTCCAGGACTGACACAACAAGAACAGATTAATTAATGACAGAGAGAGGGAGAGAGATATGAACAGTGGCTGGCTAGGACAATGGCAGAGCTGACAAGCCCAACTCCTCAACAACTCGAACAAGAGCAGCTGTTTCTTGTTGGCAGCTGAGCGGGGGCAACAATGCGGAACTTGGCTATCGGTTACCTCAGTAACTTCTTGTCTCTTCCAGTTGTTTCTTGTAAGGTTTGTTTATGCGATGCGGTGAGAGTAAATCCACCTACTAGCAATTACACTGCATACGATCACCTGCCTTACAATGAAATAATTCTTTACAATATTTTATTTAGGAATGCATGTAGTGAGATTTTTTTATATCAATAATTTTATGTATTGACAACCAACTAATTATTCAGATGTGATATGTATTGAGAATACTAGAGAAAGTTAAATAATTTTGTATATACACTAAACATTTAGATACAACATTCGACATCGAAATTCCTGCTATACAACAAGGTTTGCATGCTCTCTTAAATATATATGCAAAGAGTTTTTGTGTTTGTGGAATCACAGGCGGCCATCATTGCAGTTATATTTTATTTTATTTATTATTTGGTAGGTTATACATTACATTTTCCACAAGTTAATATACAACAAACTATAAAATAATATATATGGTGCTACCTTGACCAGCTCAACATAGTATCTTGGATGCAGAATCCAAGGCTCAATAAATAGGACAATACATACTATCTTGCTTAGCGGTATCCTATAACAGTGATAACAACTGCGTCACTACACATATACATACCCACAACACACTACTAGTTCATAATAAATATGTTTCATGAACAATATGTTTCACTAATTCACGTCCCAGCCTGTAGTCCACGAAGCATACCAAACCATCAACTGTAATTGAGGTGGGAGCCCCTGAGGACCATAATGGTTATGGAGTTCAAGACCCTCAAGGGTACACCCAGCAGCCGAATATCCTCGAAGGAACGCCTGCACCAAACGCCTCTCCGAGTTATGGTGATAGCTCTGATATCGATGCCCGGCAAAGAGTATTTAGGTGGTTTTCCATTGGATACCAGGCCACTGTGGTATCCATGTTAATAAAGTAGCTGACAATTATGCAAAAGAAGTTGCAGCTTCAGAGCAGAGGCAAAATGTTATATTATGTACAAAATTGTTGAACGTTATGTATGTACGAAGAAGATAATGTAAAGCGACGAATAATGCATAAAGTACTGTGCTTATTATTGGCAAAACAATTTTATATTATTATATATATTTAATCATAGTGGATATAAAGTTGGCCGTTAAGAATTACTTGAAGGAATTAGTCCGGGTGGTGGTCAGTAATTAGTCCGGGTGGAGGTCAGTAATTAGTCCGGGTGGTGGTCAGTAATTAGTCCGGGCGGTGGTCAGTAATTAGGTAGTTTCAACCATTTATTTTAATCTCATTACTTCTTTTTATGTTAGTACGTGTATTACACTTTTATTCATGGTTGTCAGATCCCGTCTAAAATGCCGTCTAATATTTCCCATTCTAACTACCTTTCGTAGGTACATTCCAATCCACCTAGCTACATTCCATACAACCAAATTGTACCTGGTTTCCATTCGCCTACAATACAGTACGCTTCTCTATTCGACTCAATATTTCAATGTTTCTTTGTTATTTTGTATAGATTTGTACATTACCTTAAGTCATTATCTGCTCTGTATAGGCCTCCAATTAGTATACCTTAGTCATGGTAATTTAACTAATAGATTTCTTTACGCATCTAGTTTTTTTTTTATGTTATAATATTGACATCCTCTAGCTCAATACTTTTTAAAATAGTGTATTTAAACTTATTGTAAATGTATCTCTTTTGTATCTTTTTAGCCCTCGGCAAGACTCATTATGGGGGTTGGAAACCTTGGCAGATATTAAATGGTTGAAACTACTTAATTGTTTCATTCACTGACCGCCACCCGGACTAATTCCTTTTAGCATATAATTTTATCTAAAACATATGTTTCCACCGATACATAGTGAGTTAAATTCAAAGTAAAAGTCGTAGGTTTGAAGAACCAGGTTTGTATCTTTTATATTATGATAAGATATATATATATATATATATATATATATATATATATATATATATATATATATATATATATATATATATATAGAGAGAGAGAGAGAGAGAGAGAGAGAGAGAGAGAGAGAGAGTTTAATTCATCGACCTTTTTATATTATAATTTTATTTGAAATGATTCGGGTCTTAGGTCCTTAAACGATCACTCCTTCTTAATTTTCTTTATTTGACTTTTCGATTTCTCCGTCATAAACATAGGATCGTTTTCAAGACAAAGAATTTTATTGAGCACTGGCACAACACTCAGGCTAACTGGTGAGAGGTGTGCCGGTGCTCAATAAAATTCTTTGTCTTGAAAACGATCCTATGTTTATGACGGAGAAATCGAAACGTCTAAATAAAGAAAATTAAGAAGGAGTGATAGTTTAAATACATTAAACCTGAATCATTTCAAATAAAATTGTATATATATATTATATAAATGAAGGCGTTTATTATTATTTTTATATTTTCGCTTCGTTTTTAATCACCGTGAAATTTTAGTGGTCTAATTATTGGTTTCACGGAGACTATAAAAGTAAACGAAAAAAAAATGGTAGGATAATACTTGCATTGTGCACTCAGCTGTTAATTTCTTGCTATTGTGAAAGGGGCCTCCCTATTGGCCTAGCTGGGATAGAAGCTCTTCGGTAATTGGTTGCCGGGGCAGGTGTCTCCCACCCCACTACCTACCATCTTCCGTTACTACTTTCCAATAATATCTTTTCTAGTTTTAATCAAGCGTGTTCAGGGTCTTCGGAAGAAAGGGGGTAAACAAGAAGGATGAAAATCCTTCACGAAGGCCCAGGCTAAATACAAGTTATTCTTTTAAACAATGCCTATATGATTATATATATATATATATATATATATATATATTGTAAGTGTGTGGTGTTTTATAGCAGAAAGAGAAATGGAATGCTTTATTTTATTTTTATTTAAAAAGATGTGTTCCTAGCCACTATCTCATACAAAGAATTAGAAGGCAGAATCATAAAGTTCTATTCGTTAGGTTAATGGTTCATATTTAAGTTAACTGATGTAACTTTATCCATAATAAAATAGGAACTTAACATTCATACTAATATAATATACCTTAACTGTAAGATAACATATTGGAACGGACAGCCCAGGATCTAGAATTCAGGTGGGGTACTTATAATATAGAATAGATGAAGGCGGCAGAGATCATATGTTTATTCGTTTAACGTCACTTTATGCTGCTGTGGCTAATCGGACGATGCTACAGTGTGAGTCCTAAATTTTGCTTATCCAGGTTTTATTAGAATAGGGATCTTTAACGAGTACCTTACATCGCACAGGCTCGGGACTACCTTTTAACGTCCCCTCCGTAGGACGGCATAGCTGAGAATTTTTTACTCCCATTAAAAAATCCTAGGGCCACCCACAGGTTTGAACCCGTGACCATTGGCACAAAAAGCTGTTATGCTAGGAACTACGCTATGGGTGACCCCCAAAGATCATATGAAGGGATTGGTATTGAGAGACATGTGGTATCACTTAGTATCCATAATGTCCAAATACTTCCTGTAGGTAAGCTGTTTGATTCTGGAACCAGGTAAGTGCACAGGTGTCTTGGGCGAAAGCCCCTCAAGGCTATCCGAGGTAGCTAAAGTTAGCGAGGGAATCCTTTGTAATTATGGGAAATAATAATTTAATTATTGTAAATTACTATGCTACACCGATGAATCAAACTCATTCCATAATTTTTAGAACAAACATTCAATGAACACCCTTTTAACGACCTTGACAATCCGAGTGCTATCTGAGAGAGCGTTCCAACCTAAAGGTTCGAAATAAAACGAATTTTTTCAATACTGATTAAAAATGGATTTAGGGAATCCATTTATCAAATTTCCTTTAGAATAAAAATATCGTGAAAGTCTCTTTACAGAATGAATTCTTCTAATGAATATGGATATAATGCAATCGACTTACTCATGCACAGTTCTATTATTATTTACAATAGAATCGATTAAATCTGAAGTTAGAACAATCGAGCCAAAAGCTTGGGACTGGAGCAATTATTTGGCCTTGTGAAGTCGCAACTCCAACCTCCGCAAATCGGAGCCGACCAGTGACCCGACATAGCGAGGTATCAGGAGGTACCTAGCTAATTGTCCACTAATAGGATCACCATCACGGTCGGGGTCCACTTCTGGAAATGGAAGGAGGAGGGTGTGTCTCTTCTGATTTGGGACCTTCTTTAGGTGATTGAGCTCGTACAGGCTCCCATCCCGACCACTAATCGACTTTCCCGACTTATATCAAGTAACGGAATCAACATTCAAGTATTTAAATCAACAAGTATTTAAGAATATTAAATATGGTTGAATCATCATATTTATTCAAAGAACCTGATTGCCTTAATTATTTTTTACACCTGATTACACCTTATTTATTCAATAAACCTGATTATCTACCTTGTAAGTTGAAATCAATTTTAGAATCTAAAAAATCAAATGAGCATTGCACATTACAATTGCAAAATCAAATCAAATTAGGGGAAGAAAATTTAAAAAAAAAAGGAGTTTAATCGCTGTCATACTGGATTTTTATTTATGAAACCATTACATTTTTATATTTATGAAACCAAAATTATATTAAAGCACATTCGTTTACATTGATTTTAATCAAAATCGTCTAGGAAAACATAATTGCATAGTATAAATTGGCTTTTCTGATTAGCAGATTCTGATGAAAAAGTTGCACTAACATCTCGCCCGTATATTTGTCTCAATTATAACATTCTAATTTATTGCAATAAAACCTGGATAGACAAAATTTATGACTCCGACTGTATCATCCTCCGAATAGCCATATTTAGATGAAGGGAAATTAAATGAATAAATGACCTTGCGATCTACTACAAAAAGATAATTCATATTACCATCCCCAGGCCTAGTTGAGCATTGGATTTGTATCTGGAATCCTTCGTAAAACCCTATATATTCCCCATTATATCAAAACAATCCTAAACTATCATATATATATTTTTTTAATAGTGCTTTATTGAGAAATAATACAATCTGCCACTATCGAATTATCATATTATATTATCAAATATCACAATAGTTGCAGTCACAGCCCGACACACTCACACACACACACACACACACACACACACACACACATATATATATATTAATATATATATATAAATAAATATATATATATATATATATATATATATATATATATATATATATATATATATATATATATATATAGTTTAATATTCCGAGGCAATTCCAAAGATTTTCCTAAAAAATGCTACTTGTGACAGTTTCTTCAAATACAACCTCATACAATTTAATTCTTGAGTTATAAATTAAAATTTAAAAATATATATTAAGAAGACTAATTCAAATACAGATAAAAGAAATTAATCACTTGCTGAGAGCGGAAAGTTAATGATACCTAATTATCCACAGGAAAATAATTTGGCTTATTTTAAAGATTATGTGTTTATACGTTTTTCTTTTTATGAAGATGACTTCATCTCCTACATTCCAAATTTTAGCATATGCGTAAATATCCTTGAAGTAAAAAACTAAACGGCGGAATAATGCCTAACATTCGGAATGCAAATCGCGGAGACTAATTCACAGGTGACCAAACCTTCCCAAAATAAAACTGAGCGAGACCGAAAAGAATGCGAGACCAGTCGTCCCTGAGGTTCCGCTAGCGATGTCATTTTGCAAAGGCTGAGGCTAATATTTGGTGCGCGCAACACACAATTTGGTGCGAAAACGCTTATATATGTGCGGATATATATATATATATATATATATATATATATATATATATATATATATATATATATATATATATATATTTATATATTAGTCATTTTATTCTACTATGGCTAATCGGACGATGCTACAGTGGAAGTCGAAAATTTTTCATAACCGGTTTAAATTAGGATAAAGATTTTAACGAGTACCCGACATCGCACAGGCTCGGGACCACCTTTTTAAGTCACCTCAAAAGTACTGCATAATTTAGGATGTTTCACTGCCATCAAAACATCCTAGGACCTGCTGCCGGGTTTGAACCCGAGAAATTGGGCGTTGAAGGCTTCTATGCTACTCTCTTATGGTTTGGATTTTTTAAAGTATTTTTAAGAATTGATATCAGTGATATTACAAATGGAATTTTTTTAAATAAAAATAATTAAAAGAAAAAAAAAACCTTACATTAGCTTGAAGAGTGTTGAAAAAGTGTTGTATAACCATCCGTTAGGATATATAGCTTAAGTTTGTCATTTTACATTTTATCTTATTTTTTTCTTGTATATAAAGTTCTGATACATTACTAAATTGAGATAAATTAGATGGTTAAATTGGGCATAGAAGGCCATTATACTAGCTACTGTAGATATAATAATAATAATAATAATAATAATAATAATTTTATTTATTTGTCTTTAGGGTAATCCCTATACAAATAGAGCAGGCTGGCACAGCACAATTAATACATTTATCACCAGCAAATATACAATAATATAATTACAATTCGAATAAATATTTAAAACAAAAACAACAAAACACATATACAGCAGTAAGCATAAAGGTGCTTTATTATCTTTATGATTAATTTCATCCAGCATATACATAAATATCATAAATTAAATATAAGCATATCAATAAATAATGCAAAAATATTAGTATTAAAGCGAATACTAATTCAACACAAATTACTAACAAGTCCCGAAACCCTTAAGAATGATTAAAATTTTGAGAAAGATGTTGAAATCTTATTTTAAGATTCTCTTTGACAAAAATAAATACTGATTTCAGGACCATTACGTGTGGTTCCGCAAAAATTTCGTAAAAGCCATCAATACTCACATCATTTAATACGGGCATAAATCGGGTTCTATTGTCATGGTATGCGGGACATCGAGCAAGAAAATGGAAACAATCTTCCAATGCGCCTCCATCACAAACTGGGCATAGCTTCTGTGGGTCCAGACTATACTTTGCAGGCCGACACTAAAGGAGATGGCGTATTTTCCCGACAGTCTGATCTGGGCTAAAGTTCTAACATACGCGATATTGCATCCTAACATTAGATAACTATGTGGAAGGACTGTAGATATATATATATATATATATATATATATATATATATATATATATATATATATATATATATATATACATACCCTTCTTGTTGTATTTATCTTTAAAACTATTTACTTATAATATATATTGTACTTTATTTTTTTTATTTTCTCCCTGAATGATGACCTACAACTGTTGGTAATGTAAAAAATAATTAAGACTATTTCTTTATTTTCATTCAGAACCGTCACCCGGAATAACTCCCTTAATTGTTAGATGATAAGTATCGATGAAGAATAAGAAATTATTAGAATTTAAAGTTAAAAAGTTCATAATACTCGGAATAGTATCTTATTATTTCCAAAATTATAAGAAAATGTAGGGTTTAGTATAAAAAACTTGGGGTAGTGTAGACAGGGCAAGCAGAAGGGGTTACGATAATTTACTATCTCAACCGACTTAAAGAACAGAGAATAAAAATTAAAATATTCATATTGAGGTAATGTTATAAAAGTCTTGATGGTGAGAATAAAGTTGAGAGTACACAAAGCGGTTTATTAAAGCCGAGGCAGACTCTGCAATCTCCGCCCCGATCCATCAAATCCTCTCCTCGCTAAGCCCACTTCCTTAACTTCTTTCTCGTCCTTCCGGGAGGAGTAATTGATGTCCTCCGAAGATCTGTCAGGATCCTGGAGCTAAATAATTAACGATTCTGTTCTCATTATCTTTTCTGATCATCATTTTACTCAGGGTTTTTGTCCAGGTCTTGCAGGAACGGTGTCTAACGACAAAAACAATGCGTCTCTGTTTTTGAGCACTGATTTGCCGTTCTCTGCCGGGTTCGAATTCGGCAGGGTCAGGATAATTATTTATTTTCCTGTACTAGATAGAGTAGGTACCCTCCAGGGCCAAACTTGAGAAGCTGAGGTTGATCTCGGTTAAATCGCCTACTTGCACGATCGGTCGTACTTGTCCCTATGGACTGCATTAAAACATTTTATTAATATATATATATATGTCATGTTTCCGACAGTTGAGTTGACAGACAAAGGAACTGATGTAGTATAAAATAAAAAGTAAAGAAATAACCCACTAACATATATTGTAGATACAGTCCTGGTCACAGAGAGTGCATCACTGATGCTTTAATCTTTTATGGTAATAAATTTGATCCAATCGAATATTTTTGTTGTTTGAATTTTTTTGTTTCGTTCACCTATTTGTATCACACGCTTAATAAATTAAAAAAAAAAAAAAAAAAACCAAAACTAATGTTTCTTATTTCTTGGTAAGTAGAGAGAAGTGCTTTATTTATTTGTCAATGCTGCCCAAATACATCAGGTCGCTTATACAACACAGCATACTTATCAATCACTTGGACATATTTTACATACATTTTCAATTTTTTTTTTCCTATTCTAATAAAAATTTATAATATTTACAATTTTTTTTTTCTCTTTTAGCCATTTACATTATTTTATTTTATTTCTCTCTAGCACTATATTGTAAATTATACCTTTGGTGCGCACATTACATAATCAAAATATAATCACATTCACCATTTAATTGCCATACAGGTGATGGTAGATAATCCCGAGGGAGTCCAAAATCACATTTAACACCGCTATATCTCCTATATCGACAACCAACTTCTTCCAAAAATCTGCTCGTGCTTCCAGGGATCGCTCAGCGAGACCCAAACCATAGACCTCTAACGGAGAACTGTCTCTCGCCAAATGTCTCGTGGAACTTTTCTTTTAGGAAAGGGGTGCATTTGTCGTACGTGCCTCTCTTCTCCCTTTCCACTCCACCTGCTTGATCGAGGTTATAAATCTCATATCGAACGGTAGGGTCCAGGATCATTGCAGTAGTTCTGTTCTTCGGGAATGCAACCATGTCTGCGTACCTAACTAACCCGTCCGTATCTATGCAGTAGACCTCGTCAAAACGGGTGAAATATTTTTTCCTGAGGAGCTTTGCTAACTCTTTCTTAACCCTGTGGTACCGGCGCGTGATGAGAAGGGAGTTGTTGGGGGCAATTTCCTATATATAACTACTACCAAACAATTTTTAAAATTTTTTTGATTAGTTTGACTTAAAAAAGTTCTTCTTATTTTTACATATCTGTGGCGGTCGTGAATAAGTGGTTAAGTCAAAATCTTTCATTTTACAGGTGATTAAGACTTAAGCTTTACGTAATACCCAAAATAGAGTTATAACTTACAGCTTTCATTCCACCTTTTTCCTCCAAGAAATTTCTTTAACCACTTTAACACGACCCTGAGGGAGCGATAGGTGGAGTAAGCTCATTTTTGATATAACTCGAGTTATCCAGTTTTTCACGACCACCACAGATATTAAATCAAGCATAATTTTCATCCATCATATCTCTATTATTATAATTAACTCGTCAATATTAGTTGATGTTTCGGGGCTTTGCCCCCATTATCAATTATAATTATGTCGAATTTTGAGCATTTTGGTAACAGAAACAATTAACATTGTGTAATCACATGAAGTGGAACTATTTTCACGGAAAAGCAGAGTTGATGTAGTCATAGTTTTGAAAATTAATGTTTTAATACATTTTGCGAGGGAAATTAAACTTCCCTATTTTCCTTTCACTTACTATATATAGTAAGGGGAAGTATTGCGATCGTGAAAATTTTCGAATTTCGTTTTTCAACGGAAATACACGTTTTAGGGTCCCCTGAGTCCAAATAACTAAGTCCCGCAAAAAGGTCTGTGTGTGTGGCAACTCCCGGACGGAAACGGTAAGTCCTATGAAACTGAAATTTCATATTTAAGACAACTATACGCCCGAGACGTGACAAAACTTTTTTCATTAAAATGAGCTTACCAGAAGAGGCACTTTATACTATGCATTTTTCACCTTTTTCGATTTTCTCGAATACGGTTCCGACGATTTTGATTAAACTCGCTATATCGATGTAAAATTTAATGGGCTTTAATATCATGTAGGTTTTATTTGGATAAAAATGGTCTGACAGGGCTTAAATGCCGATATTTTAAATTTTCTTTCTCTAAAGTACTTTTAATTTTATTGATTCTATAAAAATAACTATATTATCTTGTTACTACTGATGAAAAACAGGTAAAGTTATAAATTGAATGAATTCGATAACCAACTAAAGGAGAAAACTGAAAAAAAAATTGTTTAATGCAATTTTTTAATTTGAACATAGCAACAGTAATATACATGTGTGATATACCGTTGGAAAGCTAAAGATTTTAGAAAAAATATCATCTCATACACAAGCTTTTAAAAGTTAATAGAGAGTGATGAAATGAATATAAAACTAACTGATTATTTTAGATAATAATATAATAGATTTTTAATAAAACACATGTTTCTATATAAATTCAATTTGGTTAATTCCTTAATAATTTCACGTATTTTTATCTCTAACTGTATTTAAAAATTCTTCCATTGATTTTATAAATTGAGGTAAGTGAAAGTCGTGCGCTGCCCGCACCAGATTTTTTTAAATTTTTTTTTATTAGTTTGACTTGAAAGAATTTCTTATTTTTACATATCTGTGGCGGTCGTGAATAAGTGGTTAAGTCAAAATCTTTCATTTTACTGGTGATTAAGACTTAAGCTTCACGTGATACCCAAAATAGAGTTATAAATTACAGCTTTCATTCCACCTGAAATTTCAGTCTGAGAGAGACAGTCTGAGGGAGCGATAGGTGGAGTAAGCTCATTTTTGATATAACTCGAGTTATCCAGTTTTTCACGACCACCACAGATATTAAATCAAGCATAATTTTCTTCCATCATATCTCTATTATTATAATTAACTAGTCAATATTAGTCGATGTTTAGGGGCTTTGCCCCCATTATCAATTATAATTATGACGAATTTTGAGCATTTTGCTAACAAAAACAATTAACATTGTGAAATCACATGTAGTGGAACAATTTTCACGGAAAAACAGAGTTGATGTATCATAGTTTTGAAAATTAATGTTTTAATACATTTTACGAGGGAACTTAAACTTCCCTATTTTTACTTTCACTTACTATACTAAAGTATTGGGATCGTGAAAATTTTCGAATTCCAGTTTTCAACGGAAATACACGTTTTAGGGTCCCCTGAGTCCAAATAACCAAGTCCCGCAAAAAGGTCTGTGTGTGTGGTAACCCCCGGTTGGAAAGTCCTATGCAGTCCTAGGAAAAGTCCTATGCCACTGAAATTTCAATTTAAGACAACCAAACGCCCGATACATTAAGAAACTTTTTTCATTAATATGGGCTTACCAGAAGAGCCATTTTATACCATGCATTTTGCACCTTTTTCGATCTTCTCGAAAACAGTTCCGACTTTTGATTAAACTCGCTATATCGATGTAAAATTTAATGGGCTTTAATATGATGTTTCATTCTTATTAAAATAGTCTGGCAGGGCTTAAATTCCGATATTTTAAATTTTCTTCTTCTAAAGTACCTTTAATTTGGTATATTTTATAAAAATAACCATATAATCTAGTTAGTATTGATAAATAACAGCTAAATATGTAAGTTGAGCAAATTTGAAAAGCAACTAAAGGAGAAAACTGAAAACATATTTTTTTAATGCAATTTTACGTTTTTGAACATAAGAACAGTAAAATACATGTGTAATATACCGTTGGAAAGCTAAAGATTTTAGAAAAAAAAAATATTATCAAATACACGAGTATAGGGTAAAAAGCCGATAAAATTAAGTGATTGTTTTGAGATAATAATATCATAGATTTTTTAATAAAACACATGTTTCTATAGAAATTTAATTTAGCTAAATTCTTTAATGGTTTCACTCATTTTTAACTCATACTTTTTTTTGAAAATTCTTTAATCGATTCTAAAAACGGAGGTAAGTGAAAGTCGTGTGTTGCTCGCACCAGATTTTTTTTTATTGATTTTTATGTGCTTATATTTAATTTTTAATGTATAATAATGCGGTATGTTGTGTACTCATATCAACTCAGCGAAGTTGAGCAGGAGATCCAAATGGGAATTTCTCTCTTGGTCATATCTCCTTTTGTTGAATTTTTTTAAATAGCTGGTTATGTTTAATTTTTGAAATATTTTATTTTATTGAGTGCTGCATTTCTATGACCACGACCGTAGATTTAGTTTGTTTATTTTATTTAACGTCACTTTATGCTACTATGGCTAATCGGACGATGCTACAGTGGAAGTCCTAAATTTTGTCTATGCGGGTCTCATTAGGATAGGGATCTTTATCGAGTACCTGACATCGCACAGGCTCGGGACCACCTTTTAACGTCCCCTTCGAAGGACGGCGTAACTAAGGATTCTTTACTCCCATTAAAAAATCCTAGGACTACCTGCGGGTTTGAACCCGTGAACTTTAGCATGGGAGGCTGTTACGCTAGTCACCCAGCTACAAGTGATCCCCGTAGATTTAGTGATTGGTCGGTTGGTACGTCATTTCATTGAAATCAATACAACTCCTCACCGTCAGCTCCTAGCGACTTATATTGTATAACAAAAAATATAATTCTAATAGTGATAATACCCATATAAATAAAAAATATCCTGTACTACTACAACCCATGAAGGGTTGTGAAGACTCTGTACATGTAGAGATTTGTACTGTTTCTATGCCAACGGCCGTGCAAGGAGGTGATTATCTCTTGATAACGCTCAGCCGCCAGGTTTTTCCCCTAATTTGGGTACCCACTTTAAAGAGGCTGGATGTGTATTAGGAAGGTCCCTATACCTACCTAGCGTCGTCCCCTCCCCCCCCCCTCCAACCTCGGCTAAATTAACAGTAAAAATAATATTCTGTCAAAGCGTGATTCAAACCCAGGACCCGGAAAACAGCAGAAAGTGCTTTATCTGCTACGCCACGCCGCTCCTTAACAGAAGTTCAACTAAATAGAGACGTTATATTAGTGAAATAAATACTTTCGAAAAAAAAACGAGATTTTTAGTTCGAAATTCGGATGATTTCCTATTTGTTATAACTGATATAAAAGTAAAATAAACTTATAAAAACTAAATTTAAGAGAAAATATAAACATTTATGAGGACGAAGGTATACCCGAAAGTTGAGATAACAAGTAGAGGGAGCGGATATTAAAAATAGCAGAGAGTATTGTTGAGCAAGCGACACAATGCTCTACTTCATCTAGCCCAGGCTTAGGGTTGGGGTTGGGATAACCAAAGGTTAGGCTACTGCTTCGGCACAATGGCTACTCCTTTAATATCAACTATCTAGGGGTGGGTTCCTCTTTGTCTCCATTCTTCTATCTACAGGATCGGTTTTCTGAAAGTGATTTCCCCACGGATTAGGAGTGGTATCAAGTAATCTTGCTTTTTCAAAGATTTTTTTTATTCAATATTTGTGCCAATATTCTTTGTTTGCATTTAGCGAAAAGGTGAATACAGGAAGTTTATTATATATATTTTATAAAATCTTAATTTTATTCATTAGCTCCCTTCCAGTGATGCGACTGAGATAGAGGCGTCGGGATCTCTTCAATTCCGCTTTTTTCTCCACAAGTAGAGGGAAAAGCGCAGTCTAGAGTCCCTTTAGCAGTTGTATATATTTTATATAGTTATGCTTGTTTGTATGATGTCTATTTATTTGCCAACTTTTTATTTATCTTAATTATAGGTTGTTATTTTGATTTTTTTTTTATAATTATTTTATTTTATATATATATATATATATATATATATATATATGTGAATTTACTTATTTTCTATATTATATGTAATTTGACTATTATTATTATGTTCTGTATATATTGTATACAATATATCTCAATAAATAAATTGAATTAGTTGCAGAGAAATTATTAGCTCCAGTTTAAAATCTATAAAAACTATCAGTGAATGTTCTTGTAAGAGAATAATACGTACATGAAATAGAAAAGTACCCGGCAAGTGCTCCTTCCTAGCTATCGCATCATATTTTTTGCCTAACCTCAACGCTCAATTTAATAATGTCCCACAAGCAAGAATCCATATTAATTATTCGGTCATTCGATTATTTAAATCATCGAAGTCCGATTATCCGATTATGACAATCATTCGATTATGCCCACCCCTACTACACACCATTTTGCTTCTCCTTTTCCGAGTACGCTGCGATAAGAATGGAGTAGAGGAAGAAGAGGTCGCCCTAGGCTGGACGACAAGCGGCGAGAACGAAGAGATCACTGAGAGGAACACTGAACCACCAAGAAGTAATTATGTAGCCCACCTAAATTGTAACCTATAACCTTTCACAAATTGTTTCAAATACACTGAAATTTAATCCCATCAGTTTCTTTCGCTCATTCAATACAGTCCACTAGTTCTAGCTGCCACTTGGTCCAGTCCTAATCATTCTTCATTATGATGGTAAGACCAAACAATATTCTTTTATATCTCAAATGTATCCATGTTTTATCATCTCTCTAAGTCAGAAATGTAGAATTTTTACTCAACAAAATTAAAGCTAGTTAAGAAGATTGTTTTTCTCCAAAATTGGCATTAAACCCCTGTAACAGCTTCTTATTCCGAATAAAAGTTACATGGAATTTAAACCCATTTATTTTCACATCAATGTAGAGTGCTCAATCAAAATCGTTAGACTCGTATTCGAGAAAACCGTAAAAAGGTACAAAATAAATAGTATAAACAGGAATTTCCGGTTCTTCGATTTTGTTGAAACATTCTGGTAACATTATACAATACAAATCAAATTAAAAAAACCTGTACCACAACAACCTATGAAGGTTCTTGGGCTCAGCACATACATGGATTCCAGCTGTTCATAGGAGTAACAGTGGTGTGCCAGGAGGTGATTAGGCCAACATCACACTCAGCCGCCAGGGTTTTTAGTTATATAAATAATTCTGCCTCAGCCGAAATCCGAACCGAAGTACAGTAGATAGGTGTCCTACCCGCTAGACTATCCCTCTTCCAACATCACATAATATAATTGTTTTTAATGTGAAATTCCAGTTTTAATATTTTTGTGGGATTTAGTCATTTGGGCGCGGAGAATCGTAAAAAATTTTAATTCTGTAAAAACCTAAAAATTAAAAAAACTCACGATCTTGATACTATCCCTTCTTACATACTTTATGTAAAGGGAAGTGTAAGTAAAACGAAATCTGGTGCGGGCAACACACGCCTACCTCGGTTGCTAACGCTATTCAAGAATTGAGACGTTGATTTCCAAAAGGTACTAAAGGACATTTTTTACGAAATTGATTTTTTTACATATTTGTATTCTCATCATTTAGTTCTATATGAATATTCTATTTGATGTTATCTAATGAATTCTCAAGTACTTAAAAAACACGATTTAGAAATGCGGTCATTTTCTAAAAGTACTAATTACGCATTTATTTTCGTTCCAAATCGTTCTAAAAAAATTAATTTCATAACTTTAATAAGGTTTTATTATTATACCAAAAAAATAATTCTAAATTTTAAGGCGAAAAGACCCAAATTATCTAGTTTAATAATATAGTAATGAGAGATTTTCGCGCTTCCTGTAAAATTTCCTAGAATGGATATAGTACATTTTGGAAATCAACGTCTCAATTATTAAATACGGTTAGAGTTATTTCAGAAAATAATCATATCCAGTTTCTTTGGAAACATGTGTTTTAGATCAAGTAATATAACGATATAAAATTTTGATGTCCAATAATCACAAATGCCCTATTCGCCACTTTACATTAGCTCCAACAACTATGTATACAAAATATTTTTTTTTCTAAACTCTTCAGCTTTCCAACGGTATATTATACATGTTAATACTATTCTTATGTCCGTAAAAAAAATAAATTACCAAAAAAATATGTTTGCTCCTTTCTTATTTTTTTTTTTGTGGTTATGAATTATTGTGTTTTTTTTTTCTACAAAATTAAAGGTATTTTAAAGGAAGACAATTTAAAATATCAACTATTTCAATCAGAATAAAACCTACATTATATCAATGCCCATTAAATATTACATCAATATAGCGAGTTTAATCAACATCGTTAGAGCCATTTTTGAGGAAATCGTAAATAGTTGCAAAATGCATAGTAAAAAGTGGCTCTTCTAGTCAGCTTATTTTGATGAATATGTTACTGTAACATCTCGGGCATATAATTGTCTTAAATTTGAAATTTCAGTTTCAGAGGACTTTTTATTTCGTGTTAAATACACAGAGACCTTGTTGCGGGACTTGGTCATTTGGACTTTAACGTGTATTTCCGGCAAAAATTAAAATCCTAAAATTTTCACGATCGCGATACTTTCCCTTCCTATGTATTTTATGTAGAGCGAAGTCAAAATAGAAAAAAATAATCCGCAACTTTATTTTTTAGCATTGGTATATTTATAAGATAAAACTGAGATTTTTTTCCAGACCATTTGTGAATACACATTTCTTTTACAAAAAAACAGAATGAGTAGAGTTTCCAGTTGACAGTCGGGTGGGCGGGGGTGGGGGAAGAAGAGAAATAATTGTGTGGTGTGATATGTGTCCCGCCGCTCCCTAGGCCCATCTCAAGATTAAAACCCGCCCCGAAACAAAAGCTCTCCGGCCCTAAATTAATATTCCGGCCGGTGGTCGGGGGTTTTTAATTTGCGGTTAGCAAAAGTTTTCGAAAAAGGCGTGAAAATATTGTCCTTGCTCTGGGACAGTTAGTGAACAAATTGAATAGCTTTTGTGAGTGGTTTGGAAGAGGGGTAAGAGGAATGGGGGAAGAAGGAGGGGTTGGGGCTAGAGGACTGGGGACTAAATGCTGTGAAAGGAGGTGGTCTTTAATTATTCAGTGCTGCCAACCCTACGGCAACAGATTCCCCCTCGTCTTATTTCGGCTGATGAATGAGTTTTTAAAAAAGCGACATCTCCCCTCCCCCCGAAATCTTCTCTTTTCTCGCTTTCTTCGCCCCACCTTTTGTCGCCTTTCGCCTTTGTTAACCCGAGTCCATTAATCCACTAACGAGCCGTGAATGAGTCTTATTGTAGAGTAATACTACTATCTATTTTATGAATGGTTGTATGCCAATTCATCATTTTTGTGATACCGTCGAAAGAAATCATTCATGATTCCATACCCTTTATCGAAACCTATTACTTTTATTTATTGATTAATATTACATTATTTCTCAGTGAGGACATTGTTTATAGTCTTCTAAGGCCCAAGAAACAAAAGCTCTAAATAACAAAATCTTAGCTTAAAAATTAAGAATTGTATAACCGAGAATAAATAAAACAAATATGATATTTAAGTCATGATGTGGAATATCGTTGGTGACATAATAAGGAGGGCAACTAAATATTAACTAGAACTTAACATTGAAAAGATGGGATGCGTTTGAAGAAAATCGGATAGCCAGTCCGTTGGTCCAGATAGGCACTGTTTTGTAGATTAGTAATTTCTTATTAACTATAAATTTTATTTGATAGATGTTATCTGATTGGCACACTAACATCTGGAACGCTGAAGAGATGTCAATATTTTTTTTACGTTAAATAATTTTTAAAAATGGCATTTTTTTTAGTTGGTTATTTTTATGGAAATTAATATGGCTGACTTAGGAATATATATCATTATTGGGACTTCAAATAAGCGCCTCTGGTATGAAAACCTTATTATAATTGTGTGCCGACGTTCCGGATTATATTTTAGGCTTTCTTCAGGACTAAGAAAAAAACGAGATAACTGACATAACAATTAAAATTTTTAAAACCAACCAAAACGTAGCGCCGATGAAGGCCAAATATTTAGGTGAAAACATCGGCACACTGCCATAAATGATATTTCTTCAAATTTCAATTCAATTTTATCCGCCCCATCTTTTGTTGCCTTTCGCCTTTGTTAACTCGAGTCCGTTAATCCTCCTACGAGCCACGTAAGAGTGTTATTGTAAAAATTAATCTACTATCTATTTTATGAATGGTTGTATGCTAATTCATCTTTTTTAGCAATAGTCGAAAAATTATTCATTTTAAATTATTTCATTATTACGTTATTGATTCGCAATTATTTTTTTTCTTTTATGTTTTTTAAACTTTAAACATATTTTACCTAGCATCTAAATTAAATAAATTTACAAAATATACATTTACTTTCGGTAGGTTATTTTTACAGCTTTAATTTTAATATGTGTCAATTTCCGCCAAATTGTTAGGCCTTGATCAAAGCTAAAAAAAAAATTAATAAATAAATATATAGCAACCAAAAAAATTATTTAAAAAAAACAACCGTAAATTCAACATTTTTGGAAAATCTCATGCATAATTTTAACCCCACCTTAAAAATATTATTATTTAATGATTAATAGTTTCATTCACGAAATATTTACAAATAAAAACTTAGAATATTAGAAATAAAATCATAATTTACAATAATTAAACGTGAGTTGGAAAATAAAATAAATAAATAGATAATGATATTGAGTCTCTTGAAAGGGCTTTGGAATGAAAGGATTGGATGCGTTTGAAGCTAAAAAATGTAACAGAGGTCCTACAGCACAGCTCTCTTATCCCAAATAGGTTTAAATATTGTCTTTTACATTAGTACCTTGTGACAAATATAAAAAAAAACAAAAAAACTTTTAGTATTCATATAAACAATTGTATTCATTTAATGATGTGAAAGTTTTTTTTTTTTTTTTATTATTTATTGATATTTACAACTGTATTGTACAACGCATCTAGTAAATAGGCTAAAAGAAAATAGTCATGAAAAAGACAAGTAGAGAAGCTACCTAATCAAAGCACTCTAAAAATATTTTAAACCTAGAAGGTCTCGAGGCCATCTTCTTTTCAGACGCTTCGGAAGATTATCAGGAATTGAAGTGGAAGAAAGGATTGAAACTAGGGGATTAGAGTGGGCATGGAGTTTCTCATGAATGAAATGATATCTGGTTCGGGCCAAATCAGCTACATACGAAATATTAAGGTCTTTATGGATCAGTTCATTATTTATAAGGTAAGTAGCATTGAGGATTTTACGATGGATTTTGGATTGTAGGGATTGGATACGGGAAGAATTTGATGGTTTAGTAGAGCCCCAAAGCTCTACTCCGTATGTCTATCTAGGCCGTATGATAGTCATGTTGACGAGTCTTTTGTAGTTAAGTGGAAGATAAGAACGTTTGTCTAGTAAGTGCTGTAGTAGCCAAAAACTTCGAGCAGTTTCTTGTCGTTTCAGTTTTGTATGAGGGTTGCAAGTAAGGCGAGCGGAATGTTATAGAAGGACAGTGTAGGGCAGGATGTCATAGGTTTACGACGAAGGGTAAAGGTAATTTGGTGGGATTTAATGGCATTTATTTTAATTCTCCAATTCTGACACCATACCTCAAGATCTCTGATGGGATTGAAGAGTTTGAGAGGAAATAGACGGATCATTATTGACTGATAACACACAAGTGTCATCAGCATAGGTAAAAAGGAAAGTGTTAGGATAGGTTGGGATATCAGCTGTATAGACTGTGTAAAGAATGGGTCTTAGGATACTTCTTTGAGGAACACCAGCAGACTGACTAAAAATGGATTAATATGAATTATAATGATTACTTTGAAGGATTTGCCGGTGAGGTAGGACTGGATGATAAGGAAGTAAGAAGGTTTTTTTTATTTTTTAAATATATATTAATAAATGTGGTTTAAGGAAAATTTACCATTTTTAGTTAATTATCATCTTGTTTCATAGTTTATTTTTATAATTTTCTTAAAATAGATAAACGAAATTTACTTATTAACTCAAACCTTTTATCCCCAACTATCCCTGACAATTCTCTGAAGTGTCTGCTTACTACGCTCAGAAATCCTTTACAAGGTACTGTCAATTTTTGTTTTAAAGGTAAATCATCTTGCACCACTGTATCCTTTAATGACATTACACTTACCCCTGTAGAACAAATCCGATACGTAGGACTCCATCTTGACAACTTGGAAGCCTCACACAAGACTGAAACGACAAGAAACTGCCCGTAGATACCGATTGCTACAACACTTACTCGACAAACGTTCAAAAGCTTATTTAGGTCACCATTATCGCCTGATGAGTCTCTATCTGGACATATCGAATCGGCTTTAGGGCACTATTAAACCATCTAATTCCTCCCGCATCCAATACTTACAATCCAAAATCCTTTGTTCTTCCTAAATACTCCTTACTTTGTCGCAAATAAAATCATCTATAAAAACCTTCATATCACATTTGTTTCAGATCTATCTCCTAGCAGACATGCCACATTTAATTCCAAACTTCCAGCCCACATAAACCCTCTTGTCCGAAATCTATCAACCTCACATATTCCTATTAACCCTCCGAGGCGATTGAAAAGAAGATGCCTCGGGATCTACTCACTTAAATAAACATCAAGTTCTACCGCTGGGTAGTATCTTTCCAAGTTTTTTCACGTCCTTAATTATAGTTAAACACATATTAAAAAACAAAACAAAAAAAAAAAAAAAAACCTGTACCACTACAACCCATGAAGGGTCTTGGGCTCAGTACATATAGAGATTCTTACTGTTTCTAGGCCAACGGCAGTGCAATGAGGTGATTAGGCCTTAATCACGCTCAGCCGCCCGGTTTTTCCCCAATTAATTTGGGTACCCACTTTATAGAGGCTGGGTCTGCCCCAGGAGGGTCTCCATACCCCCGACTGAATTAACAGAATAAATAATATTCTGCCACAGGCGGGATTCGAACCCAGGACCCGGAGCACAGCAGACTAGTGCTCTATCCACTAGACCACATATTATGGTTATATTTATTGTATATACAGTTGTGAAATTTAATAACAAATAAAATAAATCACAAGTTTCAATATAATTATGTTATTTTTATAATTTATATACCAATCGTTTTTTTATTAATTTTAAATTTAAAATTAATCACATTTTCATAATTAATCCAATTTTAGAAGGAATTTTTTTAAAGGAGATTGGTGAAAATTCAATTTAGAATAAAAAGGAAGTCATTGATTGTTTTTAACATTTTATGAAGAAGATGGGGAGGTGGGAGGGAGTTTGTTTTACCAACTCAGAGTATTTTTCTCTGCAAATAATATCCTTGTTTTATTTAATTGTTCTTTTTTTCCCGTCCGATTTATTTTTCAAAATGTTTTGTTTATGTTGGAAACACATTTCGTATTTTTTTTCTTTTTACTTCATCTGTTGTAATTATAAAATATATATTTCGTGCATTTTTCTCTTTCATCAAAGCCAGTTTTTAAAAAAATTCTTTAAATATTTTCTTAAGAATAGGTATTCATGAAATATCATTGAATTAAAACAAAACGTCTTGTTTTGTGGTATTAAATATTCTATGTACCTTGTCGGTCTTTTCGTTCTATTTTTTTTTTTATTATTTTTTTTTTTTATTAAAACATAAGGTATCAATACAAAAGTTAGTTTTTCCTCTTTTTTGGAAAGATGTATCATTAATTTGTAGACACCAAATATGTTTGACAATAATAGTTTGATGAGTTATAAAATATTTATTAATTAAAAGAAGGTTGTGTAAAAAACGAAGATAAGCAAAACGTGGTCCATAGAACAACATTCTAGTGATCGCTGCCTATAAAGAGTTTAAAAATACTTAATTTTAATTTTGAAACGATTAATACTAAAGAAATTAGTACTAGCGCGTTGGTTTCACATGCTAAAGATTGTGAGTTCGAATCCCAGTCCCCACGGGGCTTTTATAAGGATATAATTAAATGGGATTCACTCACAGCCTCTCCCCCAGGTATGTAAGACCCGTCAGCCAAACGGTGGCCACTCACAAAAATAGGCGTAAGGAGTGATGACCCTACCCTGTAAAATCTCATCCAGAATCGTGAGTATATTCTCCCAGAAGTCTATACCACGCGGCCAAGGGCCTACACGGCCTGTCGCGCCAGAGAGAAAAAATATTATAGATAATAGATTAAGATCAATTTGAGAAAAAAAAATATTAGCATAGTTAAGGTCGCTAATAACTATTTTTTTCAGTAAAAATTAAGCCACTTAAAAAAAATATCAGAAATAAAATAATTTAAAACTTAAGTTTCTGGAGTTTATTGATATCAGGAATTAAGCAATACAAGACAATGAGCATAAAGTGACGTTAAATAAATAAACAAACAAACTTGACATTGATGATTAATATGAAATGGAAATACCTTCAAACAATAAATTCAACAATAATATTGAGTAGTGGAACGTCTGTTTTTATAGTTCTGTGCAATTGTTGCTTTCGAAGTTTCAAATAAATTAAAAGGTGCGAACGCGTTTTTTATTAGCTAACTGAAACAGGAGTTATGTCATGATATCATAAAATTCTTTTTACATTAATTTGTCCACTGAGTAGAAAAATAAGAAGAAAACAACTTTATTCTGGGACTATGTACCCAAAGACTATGTCAAATGAATAATACTAATAATTACAATATACCTATTTAAATAATGTGATTTTAGTATTTGTCCCTTACTTTGAAAAACAATAGATGACAGATATGGCTTTCCATAATTTATTGCTCTTTTATGTCAGTGAGAAATTGAGTTCGTGACGTACGTATTGATCAGGTACAGAAAGTAAACAATCTGCTAACAAATTTATTTTTACTTTCACTTACCTATGTATGAAATATATAGTGTTGTGACTAATGGTAATAATTCGTAATATACTTGAAACAAAAACACTTCTTTATTGATATAATTAAAAGTTATAACAAGATTAATAGGTTATTGCAAGGAGGTTTAATATACAACCGATAATCGATTTTAACAATAGTTACAATAGTCCTCCCACGCTAATTCGGCCAACCACGTAGTCGTTCAGATACTTTGGTGGGCGAGTTTGGCGGCTTGATCTTCCAAGTTCAGGAGCTTGATCTTGTCTTAATCCTTCGAGATTTGGAGCTTCAATTTCGTCCGCAACAGTAGGGTCTGCCGTGTCCTCTTGCGGATGGGCTGGAGCAGGCAGAGGAGGATACAGCACCTCTGGATATTGATTGTTTTGGCAGGCATCTTCTTTTGGATTGGTGATTTCCTCGTGGGCAAATGTGACACATTTCTTTTCTACTCCTGTTCTTCGGAGCTGGTTTATGTGCCTTTTGAAAGAGTAGCCGTTGTCTAATGTGACAATATAGTGTAGACGACCAAGCTTTTTGCCAATAACACCAGGTCGCCACTGTTGCTTGTTGTTTGTATAATATCGAGCTTGTACTCGGTCCCCCACCTTAAGTTGTCTCGCTAGCTCCTTTGGTTGTGAATGCTGTTCAATGGTTGCAGGCTTAAGAGCGTCCAGTTGGATTCTAATCTGACGATTAAGGAAAAGCTCACTAGGCGTTTTTCCGTTAATGAGAGGTGTCGCCCTGTACCTAAAAAGAATCTCTAGAATTTTCTTTTTCAAAGGGAGATGTTCGTTTTCCATAGCAGCTAACCTGTGTTTTAATGTCTGAACATTCCTCTCAGCGAGTCCGTTAGTTGCTGGATGACCCGGTGCGATGAACCTTTGAGTGATTCCAGCAGCTGCACAGAAGTTCTTGAATTCCTCACTTGTGAAAATTGTGGCGTTGTCACTCACCATGACGTCTGGGAACCCATTTCGTGCAAAAACCTCTTGCATTAGATCGATGGTCGATGATGATGTTGGAGCAGTGTTGCTCGGACAGATTTCCGCCCATCTTGATTTTGCATCCACCATTAAAAGGAAGTGGTGATTTTGATATGGTCCAGCATAGTCAATGTGTATGCGCTGCCAATTTTCTTCTGGCTCCATCCATGGGTGAAGAGGAGCTTTAGGTGGGCTGTTTTGGACCTTCGCGCAGTCAGGACATTCCCTAACTGCTCGCTCTATGTCCTTGTCGATTGATTTCCAGTAGACATAGCGTCGTGCCAACTGCTTCATTTTTGTTGTCCCGATATGGGTTCGATGAAGCTCATGAAGAACGGCTGGTTGCAATGCAGTTGGTATCACAACTCTAGGTCCTCTGAAAAGCACATCTCCTTCAACTGTGAATTCGGTGTTTTCGACTCGGTTTCTGCGAAGTTTTTCAATCAAATTGGATAACTCTTCATCGGCTTGATACGCTTGTTTTAGAGCTTGATGTGTCAGGGTCGATGTTCCAATGTGTTGGATTGATGCTTCAAAAATTTGCTTCACTTCATTATTAATAGCTATGTCCGTACGATCATGTAATGGATTGATTGGGGCTCTAGATAGACAGTCGACGTTTGAGTTTTGTTCGCCTTTCTTGAATTTCAGAGAATAGTTGAATCCAGAAAGAAAAGCAGCATATCGTTGCAATCTAGCGGAAGTCATCTTTGGTATTTTTGAGTTCTGGTGAAAAATTCGCACGAGAGGCTGTGTTGTCGGTTACCAGTGTAAAAGGTCGTGAAAATAGATACTGATAGAAGTGATCCACTGAAAAAATTATAGCTAGTGCCTCACGGTCGAGTTGTGAATATCCTTGTTCGGCTGGAGTTAAGGATCTGGAGGCAAATGCAATGGGATGTTCTACTCCTCCCACGATGTGAGAAAGGATACCCGCCACTCCATGTGGACTTGCATCACATGCTAATTGAACTGGCAGTTGTGGATCAAACGGAGTTAATACCGTATCGCTCGAAATTTCTTGCTTCAAACGAAGAAAAGCAGCTTCATGTTTTGCTAGCCATTTAAAACTATTGTTGGTTTTTAAGAGGTCACGTAGCGGCGCTGTGAGAGTTGAAGCGTTTTGGATAAAGCGAGAATAATATGTGACCATACCAAGAAATCGTCGAAGAGCTTCAACATTTGTTGGTCTAGGCATGTTTACGATCGCAGCAATTTTCGATGGTGCTTTTGATATCGTGTTGTGCTTGACAACATGGCCTAGGAAGTCAATTTCTTCCTGAAACAGGACACACTTTCGCTGGTTTAGGCGTAGATTGAATTTTTGAAGTTGTTTAAGACAGGTGTCCAAGTTGGCTGCACATTCATCTTTTGATTCTCCATGGACAACTATATCATCGAAGTAGTACTCGCATTTTGGAACGTCATGAAGTATTTGATCGATTATACGGTTGAATTCTGCAGGCGCTGTTTTGATTCCGAAAGACAGACGGTTCATGCGGTATGAACCTTTATGTGTTGTTATAGTCTGAATTTCAGCTGATGCCGGGTCACATTTGATGTGTAGGTACGCCTTGTACAGATCTAAACGGCAAAAGTATTTTGAATTGCGAAGGTTGTCCAATATATGGTTGATTTTCTTAACAGGATAATGTGCGTTAACAAGCCTTTCGTTTACACCAATTTTGTAATCAACGCATAAGCGCACTCCTCCATCGATCTTCGGAATAATAACCAAGGGTGATCCCCAGTCGCTAGTAGCAACTTTCGTTATGATTCCAGTCTCTTCCAAGGATTGGAGTTCCTTTTCTACGCGATCTCTAAGGGCGTAGAGCACTTCACGTTCTCTATGGTAAACTGGTTTTGCGTTTTCACGAAGCTTGAGAGACACTTCGAATCCTGGAACGCAGCCTATTTTCTCGTCGAAAACCTGTGGGTATCGGGCGCTAATTTCATCAATATTGTAGACGTAGCTAATGGTTGATGATTGGGAGCAGGAGAGGTCATCAATTGACTGCAGGTCGATGTTGAGTTTTCTGATCCATGCACGGCCAAGGATCGCAGCATATTCGTTCGGAACTACGTAGATTTCGTCTTCGATTTGATGACCATTGTATTTTGCTGTGACCTTGATTTTTCCGTCTGGAACGAAAACAGTTTGAGTGTATGACCTAAATCCAATAGTAGCAGGTTGCAATGGAAGTTGGAGATTTAGCTCATTGACCATGTTTCGAGGTAAAAATGTGTATGCTGAACCCGTGTCAACTTCAAACTTAACGATTTTGTCATTGACATCTACAGTTGCATAATAGCGAGTAATGTTTTGAGAATGGTCTACGTTTTGATAGATGTCTAATATATGACTAACACCATAGCAGTGAAATGATTCAGATTTGGAGGTTTGATTTGAGGACGATGGTGTTGAAAATGTTAAGATTTGATTGGCTGTCTCTGATTTATCTTTTTTATTGAGAAGCGATCGAATGCATACCTTTGCGACGTGCCCGGATTTCTTGCATGTCTGGCATCTTAGTTTTGATTTTTCGGTGCGACAGTCATTTGATAGGTGGTTATCTTTGCCGCAACGCAAACAGCAGCCATCAATGCCGAGAGAAGCAAAATCAATTTTAGATGAACGAGAGTTTGATTGAGACCTACCCTTAGCACGTGAACGCTGTGGGTTTGACTCAAAACCAGAAAGCTTCTTTTCGTGAGTGATCTTATTGATATCCACAGATTGTTTTGGAGCGATAGTTCTAGAGTTGATTTTGGAAGCTTCAAGTGCGATGGCCTCAGTAACAATATCTTTGAAGGCAGTTTTTGTTGATCGCAAGACATTCTCGCGAATGTAATCATCTTTGAGACCCCTTACAAATTGAGCACGCAAGAATATGTCTGCAATTGATACTTTGGTCACATGGTGAAATAAAGTTACAGTCACTTATTTCTGACCTGAGTGATGTAACAAATTCTGCAATTGTTTGATTTTCCGGCTGGTACATTGATAAAAATTTATGTTGAGCAACAAGCTCGTTTTGAGGAGGGGAAAGATGGTCCTGAAGCAATTGGGTTAATTCTTCAAAAGTATGATCAGTAGGCTGTTTAGGAGCACCTAGAGCTCTAATCATTTCAAAATATTTTGAACCAATGGAGTTCAAAAGCAGCCTAGCACAGTAAGGTTTATCAGTTATAACCCCCTTCATGGTAAGGTAATTTTCGAACCGTTGTAGATATGTTTTAAAGGATTCCCTGTTAGGGTCGAAAGCCTCGAAATTAGGAACTAGAACTGAATTCAACCCCGTTGCTGCGCTATCTCCACTGAGGTTACCGGCTTTTGATGAGAGTTGAGACGATTGCTGCGTTAATTTCACCGTGTTGATAAGTTGGGTAATTAAAGAATTTTGTTGCTCCATAAATATTTTAAATTGAGCGGGATCCATTATGCCGAAATGTCTATTGATTAAAGAAAATAACTAAACAAAAATTTAGGCTCGAATGATACTTTTAACTTGAATTGAAAGTTCAATTAATAAAGAGATGTATTAATAAATCTCACCTTCTGGCTAATAGGTAATTTATCTTGATGAGTAGAAATGTTTCACCTCGTCGCCAAATTTGTTGTGACTAATGGTAATAATTCGTAATATACTTGAAACAAAAACACTTCTTTATTGATATAATTAAAAGTTATAACAAGATTAATAGGTTATTGCAAGGAGGTTTAAGATACAACCGATAATCGATTTTAACAATAGTTACAATATATAGTAAGGGAAAGTATTGTGATAGTGAAAATATTTGAATTCCAGTTTTAAAAGGAAATATACGTTCTAGGGTCCCCTTATTCTAAATAACCTAGTCCCGAAAAAAAGGTCTGTGTGTTTAGAAAGTCCAGCTCGTAAAAGTCGTACGAAAATGGAGTTTCATATCTAAACCAACTACACACCCGAGATGTTACAGCAACTTTTTTAACAAAATCATCAGCTTGGAAGTGCTACTTTATACCATGCATTTTACACCTTTTAACGACTTTCTCGCTATATCGATGTAAAATTGAATAGGTTTTAATATCATGTAAGTTTCATTCTGATTACAATAGTCTGACAGCACTTAAATATTTAATTTTCTTGTTCTAAAGTACCTTTAATTCTATTGAATCATAAGATTTACTCTTATCATCCTATTAGGATTGAAAAAAAACAGCTAAATATAATCGTTGAACGAATTTGATTTTTTTACATGTAATTTTAGAACATAAGAACAACAAAATAGATGTAGCATATAATATAGCGTTGGAAAGCTAAACATTTAAAATAAAATCTTCTTTTATAAAAAGTTGTAATGTGAAGTGACAAATGGGATATAACAACGCTACTCATAATTATACGTGACAATTCAATATTGATATATTATTTAATCTAAATCATATGTTTATAATACAACGGAATAAACTTGTTATTTAAATTAACTTCTTAAACTTAAATTAACTTCAAAATTAGACAGAAACTGAATACATACACATACCTTCTTAAGCCAATATGGACTTACGCTTCACAGATTTTTGGTTCAGCAAAAAAGACTCACATACAAAAACTGCAATCATTTCAATCCAAAATTTTAAGACTCATAACGACAGCTCCTTGGTACGTAAACAACAGAACCCTACATACGGACTTACAACAACCAACAGTTGACCAACACATACGAACACTCTATACTCGTTTTCACAGAAAACTCAACGGACACGACAATAGACTGATTAACGACATGTCAGTTGCTGAAATGCCGGTCAGAAGAAGGGTTAAACGAAGCTGGATGAGAGACCTCCTCTACCTAAATCAAAGCCTAGGCTAGAGGTACTGCTGGGCACTTTACTTCCCCATGCCTGTCATGTCTCATCTTACTTTTGTCCAACACATTTGCTGATTGTCAGAAATCTTCTGACAGGTGTAAATAAAGATATAAAGAAAAAAAAATTAACAATTAAAAAATTTTTTTTGAACAAGTACTGAACGCTACAATAGATTCATACAAAAGAAGGTTAAATACGTAAAGCTGTTTAATATATGGCTAATATAATATGAATTATTGTAGCAATATCCTTATTGTGGGGCTAATGCCGTGGGGTGGGGGAAGGAGTTACGGTGGCATGAAAGACAATGAGTTAGTGCGGGACGGTACCATCGGCTGGGAGGATATTTATCGCCGGCCCATAATCTTCAATACAGGACGCTGAATACAGTTTAGGGCTTACATAACTCCTCGGGGTCTTGCCAATATTTCCTTCCTCCGTGCGCAGGATGAGGTCCTTGGAGGGGAGAGGAGTATTGTCTACGGGGGTCCTTTATTTTGCCTTTCTGTGTCCTGCCCAAGTGGCGAAGGCTTCTTCAAGACCATAAGTCTATTCCATCTCATATTTTTCTGTTTATAATGAATTTTTTCTCCGAAATAAAGTGCTTTTAATATCTTGAACTGATTAAATAATTATTTCTTTAGTTGTTTCAGCCGTGGAGTGGGAAGACCATTCGGGGACACACTTGGGAAACTTATACCGATCAGAGATCTTGGATTTGTCCGATCTATGTACGTGTCTCTAATTTTTCATTTTTGCGCAACACTCTGATGGGAACTGCTGTTGAAAGAAACTTCTGACATTATTTCCCATCCGAGCTGATGCGCCAGGTGATAACAGCCTCACTTCCAGAAGGTGTTCAATTGAGTACTGTCTCGAAAACGTCACCAGGTTATTAGAGATCAACTGCTGTATAGTTTGGAGTATTATTTCGGTAAGCAGTGTTACCTTTTTTACTGTGAAGAGTGAATGCAGGGTCAATAGGCTTGACACAAAGGGTCGCCATATTTTCTCATATCAGCTGATTGCTGGTATCAGGAATAAATATTTATTACCTATTTCCTAATCCCAAACTTATTCAACTATATTTTTATATGACATGCGATATTTTCCTCAAGTGATGTCTTCCAAAACTTCAAATTAAAAGATCAAGATCAGCAGATTCAAATTCGTCTCCCACTAAACAAAGACCCCGTCGTAATAAAAATAAGAAATAAACAACACAAGCACACCAACACAATCCCTATCCAGCTCCACTCATCCATACAATCCTCCTAGAAGGTTGAGACGGCAGTAGCCCCAAGACGTTTTGTAAATATCTATTCTAGTCACATTTTCCTCTCTAGTGCGGTGTGTTTGTGGCTATGACACCCTCATATCCCGCTGGCTCTGACCAGTGATGCGGCTGAGAGGGAGGCGCTGGGATCTCTCGGATTCTGCTTGTCCTTCCACAAGTGGAGGGGGGGGAGGGTAGTCGGACTCCGACTGTGGTTCCCCACCAAGTTGTAAATATTGTATACAGGTATGAGTGTGTTCATGTTTTGTTCATTTATTTGTCAACCTATTATTTATTTAATTTGTCATTATATACCTTTATTTAATTTAGTCTCATTTTATGTAATTTGACTTTCATATTGTTTATATTGTAAATATTGTATGAATGTGATCCTGTAGCAATATTATTATTGTCCATAGTGACAAATTTTAATATAACCAAACAAATAAATATATATTATAAAAAAATTCTGATCCGCAGTTCTTGAAACATAAATATTGTACTGCGCATGTTCTGCCTGTTCTCTAAGCGTGGAGAGAATACGTATTGGACAATAAATGTATTTTTCGCAATGAAATAAAAAGCAATATCTACTTAGAGGCAGATGGGTTGGGCTCCAGGAACTAATGCATTATGGGATAGATATTCCAGGTTGCGGTGGATTATATTGAAACTAATCAACTGGATTTTGAAGTAGGCATTCCCGAACGGCAGGCGAGGAGCTATAATGTGGCTGCCGAACAATGTACTGGTATCAGCGGATAATATAATTGTGAAGGGGATCTCATTGACAGCGAACGATGGGGGATTAGGCCCCACCAACTCCCCCCTGCATATTATCCATAATGTTGGAAATGTCGGATGAAATACAGTCAATAACAGGTTGCTTCTGTCTGTGTGAAGGTAAGTCGATAATGGAATGTATTATTTCGGGATGGAGTTGAAATTTCACATTTGGTTTCGAAAACCTGTCTAATTCATGCTGTTACTTGTCTATATGAAATATACATTTCAGGGTCTCTAATTTATACCACTTTATTTTTCACATTTTTTCAATTAAATAAAAGTGCGCGAAACACGATTTTCACTTACCTGTTATTGTTACTATTTCTGTTATTACACTGTTACTGTTACACTTACTGGTATTAATATCAATTTAAGAATTTCTAAACAAATTTAGAGACGAAAATAAATTGTTAAATATTTATTTACATTTGATTTTTATAGAAACATTTGTTTTATTAAATAATATGTTATAATATTATATACGAAATTCAGTAAGCTTATTTCGGCTTTACTTCACTCCGTGTTAGAACTACTTGGAGCGCCCGGCGATGACAGCGCCAACCAGTAGCCAAGCGATGAAACAATTGCATTAAAAAAATATATTTTCAACTTATATATTTACCTGTTTTTTTTATCCATGATAATAAGATGATACGTTGTTTTTATAGTATACACAAAATTAAAGGTACTTTAGAGGAAGAAAATTTAAAATATCGGCATTTAAGCCCTGTCAGACCATTTTTATCCAAATAAAACCTACATGATATTAAAGCCCATTAAATTTTACATCGATACAAAGAGTTTAATCAAAATCGTAACAAGGTGCTAAATGCATGGGACAAAGTGGGACTTCCGGTCAGCCGATTTTGCTGTAACTTCTCGGGCGTATAGTAGTCTTAAATATGACATTTCAGTTTCGAACGACATTTCGTTCCTGCGCTAGAGCTACCACACACAGACCTTTTAGAGGACTTGGTTATTTGGATTCAGGGGATCCTAAAACGTACATTTCCGTTGAAAACAGAAATTCGAAAACTATCACGATCGCAATACTTATCCCTCACTATATATTTCAGATATAGGTATGTAAAAGTAAAAATAAATAAAGTTCGTTTTTCGCGTACAAACTTTTCTATTTTTTTCGCGAGTCCTTTTGGGCATTGTCCCTAATATTTTGCAAATAATGGCATTTTGATGTCTAGTTTCCCGTTAAAAGATTTCATCGAATTCGGTGAGAGACATTCGGAATCCTCTACTGTAAGATATAATCTTACCTTGCAAGGAATGGAACTTCCTGGAACACATCTCCCAGAATGGAGCGGTAGAAAGGAGCTGATGAAGAAGGCCATTTGACTCTCCCAGAGAACACAAAGAGGGCTCTGCCAATATTATAAGAGGCAGTTAACGAAAAGCTATTTTACAGTCTCCCTGCGTCAGGTCTTTTTGCCCCGGGGTTGTAGCTAATTGTGTTGGCATAACATTTAGCCCTGAGTACAGCTGACTACCCTCGGCAAATATTTGATCCTCCGTTACCCCGGCCTGGACAGATCGTAGTCCCGGTAGGCTCCCCCTCCCCTACCTGCTGCAGCTAACTGGGTCAGTAGGTTGTAGTACTTAATGGGGGCTGTAACTTCACGCCATTACAACCGCCTTATCTGAGGATTCTTCTATTTGCTTTTGTTATCTTTGCTGCTTGTCTTAATAAAATGAAACCTCGGTATAATATGACTGAATAAATAAAGCCTTTATTGCAAAAATAACATTTAAATTATAGTATTCAATTTAAGTTCTAATATTAGTGAATTGCACATACTTAATAAATGAACTTACGATATAACTAATGTTCCTTAGTTGATAGCGATATTTACAAAATATTATCACTAAATAACTCTCCTTACGGAGGTGATGGTCTAACTTCCCCGGTGACCAAAGCTATTGGGGAGTAGAGTTGGCCATTTCTTTCCAAAGGTTCTCCCATTTATCCTTATCTCTCGCTGTTCGCATCCAATTAGTTCCGACAGCTAACCAGCTTCAGGATATCTCTCCATCGTCTACATTGTCGACCCCTTCTCCTTTCCAGATTGTAAGTAATCCATTCATAACACTCAGCGACCATCACGGTATAATTAACTAGCTGTACTTCGCGGCTTTGCACGTGACTATTTCATTTTTTTTTAATTACTGAGAATTATAATTTAAAGTTTTTATTAATTATATTTTTTTTATAATAACTGTGTTAGATGAGGTTATACAATATAAATATACCTGAGATAGCAGTGAGTTAATCTTTTAACTATGTCTATGTATGACAATAAATAATTATTTTGATTGTCAGATATTAATTTTACTCAGTTGAATGTACAATAACATAGCAGTAGCAAGTAGCCATACCCGTGATTATCTAAAACTGACATTTTCGCTCCAAAATATAATCATTCTATACCATCGTAACTTCTATGTAAGATAAATGCGTATTTTTTCCACTCGGGGGTGTACCCTTCCAACCGAATAAGCACGATTTTTTTTTTTTTTTTTGCTTCAGAACTAAGTTTTATTATTTTTTCAAAACCTTTTTAGAGCCTATTGATCATTAAAAAAACAAAACAACTATAATGAAACATATGGATTGGATACAAACCTAAACACGAAACATGGCTATGAAACGCAATATACCTAAATATATTTCTTATAAATATTTTAGTACCTTTGCTATTACTGATCAGATTAAGACGATTTTGCTTCCAGGTAGTTAGAAATTTGATTGTCATTCAAATGAGTACTTATAGTTTTTGAGGATGCGTATAGATTTTGAGTTATTCGAAAACTAATTTTGTTTTACGTTTTACAAAATTTTGTTTTTTTTAACACTTAGAGGACGAATTTTCCCAAACCCAGCCTTATTGCACATCTAGACGGTAAGACGAAATTCCAGGAGAAATTTCAACTTTACAACCACAGTAGTTTTTGAGAAACTGCGATGACCAGAAAATCGAGTGAAATGGCTCTTTCTTTTATAAATATAGATTAAAATTAAATTTGCCTATTGTAGAAAACTCTTAATTATATATACAGAGTACCTTATAAATGTGTATTCATATCGGGAGAGCAAATACTAGACTTGAAGAGGAATAAAAAAGCTCACACGATCGATAGTCCAATAACTATCGGTTAGGAAGAAAAATATCTAATTTTGAGTTTTTATCGGTTATGTAGCTATCTATTTGACGTTCACGCACAGAAAAGTATCAGATTCTGGAGAACTTCCTTATAGCTAACGTCATGAGTTCAAACCTACAGGTGGTCCGAGGGGTTTGTTGTTAGGAATAAAAATCATCAGTTATTCGGTCCTTCAGAGGTGGCTTGAAAAGGTGCTCCCGAGCCTGTACGATGTCAGGTAATCGCTAAAGATCCTAATTAAATCTGGATAGACAAATTTAGGACTCCCACTGAAGCATCGACTGATAAGCCACAGTAGCATAAACTGACGTAAAATAAATAAACAAACAAATTTTATTTATATACTTATGTTCTTTATTCACTTAAATATATAGTAAAAGAAACTATTACCTCCTTTAAAATTTTGTATCTTAATATTTAATTGAGGTGCACGCCGTTAGGTGCAGAGAGTACACAGTTCAAAAAACTAAGTCTCACAAAATAGTTTTATATATACCTCAAAACAACTACATAATATTAAATGTTCTTGAATTTAGAAAATAGTTCCCCTAATGTCGATGTAATAGTGCCACTTTATGCTGTATATTTTAATTAGATGGGCTTTACTATTATGCAGAATTCATGACCCTAAGATTTGTTATTGGGAGTAAATAATTCTTAGTTATGCTGTCCTTTGGAAGCGACTTAAAAAGGTGGTCCCTAGCCCTGTGCGATGCCGGGTACTGGTTAAAGATCCATATCCTAATAAAAACTGGATAGGCAAAATTTAAAGTTACGTTAAATAAATAAACACACAAAAAGAGAAAAATAAGGGATACCAAATGAAAGCAGTGATTATTTCCCTGAAGGTTAATAAGTCGAACCCCACAGATAGAAAATTGTCGCAGCAATATATGTTTTTTCTTAATTCTTGCCTCCTTGCATCATTGATCAGTCAATAAAGGTAGGATTGTTTTTCACTACTTAAAGCTAGTTTGATGAATAAGTGTTTTCCCAAGATTTAACTTAATTTCCCTCGAAAATTCGATTCTTATATAGAGAATTCGGCTTGTTATTCTTCTGGAAAAATTTCTCTTCTTTTATTCAGTGGTACTTATTTTTCTGTGTTATGTGTGAGCACATTAAATAGATATGTTTGATTTTGTTTTTTTTTTAAAAAAACCTAAGAGAGAAAAACTTAAAATTAGCTTTTCTCCCTAACCGCTGAGAATCGGACTAAGGGCCAACTTTTTTTTCCTCTCGAAGTATATTATCTGTTCCCACAATATGAGTCGACATTTATGAGGTGCTCTGTGTAATTAAAAGATAATTATAATTTCTGCGGCGGTCGTGAATAAGTGGTTAAGTCAAAACGTTTCATTTTACAGGTGGGTGACTTAAAGATTTACGTAATACCCAGAATAGAGTAATTAACATACAGCTTTCTTTCCACCTAAAATTTCTTCCTCCAAGAAATTTTTTTAACCAATTTAATACGACGTTGAGACGGTCTGAGGGAGCGATACGTGGACTTGACTCATTTTTGATAAAACTCGAGTTATCTAGTTTTCACGACCGCCACAGTTATAAAACATATATTATTAGATATAAAACGAATATAGTTTATTTTCATTTATTAGTATATTTTTAGAAATTTTCAGCTGTTTTTAGAATAATACACCAAGAAAATGTGATATTACAGTAAACAATGGCTTGAAATGCTTGAAGAGAAAAAGCCCACTAGAAGTCCTTTAAAAAATACTGAATCAAAAGGTCTCAAAATCATTTTTTTTTTTTTTTTTTTTTTTTTGAGGCTAGAGAATTATCAGAAATCGAAGAGGAAGCAAGGATTGAAAACAGTGCTTAACACTACGAATGGAGTTTGTCATAAAAGGAATGGTACATGGTTCGGGACAAATCAGCAACAAATGGAACATCAATGTACTTAAGGATGATTGAATATGTAAGGAGTATTAGTGACTTCAGAAAAGTTTTTGAGTTATGATTGAATGGAAATGATATTGTTTAGAAGAGTCATAACAATTTACATACTAGTAAATTAATATTCACTAGTAATTTCTGTGGAATGTTTGTTGAACTCATGATGATTAAAAAAGAAATCTGAATATTAAAAAATCTTTAAAATACGTTAAGATCTAAGCAATTCCTTATAAATGACTCTTGACCTTATTCGTTGTCATATAAACAAGACCTAAATCCAGATTGGTCTTAGGATAATCGTGTAGATGAGTCTTTCCAGATGTAGTTGAGAAGAAGGTTTGATCTTATAACTTCATTTTTAAAAAACGCTGCAAATTATTACAGAATCGTTTATTATTTTCAAATAAAAATTTTAGGGTATAACTGTTTAAACCTGTTAAAAGGCAATTAAGTGATACGAAAAGCAATAAATAATTTCAAGGTTAATAGCATATCAAAACAACTAAGTTCAAAACGCTATATCTATCCTAATTCTGATATTATTGATATACTCAATGATTTTTTTTTAATTTTTTTTTTGGCTGATTACAAAGGTTCATTATTAAAAATGATAAACCAGAAGCTTTGATACAGCACTGCGTTACTATTTCCTTTTCTTTTCTTCCGATTTTCGTTCAAATGATTCAAATAAAATTTCCTGATTCCTGAACACCTTGCATTTTTTTTTTTTTTTTTTTTACCACCAATAGTAACCGAGTTATCAGAGAATCACATCTCTTGTAAGTAGTGGCTTGACCGAACATAAGATTATTTTATTTTTTTTCTATTTTATCCAGTCCTACCTCACTGACAGATCCTTCAAAGTCAATCATAATAATTCCTATTCATCCATTTTTAGTCAGTTTGCTGGTGTTCCTCAAGGCAGTATCCTAGGACCCATTCTTTACACAGTTTATACAGCTGATATCCCTTCCCATCCTAACACTTTCCTTTCTACCTATGCTGATGACACTTGTGTGTTATCAGTCAATACTGATCCAACTATTGCCTCTCAAACTCTCCAATCCCACCTCAGAGACCTTGAGGTATGGTGTCAGAACTGGAGAATTAAAATTAATGCCAACAAATCCAACCAAATTACCTTTACCCATCGTCGTAAACCTATGACATCCTGCCCTACTGTCTCCTTCAATAATACTCCTCTTGTTCCGGTTGAACAGATCCGATATCTAGGACTGCACCTTGACAAACGCCTTACTTGGAACCCTCACACTAGACTGAAACGACAAGAAACTGCACGACGTTTTCGACTCCTGCAACACTTACTAGACAAACGTTCTAATCTTCCACTTAACTACAAAAGACTCATCTACATGAATATCATAAGGCCGATATGGACTTACGGAGTGGAGCTTTGGGGCTCTACTAAACCATCGAATTCTTCCCGTATCCAATCCCTACAATCCAAAATCCTTCGTAAAATCCTAAATGCTCCTTATTTTGTCACGAACAAACTTATTCATAAAGACCTCAACGTTCCGTATGTTGCTGATTTGGCCCGATCTAGATACCATTCCTTTCATGACAAACTCCATTCCCACCCTAATCCTCTTGTTTCAATACTTTCTTCCTCCTCAATTCCTGACAATCCTCCGAGGCGTCTGAAAAGAAGATGGCCTCGAGACCTTCTAGTAGAAAAGTTACAGGGGTGCTGCCATTGGGTAGTTCTTCTTCAAGTTTGTATCACGCCATTTAAGTTGTGTCACATTTACTTGTTGTACCTTGAAGTACAGTTGTAAATTTCAATAAATGATGTTAAAAAAAAAAAAAAAAAAAAATTTCTATTTGTTCATTGCGTCGTCTTGATCCCGAAAATCATTTCGTTTTTATTTACCTTCAAAAATAATTGAGTTACGGGTGTATTAATAGGTCAAATTTCAATTTTTTTCTCTATTTTTTATAATTATTAGCTGTTTTTGAGTTGAAATAAATCATTTTTAATCGGCCGCCATTTTAAAAATAACCAGCTGACATAACCGCCCAGGTGCTAGGATCATCGTTACAGGTCCTAGTATTTTTGTGGCGAATTAAAAAAAAAAAAAAATGTAATTGTTTTTAATGTAATTGTAATTTTTGTAATGTAATTTTTTTTGTTTTTGTTTGTTTTTTTCTTTTTTTGGTGGGCGCTTAAAAACGTTCATTATTGAAAATGATAAACAAAAAATTTATAAAGTGTCATTATGACAAAAAGATAACGAATATAATAGCCAGTTAAAATTTAACTTACAATGACAATGGTGGAGAGCAGCTTCCCAATTAACTGAAGGGTATATTAATTAACGAAGTAATTAGGGCTGGGAGTTGGTCCGGAGTCAATTGTCACCTCCCGGATAACAAATCCTATTTAACTCGGTCAATATTATACATTACTTCCTTCAAATATTGTATTTTTTACTTCGAGGGACTTAGACGCCCAATACCCACTCTTTGCTATAAAAGGGATAAAATCATTAATTTATTAATAATCAACCAACACATTTATTTTTATCTGTTGTTTTTTGATAAATTATGTAAAAAGTTTGATAGTAAGCAAAGAGTAGTTCTAACCGGCATGACAGCAGTGTTACATTGGGACGGTGTTTATAAAACGTTAACAAAATATATAATAAAATAAACAGACATGAATACCTAGGTCTCGGACTGTCGTTTTGAAAAAAAATGTTATCCTCCGCTTTGAATCTGAATATTTAAAAGGAAAACATATATTTTTGTCAATAATGGGGACCAAAAAACGTGGGAAATAAATAGTTAATACTGCTTCATTGAGTTATTTATTCTGTTATATCATAAGTGAATAAATATGATTGGTGGATGAACCAGCTCACATAATGTTGAAATCCTGAATCAAGGGAAAGCTTTGCTGTAGTGTGATAATGCCCGTTTCTTGCACACCCGTTGGCCTTAGAACATTACCGTCCTTTCAAAATGTTCCCTACTTCTTTGCTTATTCATTCATTAAACGTCACTTTATGCTACTGTTGCCAATCATACGATGCTCCTAACTTTTTTCTATCGAGGTTTAATTAGGATAGAAATATTTAATGAATAACTGGCATTACACAGGCTCTATACCAGGTTCCCTCCGAAGGATTTTTTATTACCATTAAAAAATCATAGGACCAACTTCGGGTTTGGGCCCATGACCTCGGGCTGTTATGATGTTAGCCACCACATCACAGGTGACCCCGTGCTCTTTAGTATTGCACTAGTACAATGAAAGGAAAGGAACAAAGCAATTTTGATTAATACCGACAACTATTCCCTCAACTTTGAGGACTTGAGAAGCCGACTATTAAAGGCGAGAAGAATTTCATCTCAAGTTTTTAAGTACCTCGAGCCAAGTTGGGCGGTCAATAACGACTTAGCCCCGAAAGATTGGGACTTGGGAAGGAGTTTGATTAAGTTTGAGCGGATTATACTATCGATTCTTGGGCAAACTAATCGAGTTGGATTACAGTGGACCATAATCGACTTATTGTTGGCTCTTAGGATGAGCCTTTGTTGGAGCACTCTCAGGCCTGCTTGTACTGGCTGCGATATGCTAGGAGGGTAGAAGGTCACCTAGCCGGGCACTAACAGTAGTACAGTGATGAAGTGGAAAAGGGCTGAGACTGGTCGCTTTGGGGCATCATATCCATTCTTAAATTAAAGGTTATTTTTTTACCATCTTAAAAATATATTCATTAGGTAAGTCTACTAAAGTATATATTAGGATGATTTGCTATCAAAAATGCTTTATATAAAAGTATTGAAGGGGCTAAAAAACTGTAGAAAGGAAAAATCAAGGGGTTACCTGTAGCATGAGCATAAGAGCCTCCTATGCCCAAGATCCCGGGTTAATAACCGCAGGTGGCCCTAGAATGTTTAAATGGGGGTAAAAATTCTTATTTATGCCGTCCTTCAGAGTGGACGTTAAGAGGTGGTCCCAAGCCTGTAGGATGTCAGGTAATCGTTGATTACCTCCTGATTCGTGACCTCCCCCACTTTGACTATTGCTGTTTAGTATATGGTGGCCTCCCGAAAGTGCTTGAGGACAGGCTAAAACGAATTATGAACATATTTTTAAGATTTGTCCTCTGCACTCCGAAGCGGTCTCATGTAACCCATTTATACGGCGAGTTAAAGTGGCTCCTTCCCCGAATCCGCATAAAATATTTCCTAGGATCATACATTTACCAAATCATTAGATCCCAACACCCTCCATAAATTCACAGTCTCCTACAATTTAAATCTTCAGTCCACACTCTTGAAACAAGATCGCGCCATTCCGATCTTTACTTTCCTACCCATAGAACTAAAACTTTTGATCGTTCCTTCCTGGTCCGCTCCTCTACTTTCTGGAATTCTCTACCTACTCATATTCGCCATGCTGCCTCTCTCTCCTCATTCAAATTCCAACTTTTCCAATATCTTTTATTATCCCAAAAAGACCCTTAAATACAGTGATTCTTTTGTTCCTAATATCACACTTTGAAAGAAAAGTAATATATGTTCTTTATTGAAACGCTGTTATATTTTAATTTTGATCAACCCGATATTTTTCAAGAACTGTTTTTATTTTATTTTATCATATCATATTTTTTTTTTATATATATATAATATATATGTGTGGATATTCGTGTGTGATATGAACACTCGAATTAACCCATCTGTGTAATAAGTAATTAATTCTGTTCCTTCTGCCTGTTGGCCAGACATGTTGTATATTTAAATTGTACAATTCTGTTATTCTTAGGGGACCCAGTCCCAGAATAAAAATTATTTAAAAAAAAAAAAAAAAAAAAAAAAAAAAAAAAAAAAAAAAAAAAAAGATCCCTATCCTAATAAAACCTGGATAGGCGTAATTTAGGACTCCCACTGTAGCATCGTCCGATTAGATAGAGCACCATAAAGAGACGTTAAATAAATAAACAAACAACAACAAGGAATAATTTATAATCCGATGAATAAATTTTAATAGCATAAAAAAAAAAAAATAAATAAAAATTTGGTCTTTTCTCCTTTAGTTTGATATAGAATTAGTTCAACTTATATTGGTTTATTATTTTCAATAATGAACCTTGTAATCAGCCACAAAACTATTTTTACAGCTATATAAACAGTTGTACCCTAATATTGTTATTTGAAAAAAATATAAACCACTGAGGAATAATTTGCAGCGTTGATTTTTTTTTTTTTTTTTTTTTTTTTTTTTTTTTTTTTTTTTTTTTTTTTTTTTTTTTTTTTTTTTTTTTACCGTTACCTCGACTTTGGTGGATTTCTCGAGACAGGGAATGAGGGCGGGGGATTAATGCCGAGATAAAGCCCCTCCCCCACCCATCACCTAGGCGCGAACTCGAAATTATTTGGTCTCAATTTGTTTGTCATATGTGGTTCTATTTAACGCCCGCAACCCACTCAGCCACCCCGCCCAGCGTTGATTTGTTTTGTAATCAATATATATTTAGTTTGTAATCAGTCCTAAAAAATCTGTTAATTTTTGTTCAATCGCAAAAATAAAAGATACTTTATTGAAAGAACATTTAAAATATCGACATAGATAACATATTTAGAATATGGTTATATGAAATAAAAATCTGGTGCGGGCAAACACGACTTTCACTTACCTCCATTTTTAAATCAATGAAAGAATTTTCAAATACAGTTAGAGATAAAAATACGTGAAATTATTAAGGAATTAATCAAATTGAATTTATATAGAAACATGTGTTTTATTCAAAAATCTATTATATTATTATCTTAAATAACCAGTAAGTTTTATCTTCTTTTCCTCACTTTCTATTAACTTTTAAAAGCTTGTGTATGAGATGATAATTTTTCTAAAATCTTTAGCTTTCCAACGGTATATCATACATGTATATTACTGCTCTTATGTTCAAAAACGAAAAATTGCATTCTAAACATATTTTTTCTGTTTTCTCCTTTAGTTGGGTATCGAATTTATTCAATTTATATATTTACCAGCTTTTCATCAGCGTTAACATGATAATCTAGTTATTATTATTGAATCTACAAAATTAAAGGTACTTTAGGGGAAGAAAATTTAAAATATCTGCATTTAAGCTCTGTCAGACCATTTTAATCTAAATAAAACCTACATGATATTAAAGCCCATTAACTTTTACATCGATATAGCGAGTTTAATCAAAATCGTCAGAACCGTTTTTGAGAAAATCGAAAAAAGGTGCAAAATGCATAGTATAATGTGCCTCTTCTGGTAAGCTCATTTTGATGAAAAAAGTTTTGTCACGTCTCGGGCGTATAGTTGTCTTAAATATGAAATTTCAGTTCCATAGGACTTACCGTTTCCGCCCGGGAGTTACCACACACACACACACACAGACCTTTTTACGGGACTTGGTTATTTGGCCTCAGGGGACCCTAAAACGTGTATTTCCGTTGAAAACTGGAATTAGAAAATTTTCACGATCGCAATACTTCCCCTTACTATATATAGTAAGTGAAAGTAGAAATGGAGTTGAAAAAAAAGTTTAACAAATCATATCCAGTTTGGTTGGAAATATATGTTTCAGATTAAGTAATATAACATTATAAATTTTCAAGTTACAGTAATCGCTTAAACTTGCAAAGTGCCTTAATTCATCACTTTACATTAACTTAAACCACTTTGTAAATAAAATAACATTTTTTACTGATGTTTCAGCTTTCTAACGGTGTATAGTACGAAAACAGAAATAACCTAAAAAATATTTTTGCTAGTTACTTCGTTATTTGGTAATCGAATTCTTTAGTAGATATATTTAGTAATATATAGTGTACGGATCTATCAAATATTCTTGGATGAATCCCTACATTAAACGACATTATCATAAAAATTACCAAGATATTTACTATTTACTTTGGCCACACGAAACTTTTGCTACAACACTTGTATAACTTTTTTGGAACTGGTTTCCCTCCCTTCCTACCCTGAATCTATCAGCGAAGCAACAACAGACAACAATGCTACAGAACAACAACACAGGAACAGTGGCTATGAATCAGAACAACTGGACAGTGAGGACATCATCCAACCAGTTTTTGCCGCGGTGGAGGGCGGAATGTATAATGAATAGAGTTGTAGGGCAGGTCACCGATCCAGTTACTGATATCAAGGTAAATATCGGCAGGCGTACAGCCTAATGATATCAGAGGTCAATGACATGGCCATCAGTGAAAAGCCCATATTAATATTGGGTTGTGAAATGTTCGTTTTCAAGGTAAAGGATTTTTATTAAAATTGCGATATGAACAAAAGATAATTTTACTCCAAGTATTTACCTTCTTTTTCTACATTTTTTTTTCAACCTGACACCAACTTCTTTATCCCCGAACAAAAAACCTCTGAGCTTTGAAGTAAAACAAAATCTAAAAACGCACTTTTCACTTGATCATCATATTCAAAAAGTTTTCATTCGACGAAGTTGTCTAAATTCCTGAACAGATAGTAATCTGTTGGAGAGAAGTCGGGAGAATATGGTAAGTGCGGAAGAACTTCGTAGCCCAGTTCTTTCAACTTTTGCACGGTATGTTTTGAAACATGGGGTCTTGCTGCCGCTCAGTGAGATCATGAAGTACCCATGTATCGAGCTTTTTTTACTTTTCCAATACACTTTAAATGCCTGGAAACGGTAGATGCACTTGCATCTAGTTGTCCTGAGAGTCCTTTAACTGTTTGGTAGGGCTTTCCTTCTACTGTCTTCCTCGGGGCAAGTTTTCCAAGTCGGTATCCCCAGCTAAAAACTTAGCAAACCAACGGCGAATGGTCTGTTCATTAACACTCCCTTCCCCAAACGCCTTGCAAATATTTTTAGCGGTCTCAGCTGCTGAATGGCCGAGTTTAAACTCGTACAAAAATATTACTCGAAAATCGCGTGTTTCCTTGTCCCTATTTCGAGGTATACTAAAAAGTGGGTTATTGATTAGAAAGCTAATGTTTATAACAAAAAAGTAGAGGATTAGTAACTGTTTACTTTAAATATGTAAACATTCGGAAGAAAACAACAGAGACCTGCAAAATCCTTTATGTATTTCAGAAACTGTAGAAACGGACATTTCATGTGAAACAAACCAATGGCTTTCAATTTTTATTTTTTAGTTCATTATTTAAAATGTGTGCATCTTTGAAATTAAATATATGTTTATTGCCTATGCTATGAGTGGATAATACTTACGATTTGCTACGTAATATTGTAAAATAGATTCCTGACCATAACGTTTCATTATGACACTACTTGCTAAGAGCAAACACACCTTCACAGTTGACAGAGGCCAAACAGATCAACACAGCATTCTCAAATATGTACGCAGCTGGGAGAAGGAAAGCTTACGCTACGGTTCTGTTGTATTGTCTTCTAAATGGAACCGGGGCAGATGTTTAATGAAGGAGCCTTAAGCTATAGAAATCTATTCCTTTATGTTTTTTCGGATGTAAATATAATATAATATTAATAAATGTATTTTGTTTTATTATTCATTTATTTAACCTCACTTTGTGATGTGGCTAATTAGACGATTATACAGCGGGAGTCCTAAATTTTGCCTATCCTGGTTTAATTTAGATTGGTATCTATGAAGAGTACCTGACGTCGTACTGGCTTGGGACCAATCTTTTACATCCCCTCCTAAGGACGGCGTAACTAAGGATTTCTTACTCCTTTTTACGCCAGATAGTTTTTCTTTGTTAAATTTAAAACACGAATTTCGATCTTTTCTACTTTCACTTACCTATATTTGAAATATTCCAATTGTGAAAATTTTCGAATTTTATTTTTCCCGAGAAATACATGTTTTAGGCCCCTCTGAGTCCAAATATAGTAATAAATATCAAATCCCGCAAAAAGGTCTGTATGTCTGTGTGTGTGTTTGTGGTAAGTCTAGCACAAAAACAAAAAAGTCGTACGTACGGAACTGAAATTTCTTATTTAAGAAAACTATACGCCCGAGATGTTACAGGAAATTTTTTTTATCAAAATCGGCTCACCAGAAGAGCCACTTTATACCATGCATTTTGCACCTTTTTACGATTTTCTCAAAAATTGCTCTAACGATTTTGATTAAACTCGCTATATCGATGTAAAATTTAACGGGCTTTAACATCATGTAGGGTTCATTCTGATTGAAATAGTGCAGGGCTTAAATGCCGATATTTTAAGATAATAAAAAAATAACAATTTAGTTCTGTTATCAACGATAAAAAACAGGTGAATTATTCGATTAAATTATGAATAAATTCGATATATTACTGGATAAAGGATAAAACTGCTAACATATTTTTTAAATGCATTTTTTTCGTTTTTGAACATAAGAAAAGTATTATAGATGTATGATATACCGTTGGAAAGCTAAATATTTTAGAAAAAATATCTTATACACAAGCTTGTAAAAGTTAATAAAGAGTGATGAAAAGCCAATAAACCTAATTGATTATTTTATATAATAATATAATAGAATTTTTAATAAGACGCATACGTCTATATAAATTTAATTTCGTAAATTATTTATTACTTTCACTAATTTTTATCTCTAACTGTATTTGAAAATCCTTTAATCGATTTTAACAACGGCGGTAAGTGAAAGTCGTAAAAAGTTGCCACACCAGATTTTTTTTTAAATATTAATATTTATCTAAATTGTCCTAAATTAAAATTGTTTGACTAAATATTAAGGTATTATAGCTCAATTGAAAGTCCAGTGAATATAGAGATATATTTGTATACAAATAGTGGGTGGTCGGGCCTATGTCGGTTACAATCAGTGTAATTATCAGTTGTCAGGTAAAAGCGCTTATGTCGATATCAGTTATCTGCACCGGCTTGACAATAGAAAAAAAATTATATCAATACAAGGGTTGTTTTATTGCAAACCCATTGATATAGGGTTGCCTGCAAAAAACTTGGTCCTAATCTGGGTTGCTGAATTTTAAAGATTATATTTAAACGGGAGTGGAAATGCGTGACAGAGAGCTCCGAGTTGAGTATAGCGTGTAATAATAAAGGACCCAACATTGCAGCCGCACGTAATCGGACATTGAATATAATAAAGTTTGACATCCCATATAAAATTACAGGACCATTTTTAAAACAAATACCAAATACCAAATTACAGGGAAAAGTTTTGTTATTATCATGATGTTGCAACATTTAATTAAAAATAGTCTGTCCAGCATTTTTTTAGGCAACTTATTCTTAACATATTTCCTAATATACAATATTTATTATAAAATATGTTTCATTCTATTATCATCTCGGTGCAGATCGTTTCAAGTTCGGATCTTCTACTAGATTATGTGATGCCATCGTACCACAACGAAATACATGTCGTTTGCAAACGTTAACATATTTTAAGCTGTGTTCTATTGAGCTTTCTGCTCGACGTTCTCCGTGAAACTTAGAAGCCCCGCCCTGTTTTTATTTCACCAAGTTCACTTCAACCAAGTGAATATAACACACATACCACTTTTATTTATTTAAAAAAAAAATAGATTTTCTAAAGAATGTTATATTTTTGTTAATTATTTTTTTTACTTTCACTTACTATATATAGTAAAAAAAAAAAAAAAAATGAAAATGAAAAGCAATTTTATTCTGGGACGAATAGTCCCCTAAGAATAACAAGAAAAGTACAATATACATGATAATTGTCTGGCCGTTTAAGACTTCAGTTTAACAATAAAAGATGGATTTGTGGACAATGAATAGTTATCATCTATAGCTTTTAAATATTACATATGTTGGGAAGATTGATGCTTTAGGAGATGGAGAAATAGTTGGTGTTTAAAAGTGGATAATGATAAGGACTTACGAATGGATACAGGCAAGAAATTCCAAAATAGGGTAGCACGAATAATAAAGGATTTTTTGAAGGAAGCAGATCTGTGAGAAGGTATATACAAGTTTATTGGTTGGGATCTAGTGTATACTGAATGGACAGAGGAACAAGTGGTAAGCATATCAAGAATATAAGGAGGTTTTTTTGTATGGAAAAATCGGAAGAGACAGACACCAAGGAGGTACTGCCGACGAAAAGAGGGATAGAGCCAATTCAACTCGGTATACCTTCTAGAAACATGGGAGCGCCTGGGGATTCCACATGTGAATCTAATGAAACAATTCATAAGTCTTTTGAGTCTCATATCGAATTTCTCAGACAGCCCGCCATATACGAGGCAACCGTAGTCAAACTGGGGGAAAATAAGCGAAGAGACGAGTAACATACGGGTTTTAGGTGGGATTGAATCACGAAATCTTAGAAATTGTTTTAGGATAGCGATGGATTTTCGGGTGATTTGAGAAATATGATTGCTCCAAGATAGGTTCTGATCAATAATGACTCCAAGGTTTCTTACTGAGGTGTGGAAGTAGATAGGTATGCTATTGAGGTAAAGGAGTGGATAATATGGAAGAGAATTTACAAGGTTCTTGGAACCGATGAGAATGGCTTTGGTTTTTCCTGCATTCAACTTCAAATCATTTGCCGTAGCCCATGCGTTGATGTTGTCAATATCTTGTTGAAGTTTTTGGATAGCCTTTAGCATTTCGGAAGGATGGAAAGAAAGATAGATTTGCAGATCATCTGCATATAGGTGGTATTGTGAGTGGCGGATGCAGTCTGGGAGATCATTAATATAGATGGAGAAAAGAGTTGGTGAGAGTGAGGGTCCCTGAGGAACACCACGTTTTAAGACAATAGAGGAGGAAGGAGGTTCATTTGGTATCATGACAGTTTGATATCTATCGGATAAAAAAGAAATAAACCATTTTAGAACGCTGTTTGATATTTGAAGGTTTTGGAGTTTGGAAAGAAGGATGTTATGATTAACTGAATCAAAAGCTTTTGAGAAATCGAAGAGGATTAAAATAGTGATTTTTTGTTGGTCTATTGAGGATTGTAGGTCTTGGGTAATTTTTAACAATGCAGATTGAGTAGAATATTGCGATCGGAAATCGGATTGTAGAGGATTTAAAAGGTTTTTTTCCTCAAGAAAGTTGTTGAGCTGTGAGTGAACAATTCTTTCAAGCGGTTTGGATAGGTTGGATAGTATGGAGATAGGTCTAAAATCGGAAACTGCGGCGGGATTAGGAACTTTATTCAGTGGGCGTACGATGACTTTTTTCCAGGCTGTTGGGAAAATAGATTTTTGAAGAGAAACATTATAAATGTGTAGAAGGACAGGAAAGATGACAGGAAGACATAATTTAATTAATTTCACAGGGATTTGGTCGGGTCCATGATCGTTCGTTCTGGACTTGAGAATGGAGGAGAGCAATTCTTCAGGAGATATATCAGAAAAATAAAAATTTTCCGGATTGAAGGATGTCTGTGGTAAAGAGTAATGAGTAATATGGGATATAGGATGTGGTTCTGCGAAGTAGGAATTTAGTTCTTCGGGAGTAAATGGAACACAAGAAGAGGATTTGGAATTTATAATGGATAGGTTTCTAAGTAGTTTCCATTTAGTCTTAGGGTTGGGTGCTTGGGATAAGGAATTATGGAAAAAATGTGCTTTAGCACGGCGTAAGGAAGACTGAGCAAGGTTTCTTAGGGACTTAAACATGGTGAAATCATCTGGGGCTCGTGTGCGGCTAAATCTTCTCCTGGCGGCATCTCTTCTCCTCATCAACTCTCTTATTTCAGGACTGATCCATGGTGCAGCGGAGCGTTTAAAGGTTGAGGTCTTGAGTGGAGCATGGGTATTTAGAAATATAAGGAGGTTCGCAGAGAGGCATTCCACCATCTCGTTGACTGACGAAAAGGTAAAGATAGGTTCTAGGGCTTTGGAAAATGGGTCGAAAAAAGGAGCCAATTTATCAGAGGATAGGGAGTCAAGATTTCGCCAGGATATTTGTTTTGGGGTAATTTTAGGAGTTGGGATATTATAAGAAATCCGAATGAGGTCATGGTATGAAAGAAAGGATACTGGATTCTGGGAGGAAGATAACAGTTTTTCGGAGGAATCTATTATGAACAGATCTAGCCACGTGCTTGTAGACTGGGTGTGGTGGGTCGGGTTGAAGGGTACTATGAACAGGTCCAGTGAATGAATGAGGTTGACAAAGTATGATCTGTCAGGAGAATCTAAAGAAAGGTTAGTGTTAAAGTCACCAGCTATTATTATGTTATTGTATAAAGGAACGTAGGTAAAGAGGAGGATTCAAACGTGGGATCGAATCGGACGTGAGGAGGACGGTATATAGTCGCGTAAAGGAGAGAATGAGAATTATGAGAAATTTCGACAAATATATATTCTAAATGAGGAACATCTTGGGAAGGAGATTTATAAAGGATTTTTGATCTTAGGCTGTTATGTATGAAAAGTCCAACACCTCCGCCTGTTCGGTCGATCCTATCATGTCGATAAAGGGTATAATTAGGAATGGATATAGAGGAAGAGGATATGTTCGGTTTGAGCCAGGTTTCAGAAATGGAAATGATGTGATGAAAATTGCGTAAGAAGTAATTGAGAAATTCGTCGTAGTGAGCTGGAAGGGATTGGGCGTTGACGTGACAGGTCAATAGGATATCAGTCATCTGAAGGAGAATAGAGGGTACCTGTCAGTAAGAAGGAAAGGTGGGATAAGGTTGGAACAAAAGCGTACAATATTTTTGAATTGAAAACATCTCTGGAAACGATGTAAAAAATATAAACGATAAATAAATAAAATTTAAAGAAAGACGAATTATTGACTCTAAAGGAAATTATAATTCTAGATTTAAAAGAGAAAAAAGAAAAAACTTTATATATATCGTAACGATTAATTAGGAGTCATTGTAAGCCTTCCAGGTCCTCAGGTTTGTTGATTATCATCACGGGTGACCCATCCTCTCTTCGACAGCGGACTCGACCTCGAGCGAACCAGACATACTTCACTTTTCCAGCAACTTTCTTCTGCCTGGCCAGCCAGTACAGATGCCTGTTGCTCGCAGTCATCTCCTCACTGACGTAAATCCAGTCGTCACTATCCCAGTTGAGGTGCCTCGTGGTGAAGTCTCTTTTTACCTTCCGGAGGCGGATTATCTCGTCCCGGACAGCCTGGCGAACAAATCGCACGACAATCGAAGGCGGACAAGAATCCTCTCCTTTCTGCCTTTTTCTCTCCACGAGGTCAAAGTCCTCAGCTTTGAGCTTGATGCCTAGGGCAGCTCCGACAGAGCACACTACACCCTCCGGTGACTCCCCATTCTTCAACGGAACGCCTCTAATTTCGACGGAATGCGAGAGCTGGGCTTGTTCAATGTGGTTTATTCTTACCTCCATCGATTTGATTTGTAATTTTAAATTATTATTTTCAGTTATTAGCCTTTCAATGAACTCGTCCTGCCTCTTATTCCTTTCATCCATCGATCGCAGCCTCTCGGCATTTTCAAATATAATATCGTTTTGTACGTTCATTGTTGTTTTTATATCCTTAAGATCATCGGTAATTTTTGAAATTTCGGTTAAAATGGTTGATACGTTATCCTCCATATTTTTGCTGATGGGGACATTATGTTTTTTGTTTTCACTTTTCATTAAGTTTCCACACGAGGTGCATTTGAAATTTTTTTTGTTGATTTGACCTAGATCACCATCAGGAATATTGCAGCATTTCGAGTGAAAAATTATTTTGCATTGGCTGCAAGTTATACATGATTTTTCGTCCCTTGCGATCGTCGATTGGCATGCTGGACACACGGCCATGATGAAGTATCGAGCGTAAGTGAAGTGATTAACTTGAAGACGGTGGTGGGGAGCTCCAGAAGAGGTGGGGACTGATAAGATGTAATCTCTACCAGCGCGACCTGTCCTAATGCTACTACACTATTTATATTCAATGTAGAATATAAATTAATGAACTAAAAGTTTATATTTATAAGAGGCCTTGCCACTTAGTTATAAAGTAGCTATAGAATTTATTACTACTTACAATAGAGAATAGCAGTGTATAGAGTACGGTTAGAAGGCGATAGATTTTGAGAGAGCAGAGAACGGTGTGGACACTATGATAGTTAGAACCAGACTGAAAGGAATAGTAAGGGAAAGCATTGCGATTATGAAAATTTTAGAATTCCAGTTTTCAACGGAAATACACATTTTAGGGTCCCCTGAGTCCAAATAACCAAGTCCCGCAAAAAGGTATGTGTGTGTGGTAACTCCCGGGCGGAAACGGTAAGTCCTATGAAACTGAAATTCCATATTTATGACAAATATACGCCTGAGACGTTAATAAACTTTTTACATCTAAATGAGCTTACCAGAAGAGCACTTTATACTATGCATTTTGCACCTTTTTTCGATTTTCTTGAAAACGGTTCCGACGATTTTGATTAAACTCACTATATCCATGTAAAATTTAATGGACTTTAATATCATTTAGGTTTCATTGGGATTAAAATGGTCTGACAGGGCTTAAATGCCGATATTTAATATTTTCTTGTTCTAAAGTACCTTTAAGTTAGTTGATTCTATAAAAATAACTATATTATCTTGTTAACGCTGATGAAAAACGAGTAAATATATAAATTGAATGAATTCGTTACCCAAATAAAGGAGAAAACAGAAAAAAAAAATTTAATGCTATTTTTCGTTTTTGAAAATAAGAGCAGTAAGATTTTAGAAAAAAGTAATATCTCATACACAAGGTTTTAAAAGTTAATAGAGAGTGATGGAATGAAGATAAAACTAACTGATTATTCTAGATAATAATATAATAGATTTTTTAATGGAACTCATGTTTCTATATAATTTCAATTTAATTAATTCTTTAATAGTTTCACGTATTTTTATCTCTAACTGTATTTGAAAATTCTTTCATTGATTTTAAAAATGGAGGTAAGTGAAAGTCGTGTGTTGCCCGCACCAGATTTTTTTCTACTGTAATAGTGAATGTTTATTTTCTTAAATCTGTTTTATATTTCACTAGGTCAATTTGTATTTTTTTGATTATTTATTTAGTTATTTATTAAATGTATTGTGATTCGTTGTTTATTTTATTTTATTTTTTTTTATATATACAATCTACTAATTTACAATAAAAGAATCGCCCTAACTTTGAGTTATATCTTGGAAGTGCTGATCTTCCACAGAAAGCTGGGTAAACAACCTCCCATCAAAAAAAAATCAAAGCACTAGTTTTAATACAGCATTAGAATTAAAAATAAACCAATAACAATAATATTGGAAAATGGAAGAGAAAGAAACTTCAATAAATAATAATGAATATTAAAAGACGGTCATTTTAATAACGTTCAATACGAGTAATAGTGGCAACAAATAGAACTAGCTTAAAGACGTTTTACTTAGAAATAAAAAAAAAAAAAAAAATGAGAATCTTCATACCAAGCTATATATTCGTACAATGTACTAATAAATAAAACAGACTCCAAAAAGGACAAAATAATTGTTGACAAATCCATTCTGGATGAGAACCTAATAGTTGTGTATGTTCTATTTAGTTGAAGATTAGGAGAAAATTTACGAGAGGATAGTTCAAAAATATCTGGAGGAGGCACTTAGGGAGAAATACGAGCCTGGCCCCCAAGTCAACATAAACCCCACGACATAAATCCTAACCACTACGTTCTTCTTTAGCTTTTAGTAGCTTCTAACATATTGTGTCAACGGTTTAACTTGTTTTTTTCTATAGAGGTGAAATATATAACATCACCTACATAATAAACATTTTGTTTATTTATTTAAAAAACAAAACAATAAAAACTTATAATATTCTATTTGTTGTCCATTTAACCTGAAACCAATAGTTTTTCTATTCTTGCTTTCTATTCCAGATAATCCTCCGAGGCGTCACATTTACACTATTTACAGGAGTGCTACGAATGGGTAGTATATTATGACATTTTACTATAATTCTCTCGCATTTAATATATGTAAATGGAAAAACAGAAACAATTTTAATCTATATATTCAAGTGACAAATTATAATAGATGCAATTTCACCAAAACTCGGTGATTATTGAAGATAGAGAAAAATCGAAAAGATTTTCGAGATCAAGACACTGCGATGAACAAAGAGAAAAAATTATATAAAAAATAATTGCTCGGTTCTTTTATATAAAACGATCCATTTTTACTCAACACTTCTTAATTTCCTTTTTCTTTCTCCCTACGTTATCGGCCCATTTTCAAGGGTTCTTTAATCATTCCTATATATCGCATATATATATATATATATACATTTAAAAAAATATCTATCAGAGGCTGAACTAGCCTTGTCAGCTTTTATCATATGTTTGTTAAAGTGCATAATAACAAGCTGACAAGGCTAGTTCAGCCTGTAATAGATATTTTTTAAATGTGACAAAATATATGTTATATATATGAAAAATAAAGGAATGGTCAAAGAACCCTTGAAAATGGTAAAGGCCGAAACACAGGGAGAATGGAAAAGGAAATAATGGAGTGTTGAGTAAAAATTGATCATTTTATTAAAAAGAACCTAGCAATTAGATTTATTTACTCAAACGAATTGAAATTATAATAAATATCAATAAAAAATAATATTACATGGTCAAGTCACATGATATAAGAGATGAGATTCCCTGGTAACTCGGTTGTTATTGATGATAGAGAAATATGTAAATTATTCTGGAATCAGGAAATGTTATTTAAACAAATATCGAAAGAAAAGAAAAAGAACTAGTAACGCAGTCAAGTATAGTAGTATATATAATAATATTTTTGACCTTTATTAGAGCTTTATTATGAAGAAAAAATGTCCTACAAAATGAAAAAAGAATCATTAAAATTGGTTCAGAACTAGCAGAGATATAGCATTTTAAAATTAGCAGGGGTGATTTACCTTCGAATTATTAATTGCTTTTCTTATGAGTTAATTGCCTATTAACAGTTTTATCCTTATACGGTTATTTGGAAATAATAAACCATTGTAATAATTTGCACCGTTTTGTGTATGAATATGAATTTCGGACGTAACTGTCTCACTTTTTACAGCTCGTTTATTAATTAAAACCAAACATCCTCCTTAACAATTAAATCTTAGTTTATTTTTTGTTTGTTTATTTATTTAACGTCACTTTAGCCTCTGTGACTAATCGGGCGATACTACAGTGGGAAACCTAAATTTGGCCTATCTGGGTGTAATTAGGATAGAGATATTTAGCGAGTAACTGGCATCGATCAAGCACGGCACCACCCTTTTACGTCCCCTCCGAAGGACGGCAAAACTAAGAATTTTCTATCCCCATTAAGAAATTCTAGGGTCACCTACAGGTTCGAACGCTCTTTTCACTTAATCATCAGTTTCAAAAAGTTTTCCTTTGAAGAAGTTGTCTAAATTCCTGAACAGGTGGTAATCTGATGGAGACAAGTCGGGAGAATATGGTGGGTGCGGAAGAACTTTGAAGCCCAGTTCTTTCAATTTTCGCACGGTATGTTTTGAAACAGGTTAAACATATTAAATACACTTTAAATATCTGAAAACGGTAGATGCACTTGCATTTAGTTGTGCTGAGAACTGTTTGGTACCCCTACTTCTATTGTATGTTTGAGGACATCGTTGTCTATTACGGACGGAGGTCTTCCTCGGGGCAAGTTTTCTAAGTCGGTATCCCCAGCTGAAAACTTAGCAAACCAACGGCGAATGGTCTGTTCATTAACACTTCCTTCCCCAAACGCCTTGCAAATATTTTTAGCGGTCTCAGCTGCTGAATGGCCGAGTTTAAACTCGTACAAAAATATTACTCGAAAATCGCGTGTTTCCTTGTCCCTTTTTCGAGATATACTAAAAGTGGGTTATTGATTGGAAAGCTAATGTTTATAATACAAAAGTAGATGATTAGTAACTGTTTACTTTAAATATGTAAACGTACGGAAGAAACAACAGAGACTGCAAATCCTTTGTATTTTAGAAACTATAAATAAATAATACAAGTGTAAAAAGAATACTGCAACTGTACAGTTTTCAGTACTTGCACTGCTGTACGTTTGCGGCAATATTACTAAACCAAATTCAATAATAAGATAACTTTATAAAGAAATGTAACGTTCTTCCATTTTGAAAAGAAGATATTTTTTGTAGGAAGCACCGTTTACGAGTTATAGGTGAAAAACTGAAAACAGGGCAAACGATTCGAGGCTTTTCGACTCCAAAAAGTTAAGCTGACCACCTGTGATGGTGCGAACTCAGGTTACTTTTATTTAGGACCATTATGAGGTATTAAAACGACTTCCAGCTTTGCACGAATTAATTCCCACAAACCTTGATTTTCGGCCTTATTTTACTGGGCTATTACTGCTACAGTGTGTTTAAAATAACTACTCAAGTGCCCTTATTATGGTCCATCTTATATGTCATCAGTTATGAATGTTACAGAATATTAAAGCCCGTCTAATTTTATAGCGATATAGAGGATTAAATTAAAACGTCAGAGCTCTTTTTGATAACTTTGTCAAAGGTTTAAAAAGGAGCAAATTAAGTGGTATATCGATATAAGAGAAACACTTTTCCAAATTGAAGAAATTTCAATAGTGTATGACTGTTTTTATATATTTCTAAGACTTTGTTTTTTGAACTGGGTACACTCTGCACCTAACGGCGTGCACCTCAATTAAATATTAACGTACAAGATTTTAAAGGAAGTAATAGTTTGTTTTACTATATATTCGCGGAGACTCAAATGGGCGAGTAAAGTTGTTGGGCTCGGTGAGGAACGGATTCCGAGAAAGTTGGTATTCGCTGAACCGACTGGTAGGCGTCGAAGTAGGCGAAGCTCGATGGGAGGATTGCATTAAGGCTGATCTCGGGGGCTTGGGCTTGACCGGCGAACATTGGACGAGTCTAGGCAGGCGAAGTTTGGTGGTATCGGCATCGAACCTTAGGGTTCGGTAAGCCTATTATTATTATATATTTAATTGATTTAACTAAATACAGAACATAAGTATATGAAAAAATATTTGTTTGTTTATTTATTTTACGTCACTTAATGCTACTGTGGCTTGTCAGACGGTGCTACAGTGGGAGTCCTATATATTTCCTATCCAAGTTAAATTAGGATAGGGATCTTTAGCGAGTACCTGACATCGATCAGGCACGGCACCACCATTTTACGGCCCCTCTGAAGGATTTTCAGGGACATAACTAAGGATTTTTACTCATATTAAAAAATCCTAGGGCCACCTACGGATTAGAACCCGTGACCTTGTGTATAGAAGGCTGTTATGCTAGCCACAATGCTACTGGTGACTCCCTTTAACAAAGTAAAAAATTGAAAACAGTATTATGCCAGCTTTAAGTTAATCAAATGAGGCAGTATTATTCTTCCCTAGGGTGTTTTAAATTTTATTTAGACATTTCAAATGTAAATTAAGTTGTTGTAATTAATCATTGGAGGTAAAACAAATAAAAAAAAAATAAAGTGGAAAACGATTACCCCATTTTGCTGAGTCCCAGCGGGCACAAAACCAGGAGTTTGCCCTCAGTGTACTCCAGGGAGGCGGCATTTGCATAATGAATGCAGATTGGAGAGCAAATGATAAAATTCTGCTTCGGGGAACTTGAGCCAGTTAATGGAGAAAAATTATCACAGACTTTTTCACCAAACATCAGGAGTAAAGGGAGTGGGAATATTTACACGATGGAGGTAGCAAATTAAGGTTAACAATGACAACGGCATGCATCAGATGCATAATTTGGGAGATTAGAGGCGAGATCAGAACTTATATTTTCATACATTCTATGCATTAAAACAAATCAAATAAAACAGAAGACTATCACTGACTTGTACTAGTTGAAATGAACTTTGAATTTTCAAGAAAATTAAAGTTGAAAAAATTCTGGTACACACTGCACACGAATTTCAGTTAATCTCGTTCTTAAAACCAATTTAAGAACTTTTAAATAAAGTTAAAAATGAAATACACATATAATAACGATTAAATGATTATATAATTTTGATAAAAACCTGGATTTCTTTTTTAATTGGTCTATTATATTATTATCAACAACAATCAGTTTATACAATAAAATCTTTTTTTTTTTTTAATTTTTTAATGGTAGTACAAAATTCCTAGTTATGTCCGTCTTTCGGAGGGGACGTTAAAAGGTGTTCTCGGGCCTGTGCGATGTCAGTTACTCGTTAAAGATCCCTATCCTAATAAAACTTGGATAGATAAATAAACAAAATTTTCGTATAAGATGCTATTTTTTTTATAAAACTTAAGCTTTAAGGATATTATACATCAAGTTTTCTATTCTAAATTTAAATAAAAAATACTTTAAAGCAATATTTTTACTATTTTCACCTTTATTTAATTATCGAATTCGTTTAAACCTAATAAACTGATAAAGGTGATATTTCTGAATTTATAAAATTAAAGGTACTTTAGGGATCATCAATACTGATAAAACAAGGATTATGACAAACTCAGAGATGAGGGAAGTAAAAATTAAAAATCAGGTCATCGGCTTTGTTGATCATTACATTTATTCAGGTCAATCTATCTCATTAAAAAGCAAAAAATAAAAAATAAATAGAAGAATAAACAAGGGATGGAAAAAATACTGGAGGTTAAAAAAGTCTTTAAAAGTCAGTTACCTCCAAAATTGAAGGCTAGAGTCCTGGAAACCTGGGTTTACCCCGTTATTTTGTATGGCACGCAGACCTGGTCTACGACAAGCAAAGACATCGAAAACCTTTCAAAGACACAGTTGAAATTTTCTAGAAGTATACTTAATATTAAAAGAAAAGATCGCATCAGCAACACAAAAATAAAAAAAACAAGCTATCCTTAAACGCTTACCAAAGGAATCGCATATATTGAAATGGAGGTGGGCAGGTCATGTGGCTAGGCTGGATCCCCGAAGATGGTCTAGAATTTTTACCGAGTGGATTCCAAGGGAACGAAAGAGATGGCGAGGAAGACCACCGACGAGGTGGAGGCACGAACTAGTGCAAGCAGTGGGGGATTGTTGGGCTACAGTGGCCAGGTATAGGCAAACGTGGAATAATGTGAAAACAAATCAAAATTAAATACATGGTTATAAATTCTAGTTTGAATAAGGCAAGAAATGTTTTAATGTGTGTATTTTTTTTTTCTCTTTATATCTATATTCACGCCTGTCAGAATGTATCTGACAATCAGCAAATGTGCTGTATAAATTGAGATCAGACATGGTAGGCATGAAGAAGGAAAATGCCCAGCAGCACCCCTTCCATGGCTTTATTTTATCCGAGGAGGTCCCTCATCCAGCCTCTCTTTAGCCTTCACCTCACAGGCATTTCAGCTACTGACATGTCGTTAATCAGTCTATTGTCGTGTCCGTTAAGTTTACTGTGAAAACGAGAATAGAGTATTCGTATATGTTGATTAACTGTTGGTTGTTGTAAGTCCGCATGTAGGGTTCTGTTGTTTACGTACCAAGGAGCTGTCATTATGATTCTTAAAATTTGGGATTGAAATGATTGCAGTTTTTGTATGTGAGTCTTTTTTGCTGAACCAAAAATCTGTGAAGTCCATATTGGCATAAGAAGGTATGTGTATGTATTCACTTTCAGTCTAATTTTTAATTTTGAAGATTTAGATAAAAGTGAGTATAGTTCTTTCAGTCGGTGGTTGAGAGTCTGTCTTTTCATCTTGACATGTGGGCCCCAAGTCATCCTTCGATCGAGTGTCAGTCCTAGGTAATGTACAGAGTTGGTCTGAGGAATTTGGTTGATGTCGATAAAAATTGGTGGGCAAGTGTTTTGTCGTAGTGTGAACGTTACGTGTTTTGATTTGTCGTGATTTAAACGAATTTTACAAACCAATTTTGTAGTATCATGAAGTGATTTTTTACAGTCAGTGTAGACAGTATAGAATCGTCGTTTGATGTTAAAATTGGAGTATCGTCCGCGTAAGTAATAGTAAATTAGTCCTTTTCGGGCGTAACCCACCTCGCCCACCCTAATATAGACAGTTAGACTTAAGTTATTAAGACTGAAGTGTGTATATTTAAGTTCAAAAATGTAAATATTGTAAATAGCAGCATGAACTAAGAAGAGAAAATTTTAATTCTAATACCAGACTTGTAGCTCCCAAGGGAGAGGCTCGTTGTTCTATTAAGGACGAAATAAAACTATTACTATAATTATTATTATTATTAATTTAGGGAAAGAAAATTTAAAATATCTACAATTAAGCCCCGTCAGGCTATTTCAATAAAAATGAAACCTACATGGCATTGAAGTTCTTAATTTTCACAGTTTAATCAAAATCGCTAGAGGCTTTTTTGAGAAAATCGTAAAAAGGTATAAAGTGTTTCTTATGAATAGTTCCCCAATTTTTAATTAAGAGCTGCTGTAAAATGTCAGGCATATATTCTAGCAAAATAAGAAATTTTAGTATTGCACAACATAACGTTTTTAACCAAGACTTAACACACACACTCGTGTGACCCGTGCCAACTTTTTTACGCGTCCTCCAAGATACGGCGCACAGTGGGCTAAATCACTAATTTAGGTGGACAAAGGTTTGAAATTTTCCAGTGCTTCAGCTTTTTATTATTAGTTGTCAAGAACATTAATACTAATATTTCCCACGATACCGTGTTTACAAATGAATAGTAAATGAATGAATCATTCCTGTTCACACAAGTGCCCAATAACCAACAGTGGGATTATTTTTATTCGATGGTCACTTATTCTGCTGAAGGTGTATTTAGAGCAAAATCTTTTTGCTTTTATATAACAATGGGCATTGCTAAGACAGGTAAGACATTATATTTCCAAACTCGTTATTGAATATAAATTGCAATCTCACCTGTGGAGTTGAATTAGCAATTTGTAAATGTTTGCCCTTATTCAATAACGATAAACTATATAACCCCCAAGTTAACCCAAGGATTCGTTGGTAGGATTTGTTTTACCAATCCTTCTAGTCTTTAGATATTACAAAGAATTTTTGCGATTTTAAGCGTTTTGGAATATACATCATTTTGTTTAGACACAACACTACGAATCAAAAATTTTACAATCTATAATTTCAAGAATTTCCTAAACTAAGTCACGCCACCATGAGGCCATAGTGCACCTGCAGATCACACCATATTCCTTGAATCTTATTCAGCAGTCCTATTAACCTTTATATACCCTGTCCCTTCTCCCAGGGAACACTCTCTTCAAGTCCTCGCAGTAATTACGGTACGTAATCTATGTCAGATCTAGTATAGCCATATTGTTATTATCAAGATTGTCATTATTGTCTTTTAAAGTGTTATTATCGATATTTTGTAACTTTTGAATAAATAAAATATTTTTTTTTTTACAATAACGAGCACGAACACCAAAATTGGCGCCCGAACAGGACTGCATATTTTTATCGCAGTTTTAAGAACCGAGTTTCCGCAGATCCGAACTTTTTCCGCAAATCCAGAATTAGGACTACCGCCTAGGATTCCTCACCTGTGAAGACTCAAGATTTTGGCTTACCTACCGAGGACTACCAACTTCGAGATCTTCAGATTCTGGACGAGTTCACTCACCCCGAGCATCTCGCAACGCAGGCAAAGTCTCTTATCTGCACTCAACCTTGGCCGGACTTCACTGTCGTCAGGTATCCAGCTCAAGGACAGATCTTCACACCCCGTCGAAGATTATTTTGACAGCGTACTCAATTTTTGTAAGTTAATTTCCTTTACTATTGTAATTTTATGTCTGATGATTATTTAAATTCTTTAATCCTGCGAGTAAATAATTTAATATTAACTACAAATATGGCAAGCTTTCAAATTAAATCGGCAGACTACGATCATATCCCTAATTTTAATGGAAATCCACACAATCTGTTAAAATTCGTGACAGTTTGTAGACAAGTTTACCAAATCGTGTGTAAACCGGACAACTCGTTTAAGGAACTAAACGAACAAAGATTATTAAGTAAACTTTTAGCAAAACTTACGGATGAAGCTGATTATATAAATACAACGTGCGAATTTAGTCGTGTTGAAGAATTACTAAATTATCTCGAAAGAACCTTCAGAGACAGCCGCTCAATTGAACAATTATCGCATGAATTATTTAATAACAAAATACATCATAAGGAACACCCTCTTGATTTCCTTCAAAGAATTGATAAGATCCGCACTTTAATAATTTCTAAACATCGGATAGAAAACACACCAAATAGAGAAACAATTATTAGCGCATTAGAGAAAAGTATTCTTTATTTTTTTTACACTAACATGCCCCTTCACATAAGAACATATCTTATGACTAAAGCAGAAAAGTTAAGAACATTAGATGATTTGAGAAATTTAATTCAGAATGAGAACCATCTACTCTTCGATGACCTCATAAATTCGGGAAATATGAGAAGACCCGGAGAACATGATTACAAAAGAGGCTTCGACCATAAGAAAAAGTTCGATAAAAAACATCACAAACGATTTAATAATTGGCAAAATCCCAATAACCCGTATAACCCACATAATCAAAGACAAGAGCATCAATATCGACAACAAGAACCTCCACAAGACTACCGGCAGAATAATAATAATAATAATTATTACCAACAATGGCCCCGTCAAGAACAACAAAGGTATTTCAACGGTTCAGGTCGATACCGGAATCAAAATTATAATAATAATAAGAAAGATGAAAATCCAACTGTATCCATGAGAACAGTTAGCGCATTCGGGAATAAACCGAAACAGCCTAATTTCCAAATTCAGCAAGAAGACCCGAAAGATCAAGAAATCAGAGAATTAAGAGAGAAATTAGAAAAATTAGATCCAAATAATTCTTTTTTAGAGAAAGGCCCGCCAGACAATCAAAACACATAAAAGAAGAGAATAAAAGCCAACTGCCTTATGTTAAAGACCACGCGAATCGTAAATGGCTTATTGATACCGGATCTTGGAAGAATTATATAAGACCAGACATTGTACCACCAGATGTTGAAAGAGAAAAAGAAAATTTTACAATAAAAACAGCAACCGGAGAAGAACTTGGCACGGAATCTATTTCAGTTTATTGCAGAAATAATTTTCTTAAAAACCCCGAAAAAATAAAATTTTATCTATTTAATTTCAGTCCCAATTACGAAATACTACTAGGAAATGAAACAATGAGGGAAATGAAATTTAATATCGATTTCGAAACCAACAAAATAAAAACTCGCTATACGGAGTTTGATTTTATTATGGAAGACGAAGTTTTAAAATTAGTTTTGAAAGAAGGCGAAAATCAGATAAAAGTAGAACAAAATAAAAATCTATATTTTATTGACTATGAAGATGATAAGATTAAAATTAAACCTGGCATCTATGATCAAAATATAATAATCGACAGTAAAGTTAACGAAACCATATATTTACCTTTATACTATTTGCAAAAAGAAGAAGTAGAATTAACAGATTCTAATAAAAAAGGAAACCATGAAATAATAAAACAAATCCCCCAACTAATCAGAACCGACCATATACCTCCTCAAGAAAAATCAAATTTAATTAAATTATTATCGAAATATCCATCAGTATTTAAGACTGAAAATGATCCCCTTTCAGCCACTGATTTATTGGAGCATAAGATTAAAACAAAAACCGAAGACCCGATATATTCGAAAAATTACAGATATCCCCACCAATTCAAAGAAAATATTAAGGAAGAAATTAAAAAGATGTTAGAATCCAAAATAATAAGACCCAGCAATTCCCCTTACAATTCTCCCGTTTGGATTGTCCCGAAAAAGCCAGACGCATCAGGAAAAAGAAAAATACGAATGGTGATTGATTACAGGAAATTAAATCGAGAAACAACCCCGGATAAATTCCCCATTCCTAATATTGAAGACCTTTTAGGCAAATTAGGAAAAGCGACGATATTTACAGCAATGGACCTTTGCTCAGGCTTCCATCAAATAAAAGTCGAAGAAAGTTCTATCCCAAAAACAGCATTTTCTACAGATCAAGGCCACTTTGAATTCCTTCGCATGCCATTTGGACTCAGTAATGCCCCAGCAACGTTTCAAAGAGCCATGAATATCATTTTTTCAGATTCTATTAACGTTTTAGTCTATATGGACGATATTATAATTTTTTCTGAAAATTACAAAGATCATTGGAAACATTTAGAAGAAACTCTTAAAAAGTTAGAAAAACATAACTTAAAGATTCAGCTCGATAAGACAGAATTTTGCAAGAAAGAATTGTTATTCCTCGGACATATTATCAGCGAACGCGGCATAGAACCTAATCCAGAAAAGATAAAAGCAGTAAAAGATTTTAAACTCCCTAAAAATGAAAAAGAAATTAAAAGCTTTTTAGGATTAACTGGTTTCTATAGGAAAATGATACCAAATTACGCAAAGATAGCTTCCCCATTAACGAGATGTCTTCGAAAAGATCAAAAAGAAATCAAACCAGAGTTATATGAAAACGCTTTTGAGAAATTGAAACAACTTGTATGTAGTAGCCCCATTTTGCAAATCCCAGATTTCAATCAGGACTTTTTCTTAACAACTGACGCAAGTAATTTCGCCATTGGTGCAGTATTAGCACAGAAGAAAGATGGAAAAGAACTCCCTGTATGTTTTGCATCCAGAACACTTAATAAAGCAGAACAAAATTACTCAACAACGGAAAAGGAATGTTTAGCCATTATTTGGGCTTGCAATCATTTTCGACCCTACTTATACGGTAGAAAATTTTTCATATATTCAGATCACAAACCTTTAGAATATTTAAGAACGTGTAAAACACAGAACGCCAGATTAATTAGATGGAAATTATTGTTAGAAGATTTCGAATATGACATAAAATACATTGAAGGAAAGGCTAATAAAGTCGCCGATCATTTATCCCGTTACCCTATTGAAGAAAGGAAATTAAAAGAACCAGAATTTGATATTTTTCATACAGAAAATTCTCCTAATAACTATTCACAAGAAATCGTAGATTTATTACAAGAAATGGGAATAGAAGAAACCCAAGAAGAAGCTAACAATGAAAACTTAGAAGGAATTAATAATGATGAAAACATAGAAGAAAATAATAATGGTGAACACCAAGAAATAATTCAAGATGATATATCTTCTTTAGCAACGCAGCACTCCACAGAATCCTCCGATAACAGAATCTTAATAGTTGATGATAAATCTAGACCAGTAAATGTTGAGAAAAATCAAATAATAATAAAAAAGGGACACGCGAAAATTCAACGCGAAACAATATTCAATAATAAGCAAAGAACAACAATTGAATTTACTTGGCCTTATCATGAAAAAGATTTTGAAATAGAAGAAAAACTTTTAGAAATCTTAAGACCAAATATAACTTACGGCATATACTGCTCACCCATATCAGATTCTATAGAAAGTGAAAATAATTGGTATAATGCATTATTTAATAAAGTTGCATCACTCATTAGAGAAAAATTTCCCACAAATAGAATTAAAAGATATTATAAACTATTGCCAGATGTAAAGAACACGGAAGACCAGAAATTACTTATCCTTGATTATCATATCGCCAAGACATGCCACAGAGGTATAAATGAAACATATTTAGTTTTGAAAACCAAATTTTATTGGCCCAATATGAAAGATCATATCACAGAAATTATAAACAAATGTGACACATGTGGAAAAGGCAAATACGATAGAAGACCTATAAAACAAAAATTTAAAATTACTCCCACACCTGAGAAACCCTTTACAGATTTAATGATTGATACCTTACACATGAGTAATTATTACATTTATTTAATAGTAGATACTTTTTCCAAAAGAATATTTTCTTATTACGCAACGAGTTATAATGCCATAGAAAGCATGAAAGTATTGAAAAAATATTTAGCATATTTTCCAAAACCCCAAAAAATATCATGTGACAACGGAAGAGAATTCGACAATAACTTGTTTAAAGATTTTCTAAACTACTTAAATATTGAATTACATTATACTACCCCCAATCACCCTAACTCTCTTGGATTGCTTAATCGAGCAAGCTCTTCGTTATTAGAAATTTTAAGACTTATAAACATAGAAAACAAAGATGATAAAGAGGAAGATAAGTTAGAGCAAGCAACGACAGCATATAATAATTCCCTTAATCAAGATCTTAAAATGACCCCTAACGAAATAACTTTCGGTATCACTAATGAAACTTATAATGAATCCCCGGAAATAAAAGAATATCTTGTTCATGAGTACCATCGGAAAATGAAGCAGCTTTTCGAAATAACTAAGAAAGGTATAGAACAAAATAAAGAGAGAAAAATAGGCAAGTTAAATGAAAATAGAGAAGACATAGAAATCCCGGAAGATGTGTATATAAAGAGACAACAGAAAAAGAAAATAGATCCTAAATACGAAAAAGGAAAGTATGTTGATAAAAGATTTCAAAATAGAAATAAAGGTAGAAAGAAAAAACTCCACCCTGATCAAGTCAAACGACCGAAAAAGGTCACTAAGAAAAAGAAATCAAATAATAATAATAATAAACCTAGTACAAGTCAAAAAAACCCAGAAATAACTGATGAAGATATTGAGAATGTCATAAAAGAAATAGAAACGTCTAATGTTACAGGAGTCAGCCAAGATGACTTTGAGTTCGACGACGAATTGTTTCAAGTATCTTCTGATCGCAGCGCTTACGGTTCAGATACAGACCCTGCTAATACAAGATTTATCTGACGGACCAGGAGCATCCATCGTACAAATTAATCCATCTTTTATAATTGAAGATTGGTACACATTTTTACATTATAAGAATCTTACAAATTTAACAAGAGAAATTCAAACCCTTAAGATTAGCATTGACGTATTAACAATTAGTAATGAATATAAAACTTTGCATAATATTATTGAATAAAAATATAACAAGATATTAGAAAAAATTAATCATATTGTAAATATAAATCGGAATAACCGATCAAAAAGAGGTTTAATTAACGGACTAGGCAATGCTATTAGTTGGCTCACCGGCAATATGGACGCCGATGACAAAGAAAAGTATGATAATATTTTAAATAAAATCGAGAGAAATATGTATCACATAGAGCATAATGAAAATGTTAGATTAGGATTAAATAAAGAATTAACATCTAAACTTAATAAAGAAATAATTGTTTTAAATAAATATAAGGATAGTATAGAAAAAATAAATAATTTTACAGATTTAGCTCTTACTAAGTTAATGTATCATGATTTATTAGCCGTATTAGATTTAGTAGAAAATCAATTAAATGATATAGAATTTTCCTTAGAACAATGTAAATTAGGAATTACCCATCCAAGCATATTAACGACTAGAGAACTAGAACAATTAAACATACCGTTCGGAGAACCAATCACAGAAAATGTAGAATTAAACTGGTTACTTAGCTCCACATTTTGTTCCCTATCAGATACAGGATTAATTTATTATTTTATTAAAATCCCTTTGAAATCATTGCCAAAAACAACTTATTATGCTATGTCATATCCAGTTACAAGGAATAATAAAGTCATTACTCTAAAGATTAAAGAACAACTAATCATTAGATTTAAAAATTCGTTTTACAATGGAAATTGTATTAAATTCAATAATCATCATTACTGTAAAGACATGATAGAGATTAAGGACAAATGTATTTTAGAATTATGTAAGAATATAGAATTAAATGATTGTAAAGCTGTAGAAATAAGAACAAACCCTATAATCAAACTTATACCCACATTACACCAATATTTAACCTTTAATATTAGCAATGTAACAACTAGTGTAACAAACACACAAATGTATCATCTACCATCTACTAGCCTCCTTAATCTTAATGAAAAAGAGAAATTTGTAAATATAAATGTACCACTTTCTTATGTTGACAATGTAAATATTCCTTTTATTTCCTATCATTCTGTTAATAATAAAACTATTGTATCAACAAATTTTACTTTTGAGGAATTACAACAAATAGACTTAAGTAATATAGAAATAGAAGAATTAGAACCTTATGATATAACTGTATCCCAATTTATTTCTTATATATTTTATGTAATATGTTTATATCTTTTATGCTATAATCTTTATCGTCAGTATTGTAAACTGGAATTACTGTGTTCTAATCCTTCAAATGATAATCCAAGTACCCATCCTCAACCACCTGAATGTTTTGATGGCAGAGCCAGAGCTTGGTTTCAATATTTACAGAATAGACAAACCGTCCCAAATCCTTAAATTTAGAGTTCAGTGGGCTTCACTCTCATAAGGATGGAGGAGTCACGCCACCATGAGGCCATAGTGCACCTGCAGATCACACCATATTCCTTGAATCTTATTCAGCAGTCCTATTAACCTTTATATACCCTGTCCCTTCTCCCAGGGAACACTCTCTTCAAGTCCTCGCAGTAATTACGGTACGTAATCTATGTCAGATCTAGTATAGCCATATTGTTATTATCAAGATTGTCATTATTGTCTTTTAAAGTGTTATTATCGATATTTTGTAACTTTTGAATAAATAAAATATTTTTTTTTTTACAATAACGAGCACGAACACCAAAATTCTATATAAAATACATCTATTAGCAGATTTTAGCAACCTCGGTCATAATTAGATTTTGTTTACTGTTTTTCCCGTATTCTGTGACTTCAAACGTAAAGTATAGGGGAGTTTTAGATTTTAGCGAATAAATTTGATGTTTGACCACGGTGCCGCTCGCTAATCGTGTCAAAAAATTAATTAATTTTTATAATTTTTTTAAACATTTTATTCCGTAATCTGAGACCCCAAAAGTTAAATATAGACAAGTTTCAGAATTTTGTCCACCTAAATCGGTCATGTTGCCCATTGTGCGGCGTAACTAAGGATTTTTTACTCTCATTAAAAAAACGTATGACTACGTGCCAGGTTAGAACCCATGACCTTAGGCATAGAAATTATTATATTTATTTATAGTATAAAGAGAAATTATGGTAAATATTATTTTACATGTTACATGTAACTATATATATTGAAGCTTTTTTACTAAAATAAATAGTTTTATATGTATACATTGAATGGGAGCAATACATTATTTCATGAGAAAATCTGAATATTCCAGACTATGAGGCAGTTAAAGGATGATGGTTTGTTGCTTTTTTTTTCAACTAAGAAATGATTATAGAATTGATTTCCATCAGGTTTACAATTGACAGAGAAAAGATAAACGACGTTCCTTTTAGCGATGATCAGAGAAATATTAAATAAGATAGAAGGAGAGGAGAGGTCTGAATGGAAAAGCCACCTCCGGGCTTGGATGTTAATAGAAAACGCCGCGGGAGAAATTTAATTAAAAATTCAATTTACATTAACCGGGGGCAAAGCTTCCTATAGCTAGGAGATTTTATTATCTTGGAGTGGGGGGTTCAAATAGGGCTCCCCCTTAGCAGGAAAATGAAAAATGAATTGACTCCTCTTCAAGAAGAAGAGGTCAGAAAGGGAATTAATAAAGGGAGTGGAGGGAGCTCGACCACTTGGAGTGCTTAGGTTCAAGGAAAGGCAAAATATTAGAGCATGGAATTTATTTGTTTATTTTTAAAAAATAATATCGTAAAGTGGGCTTTTACTTTTCCTTACTATACATAAAATATGAAGTAAACAAGGTTAATGCAGGATTTTCTTTAAGGGGACTGATAATAATAATAGGCCTACCGAACCAGAAGGTCCAATGCGGCTAATACTAGATAATGTTAACACAGCTTTGTTCAATGATCACAGTTCAAACCCAAGCCCTCCAGATCAGACAGAACACAATAGGAACAGTTGCATTAAAAAAATATTTTTACTTTTTTCTCTTTTCGTTGGATATCGAATTTATTCAATTTATATATTTACCTGTTTTTCATCAGTGGTAATAAGGTAATATAGTTATCTTTATAGAGTCAACAAAATTAAAGGTACTTTAGAAGAAGAATGTTTAAAATATCGGCATTTAAGCCTTGTCAGACCATTTCAATCAGAATGAAACCTACATGATATTAAACCCCATTACATTTTACATTGATATAGCGAGTGTAATCAAAATCGTAGGAACCGTTTTTGAGAAAATCGAAAAAAGGTGCAAAATGCATAGTATAAAGTGGCTCTTCTGGTAAGCCCATTTTGATGAAAAAGGTTTTGTAACGTCTCGGGCCTCTATTGGTCTTAAATATGAAATTTTAGTTTCATAGGATTTTTCGTTTTCGCCCGGGAGTTACCACACACACCCACACAGACCTTTTTGCGGGACTTGGTTATTTAATACTCCTATTAACGCTTCGTGCTATCTCTCGGACGCCTACCATTCGGCTTAGCAAATACTAACTTTCCGAATTCGTTCTTGACTGAGCCCAAGAACTTTACACGCTCATACAACTCAATAATACTCACAGGATGCAAGCTCCGCAATTCCGCGTTGTGCAACCTCCTGAAAAGCCTTAAGGCGTCGTTCATCATTCCAAGAAAACGGCAGAGTTTCACATCCGTAAAGAATCGACGAAAGAATAATAGTTTTATAATTTCTAATTAAAAGGGCAACTAGATTATTTAAACAATGTTTTTATATGCATATATATATATATATATATATATATATATATATATATATATATATATATATATATATATATATATATATCAAAAAGTAAGTGACTACTAACTCACATCGATCGCCATTATTAGAATCTTTCAGCAGCTTCATAACTGAATTTGGCAGACTACTTGTAATTTTCTCATCAAAAACGTTCACGTTTTTTATTAAATTCGCACTAATGCATAAATAAATCAAGATGAAGACATATTTGATGAGGAAGATTGTTGTGGGTGCGGTCATAATTAGGCAACAATCTAAAAAGGAACACTTATTGTCTGTGTGTGCCGACGTTTCGGCTCTAGATTGTGGGCCTTCATCATTGCTAAGAGAAACAAGATAACAACGAATGCAATGACAAAAGAAAAATAATAATAATTTGTATATTGTAATATAAATACAGTAATACATTATGAAAATACTATAAACTATGATGAAAAACTAAGCAAATAATTCAAGTAAACAGAAGAGCAATATGTAAACAATTAAACTTTTAAAAAATGAATTAAAATTTAAAAGGAATAAAAAATATTATATATAAATAAAAATAACTATTGTTAGGTTCTTTTGTGCGCATGCGTGGATGTGTGCATATGTATATGTTTATATGTGGTACTTATAAGAAATTTTATAAGAATTTAAAAGGAAGATTTGGCTCTGAAAACAAATGTGAACTTCATTTCTTAGAGGAGGAGGAAGTAAAACAATATATATATATATATATATATATATATATATATATATATATAAAATGTTAATTTGATTATTAATTATGTAGTTTATTATATGTATTATAAATGAGGATAAAGAAAAATATTGGTTTTAATATCAAGTGTTAAGAGTGAAGGAATACATTTCTCAAATCCAGTGGGTGATAACAACCAGGACAGGGTTGGTCAGCCTATAATAGATTTTTTTTTTTTTTTTTTTTTTTTAATGTGAGAAAATATATATTTATATAAGTGCATTATGAAGGAATATAAAAAGGTATGTAAATTGCCTTATAACAATGTAAAAAAGTAATGTTGGTTATCTTTTAATTTTAAAATAAATGATTATCAGCCATTGAAGAATGATTTCAAAACTGGAGAATCAAAATGAATCCCCTCAAATCACCTCTACGTTCACTCTACACCTATAAACCTATGACCTCCTGCCCCGCCGTATCCTTTAACAATATCCTACTTACTCCTGTTGAACAGATTCGGTACTTAGGACTCCACCTCGACAAACGGCTAAGATGGAATCCTCATACTAGACTGAAACGACAGGAAACTGCTCGTAGATACAGATTACTACAAACCTTACTTGACAAACGCTCGAAACTTCCTACTTACTACAAAAAACTCATTTATATCACAATTATCAGCCCTATTTGGACCTATGGCATTGAGCTATGGAGGTCTACTAAATCATCGAATTCCTCTCGCATCCAATCCTTGCAGTCAAAAATCCTTCGTAAAATCCTCAATGCTCCTTACTTTGTTACTAATAAAATCATCCATAAAGACCTAAATATCCCATTTGTTGAAGACTTGGCTAGTTACAGATATACCTCTTTTCATTCCAAACTCCCTGCCCACTCAAACACACAATATCCGTGACCTCTCCTCCATATCTACTGCCGACAACCCACCGAGGCGCTTTAAAAGAAGATAGCCAAGAGACCTCCTAAAATAAATTAGACATTGGAGTGCTACCAATGGGTAGTTTCTTCTCAGGACTACCATGTGTTCTAGTCATATATAAAGCCTATTTACTTGTTGTATTTATTTATAACAGTTGTAAATTTCTTAAATAATTATTTAAAAAAAAATGATGTTTATAGATCCCTTGAAAATGGCAAAAAGCCGAAATGTAGAGAGAAGGAAATAAGAAATAAAATAAGTTGAATGAAAATGGACCACTTTAATTAAAAGAACCTAACAATATATTTATTCATTCAAACAAATTTTAATTGTAATAAAAATTAAAATAACTATAATATAAAATTAGAAAGAGATGGTTAGGCGGTTTAAAAGGATAACGAGTTGGATATTTTTTTATCAATTTATTTTAATTAGTTTCGACTGACAATTAAAAAAAAGATTAAATAAAAAATTGGACAATGAATAATTTTAAAATGTGAAGGGATATTAAAAAATTAAGGATGGTAATGGTTATTAAGCCAATTGGTACCAAGATTGTTTACTGAATGATAAAGAAAATACAAATTCACGATCTAAAGTCATGCTAAATATTTTATACAAGTTAATAAACCATAAAAGTTTACTATCTAATCCTTAAAAGTATTTGGTTAGTCAAAACTCTATTAGGATCTTATTTGTAAAGATTTTACTATAACATATGTTTTAATAGATTATAAAATTTCATTAACAATCGATAATTCTAAGATATTAAAAATAGTAATAACATTTAAACAAATTTAAAGCAAGATTTTATATTTAATGACGAAGTTAATGTTAATAATGATGTTTCTAAAATTATATTCAAATGCTTAATTAAGTTATTAATCATAACATGACAAAGTTTAACATTCTAAATTACTATTTTGATCAAAACTCTATTCGGATGTTATTTGGCAGGATCTCACTTTAATATACGCTATGATTAAATATACAATTGTATTTTCAATGGATAATTCTGATATATGAGAAAATTGAGGATCGAAATTTAGCAGGAAGATAAATATTATGAATCAATAAAAAGCTCTAATATAAAATTTATTGTATGAATGAGATCCTGTAGCACTATTATTATTGTCTATTATGACAAATTGTAATATATACGAAAAAAAAAAAAAAAAAAAAAATATATATATATATATATATATATATATATAATTAATAAAAGATGATCAGGCTCTTAAAAAGGAAAGAGTTAGAGATTCTTTTATAAATTTATTTAATTAGTTCCGACTTTTGATTCCAAAACAAGGCTGGGAAAAAATAAAGGGATGTTATTTTAATTTAAATTCCAAAACGATTTTCCAATATGTGCCTCGTTTCATTTCCTCCAGTAAGAGACACAGAACAGAATGACTGTCGAATTGAAGCTGACTGGATTGGGAAGGACCACTGATACAGAGATAGGTATGATATGAAGCGACTCAGGAAGGAAAGAGCTTTGAGATCCAATATTCTACAAAAGCTGTCAACAAGTCAGGTCCTTTAATATCTCTCTCTCCATACCCAACTCTTTGAACCGACCAAACCTTACTTCTTTTTCATTTCTCTCTCTTTTTGATATGTGCTCAACGAAATTGATAACCGTGTAAGGCTAGTATCAATTTTTGGAAGTGACCGAAAATATTATATTGGACTGCCTGGAGATTATATTGGGTTGTTTCACATGAAATGTCCGTTTGTATAGTTTCTGAAATACATAAAGGATTTTGCAGGTCTCTGTTGTTCCCTTCCAAATGTTTACATATTTAAAGTAAACAAGTCGTTTAAAGTAAACAGTTAAAACTGTTTAAAGTAAACAGTTACTAATCCTCTACCTTTTTATTATAAACATTAGCTTCCCAATCAATTACCCATTTTTTAGTTTACCTCCAAATATGAACATGGAAACACGCGATTAATATTTTTGTACGAGTTTAAACCCGGCCATTCGGCAGCTGAGGCCGGTAGAAATATTTGCAAGGCGTTTGGGGAAGGAAGTGCTAATGAACGGACCATTCGCTAAGTTTGCTAAGTTTTCAGCTGAGGGTATCGACTTGGAAAACTTGCCCCGAAGAAGACCTCCGTCCGTAATAGAAAACGATGTCCTCAAACGTACAGTAGAAGTAAACCCAAACAGTTAAAGTACTCTCAGCACAACGAAATGCAAGTGCATCTACCGTTTCCAGACATTTAAAGCGAATTGGAAAAGTAAAGAAACTCGATACATGGGTACCTCATGATCTCACTGAGCGGCAGCAAGACCCCATGTTTCAAAACATACCGTGCAAAAATTGTAAGAACCGGGCTACGAAGTTGTCGCACCCACCATATTCTCCCGACTTGGCTCCAATAGATTACCACCTGTTCAGGAATTTAGACAACTTCGTCAATGGAAAACTTTTTGAAAATGATGATCAAGTGAAAAGTGTGTTTTCAGATCTTATTTCACTTCAAAGCTCAGAGTTTTTCAGTTCGGGGATAAAAAAGTTGGTGTCACGTTGGGGAAAATGTGTAGAAAGAAGGTAAATACTTGAATAAAATTATCATGTTTTCATATCGTATTTTTAATACAAATCCTTTACCTGGAAAACGGACATTTCATGTGACACAACCCAATATACCTTTTTATTTAAGATTTTATTTTATTTATTTTTATAAATATTCATCTATTAACTTTAACAAAGTCCCCTGAGTCCAAATAACCAAGTCCCACAAAAAGGTCAGTGTGTGTGTGTGTGTGTGTGTGGTAAGTCCAGCGCGAAAATGATGATATGATTGTATAAAACTGAAATTCCATATATAAAGAGCGTCTATGCTTGGGATGTTACAGCACATTTCCACCAACATCAGCCAACTAGAAGAGCCACTTTAAACAAAGCATTTTGCACGTTTTTACGATTTTCTATAGACCGGCTTTAACGATTTTGATTGAACTCTATACATCAATGTTAAATTTAATGGGCTTTAATATCATGTAGGTTTCATTTCGATTGGAATAGTCTGAGAGGGCTTAAATGCTGATATTTTAAATTTACTTCCTCGAAATTACCTTTAATTAAGTATATTAGATAAAATTAACTATATCTTCTGATTAGCATTGCTAGAAAAAAAAGCTAAATATATAAGTATACCGAATTTGGTAACTAACTAAAGGAAAAAAAAAGCCAAAATATTTTTGTTGACAAAACCCCTGAAGCCTCCCTCATCAGCAGGTTGGGAACAGCTGTTAGCAATCGGAGCTGGGCTGACCAGCTGTGTCTGTGTGTCTTAATAATTATCTAAGCTCTTCTGTCTTTATCTAAAAAATGTATTAGCATATGAGGTGACAATATCTTACATCTAACATACTACCATTGTTTCAAGGATCTGATTTGTAAAATGTATCAGGTATATAATTTATCTACAATTTATACCAATATTTATATATTGTACATATACTTTAAATCATACATCTTTTAAGTAATTGCTGGCGTTTTAATGTTCCTTTTGAGGGAATGGTATTGTAAGTTAGTCCTTGGCAGAAAGTTACTGTATTGTTATGTAGCATTAGCTGATATAATAGGAATGTTCAAATCGTTATTCATGACGTTGTTGTACATTTGTCACGTAGAATGGTACAATATTTTAAGTAGCACTTTCCACTGAAAAGACTAATCTTAGGATGTTTGATGGTTTATGCTCACATTGATTTTAGTAAAACTTTAAAAAAAAAATCAGAATTGTTAATGAAAATTTAGAACATAAACCAAGTAATATAGACAAAAAACAGCATCGTCAGGTTCTATAAGTTTGTAAGTAAGATCTTATTAATATATTTTAAAATAAAATTTAAAAAACATATATATTTTATGTTTAAAAATATATTTAACATTATAAAAAGATTCTTTGAACGACTGGTATGTTTTTTACTTTATTTTATTTTTTTATCTATATATTTACAATCTGCTAAAGGAACACCGAACGGGGCACAAGTGCAGGGAAAAGCAGAATCCAAGAGATCCAGGCGCCTCTCTCTCAGCCGCGTCTTCCACAAACATACAGCACATGAGAGGAGGATCTGACCAGTTTCAGAACTCCTGTATGTACATTTACAAAACATCTCGGAGCCACTACCGTTTCAAGCTTCGGGTAGTGTTGTAGGGATGGGTGGTGCAGGAGGGTTAGCATGATGAATAAGGTCCTGATGGAATTAAAATTTGGATGGTACAAGTTCTAAAATAATAGGATACAAAGATCGTGGTGTAAGGTATAGTTGGTAACAAAATAAGGAGCATTGAATATTGTTCGGAGGACTTTGGATTGAAAGGATTAAATGCGTTTGATGTTGGAATAATTAGCTGTTCCCCACAGCTTCGTAGGTGAATATAGGTTTTAGTACTGTCTTATATATTAGTAATTTGTTGCCGACTGTAAGATAAGATTTTCTGTCTAGTAGTTTGTATGACAGGCCGAATCTGCGGTTGAGTTCCACATAACTACCTAATTTTTTTTTTTATGTTATTTAGTTTCCAGCGATATATATATATACTTTATGAAATTAGTAATTTCAATGGGAGTAAGCAATCCTTAGCTATGCCGTTCTTCGGAGGGACGTTGAAAGGTGGATCCGAGCCTGTGCAATGTAAGGTACTCGTTAAAGATCCCTATCCCAATAAAACCTGGATAGGCAAAGTTGAGGACTCCCACTGTAGCATCGTCCGATTAGCCATAGTAGAATAAAGTGACGTTAAATAAATAAACAACAAATGATTTATAGATATCGAAAATTGAATTGGATACTTAATTGTATGTGCCGGGTCGTGCCCACCCCTTAGTGCCGCTAAACCCGCCGAACCGCTCGGTATTACGGGCACTGTATAGCCCGGTCCCTGTCAACCTAAATAATCAATCAAAACATAAATAATCTTTCAAAACTTTACTATCAACATATAAATAATAAATTAAGGAATGAGGTTGGTATAAAATACTTTATTTTGCATTTGTTTGTGTCACTTAAACTCTTAGCATCGACGGGTGAAACCTATATCTAATGATGTAATAAATTTTAAATTAAATTGTATAATTTTATCGTCCGATTAGCCAGAGTAGCATAAAGTGAAGTTAAATAAATAAACCAAAAATATAATTTTAATACAATTTGTTTACATAAAAAAATGTGTTTACACATATCTTTGAATCTTGAATAAATAAATTAAGTTTATATGATAAATAAAACGTATTTTAATAGTGATATAACATCATATGCTTATATATATATATATATATATATATATATATATATATATATATATATATATATATATATATATATATATATATATATATATCAGTGAATAAACCTTTATAGCCATTATAAATCTTTTAATATTAATAGGTTTTACTCAAAAAGATAAAAAAAAAAAAACCTAAAATATTTTAAAGATTAGGATAAATATTTGAATGTTAAAAAAATAAAATAAAACAATTTTAGAATACTAAATTCTGTGTGATTTTGGAAAACTATAAGTTAAATCACAACATAAGCTAAAGTTTCACTGATGAATATTACGAAGTACTTACTACCAATAAAAACCTTGTTTATTTATAGTAATATGATAATAATTCGATCTTTGATATACATTTTCGGAAGTAACTAAGTTAATTATATGTTATAATTTAAAAAAAATGTATTTACAATCAATAATTCTCAAATATTAAAAATGGATTGTTAAGATAAATATGATTTCATGTTTATAAAATTTTGTCGAAATATTTGATTAAATTTAATAAATCACATGTTAAGAGACATTAAAATAAAGATGTTAATGACAATTAAACGGATAGATAACAAGATTTTATATTGAATGATAAGAAAAATACGAATTTACGTTTTAAAACCATATATATATAATAAATTCAATTTAATAAACCACATAAATTAACAACACAATCTTTGAAAGCTTTTTGATGAATTAAAACTTTATTAGAAGCTTATTTATAAGGATTTTACTATGGCATATGTTATTATATAAAATATAATATATAATATCTTAATAACAGCGAATAATTCTAAAATATTAATGATGGTAATAACTATTAAATCTATTGACATATTGAATTATAAAGGAAATACAAATTGATGTTTTTCAAATTATCATAAAATTCTTAATTCAATTAAATAAATCACAACATGACATAAAGTTTAGCATCACAAATTACTTTGTAAATCACGACTCGATTGGGATGACGTTTGGCAGGACCTCGTGATAATATGTCTAATAATTAATTATTAAATTGTATTTACAATTATTTATTCTGAAATAGTAGACAATAAAGAATGATAATGTATTTCTACCAATATTGAGTGAGTTGATATGAATCCAAACGTTCTGAAATAATATTTATCCACATTTATTGATATAGTTACATTTTCGATTATTTCTTATATACTGTAAAAGATTTATTAAAAAACATAAGCAGAAGAAGTAAAATATTTCTTAAACATAATTCGATTTATGATATTGCTGACTACTATAAAACTGACAACTATCCTATAAGTTGACATAATATATAAGCTATAATATATTGAGATTCTGGAAGATATAATATGATAATAAACAATAAAACTACCTGAGAACAAAGACGTACGAAAGCTGGAAGCTGGAGCAGACAGCCCCTACCCCTTGGATCGCTGGAGGCGGACTGACCTAGTGTCCGGGGCGCTGCTGTAGTGGGGGCGGTTGGGGGTGGCAGCAAGGGGGAGGCTGTATATAGGGGTGTCTTTGTGTGCGTGTGTACGGGGGTATGTGCGGGCTAAAATATATATTATTTTTTATACATATTTATCCAGTTTTAGTTCATTATTTTCAATAACAAAACTTTGAAATGGCCGAAAAAATAAAAAATTTCTTCTCCTCAAAATTTGAGGATTTGACGTTTCAAGATACGTAGAATCTGAATAACTCATAAAAAAAATCCGTTTGCCCGCCGCCAGCGGCCTTTCTCTGAAACTACTGGACCATTTTTTTTTAAATTCGCCACAAAAATACTAATCCATGCAACGATGTTCCCAACACCTAGACGTTGATATCAGCTGGTTAGTTTTTAAATAGCGGCCAGTTAAAGGTGATTTAATTCAATAAATCAGATATTTTTAAAGATAGAGAAACAATTTATTAGCATTTTTTACCCATAAATACGCGAATAACACAGTTATATTTGAAGATTTAAAAAAAAAAAAAAACTTGTATAGGGTCTTAGAATCAGTAAAGCTCGATAAAAAAATAAAAAATAAAAAAATAATAAAAAAATAAAAATTGAAATCTTGCCTAAATAAACGCTTGTATTGTATTTTATTTTATTGTTGTATTTTATTGTATTATTAAGCTTGCAGTTATTTTCAAAGATAGGAAAAAACGTTATTAGTGTTTTTAACTGAAAAAACGCGAATAATTATAAAAATAGAAAAAAAGAAGAAAAACAATTGAAATTTCACCCATTAACACGACCATAACACAGTTATTTTTGAAGATAGAGAAAAAAATTATTAGTGTTTTTTGACCAAAAACCGAGAAAACATATAAAAAAAGAAAGAATAAAATAGAGATTTTACCTATAAATACGCCCATAATTCAGTTATTGTTTTTTTATAGAGAAAAACATGTACAAAGTTTTAATCAGATAATAGTGCCAATTTCATAAAAACAACAAAATTAAAGGTACTTTAGAGAAATAAAATTGAAATATCGGCCTTAAAGCCGTATATTTAAATGAGAATTAAACCTACATCATATTAAAGCTTACCAAATTTTACATCGATATAAGGATTTTAATAAAAATTGTTAAAGCATATTTGGAGAAAATCGTAAAAAGATGCAAAATGCGTGGTATAAAGTGGCTCTTCTGGTGAGCCGAGTTTGATGAAAAAGTGTTTGTAATAATAATAATAATAATAGGCTTAGCGAACCCGAAGGTTCGATGCCGATACCACCAAATTCCGCCTACACAGACTCGTCCAATGCTCACCATTCAAGCCCAAGCTCCCGAGATCAGCCTTAACGCAATCCACCCATCGGCGCTTCGGCCTACCTTTCGGACGTCTACCAGACGGATCAGCGAAAACCAACTATCTCAGAATACGTTCCTCACTGAGCCCAACAACTTTACTCGCCCATTTGAGTCTTCGCGATGCTATCAACTCAATTATATTCACAGGATACAAGTTCTGCAATTCCGCGTTGTGCAGCCTTCTAAACTCCCCAGTGGCCTCATTTCTCTTCAGACCAAATATTTTACGCAGTACCTTATTTTCGAAAACCTTAAACCGTTTTACATCCACCGGGAGAATAAAAGTGTTATAAATTCTAACCTTTAAGTTTTTAGACAGAAGCCATGAGCTAGGTAACTTAGCAACTGAATAATAACACGCATTTCTCACCTTTAACCGGGACTTTATTTCTTCTTGGATTTCATTTTTTCTTGTTATCATTGGACATAAATACTTAAATTTCTCTACGTGTTCAAAAGTATGCCCTGATACATCAATATCTCCAAGATCCCCACCGTTTCTGCTACGAATCGTATATTTCGTCTTTATCGTATATTTCGTCCAATAATATATTTGTTCCTATAAGGTCCCTTAAACTGATGTGACTAATCGGACGATGCCACAGTGGGAGCCCTAAATTTTGCCTATCCAATCAATTATCTAGAATACGGATCTTTCAAAACGGCAGAATCAAGGATTTTTTATCCCCTTAAAAAATCCTAGATCCACCTTTCAGGTTGGCAGGCTGCAGACCTTGGGCGTAAAACACCCTCGACTTTACTTCGGTCCGCACAAAAATATTTGCACTATTTTTGAAAATGATTTATCACACCACTCCCTATACTATTACATCCTTTAATAAATACAAAGACTTTTCAACATGCAATATTTATAAATACCTTTGTTTTTCTGTTGATCCAAGACAAGAATATCAGTATCACTCACCTATAAAATAAAAAAAAAGTTATGAATCTTTATTAACAAATAACAATAATCAAAATACATTTATTACAACGAAATTCATGGGCTCTTCAACACAGAGGGGATGAAAAAAATAAAAATATAAATCTATTATATATATATATATATATATATATATATATATATATATATATATATATATATATATATATATATATATATATACATACATACATATGCAGGCATATGTCGATCTGGCAGGTTATTTATTTATTATTATAAAAATCCTCGTCAGGGAATATTTTCGGAGGGACTGGGAAGATTTTGTATGTAATACCTTAATAAAAATGTAAAAAAAAAGAGAAAATTATCAAAACAAATATTTATCGAAAGTCCAAAATGCGAAGGAATTAAGTTTAAATTTAATTATTTTCAGTACCATGAAGGTGATCAAATTGAAATGAGTGACAAAAAGAAGAAATATCAGTTATCGTTTACAAAACATACTTTATCTTTCTAATCATAATGTAAATTCTTTCTTTTTTTTATACTCGCTTCGAAATCGTTAAAAAAAAAAAAATCATTAATTCGAAATAATGAAATTAGAATAACCCGAAAATAGAAACACATCTTTTACTTTACACTACAAAAAAAAAAAAAAAAAAATCATTTTGATTGTCTGTTAGTTCCTGTTATCAGCGGGCCAAGGAAGAAGTAACTCGTAATATTGTTTACACTGCTGTTAACCTTTTGTTTACGAAAGCCGGTCCAACGTTGTGTACCTTTTGTTTACAAAAGCCAGTACACCATTGTTTACCTTTTGCTTACAAAAGGAATAGAACAGGATTAACCATGTAGCATAAGGCTACGCATGCATTTTGTGAGACCATAGTATTCTGTTTCATCAGAAGAAAATACGTATTTACTTTTCTTATGATTATTAATTGTTTAAAGTTCGATTAAATTTCCGATCGTACTGTCGGTTATCGGTTATTGGGAGGCCTTTTTTCTAATCAAAGACACAAAAATACATTTTACGATCTTCTGCGAGGTCGGACTCCAGCTGCAATAAACCCATAACTATTTAGGAGCAAAGACGAACGCCAGCTCACAATCCGAAGATTGGAGTAGATCTCCTTATAGTAGACGGCGTGGCAATACTTAACTTACGCTGGTTTGCGTCGCTGAATTTACCCAGAATATTTAAACATTTTTCTTAATTGCGCAATTAATGATTTATGACCTCATTAAAAATTACAACAAATTTTAAATGTATATATGAAATGGTTTTCTGTTTATCTTTACTATTCTTACGTCATTATGATTGAAATTTAATTCCTTTTGTGTTCGAAAGCAAATCGGAATGGTTTTATTGTGTTGTGGATTTTGCAGGAATCGATTTCTTTTTTTAATTGCATATTGTTCACAAATGTGTTCATCGATAAATAAGGTTTCCAAAAATCATTCGGTATTATACGAGGCATGTTTTTTAAGTAAGTACCGTTTTGAAATTAAAAAAAGACGTGCAAAGATATCGCAATAATTTTATTTTTACATGAAAGCCTGCCTTACTTAACTTGCCACGTCTTTTGTTCTGGATTGCACAACACAGATTTTTCAGATGTCTCACAATACTTCTTTTCTGTCCCAAAAAACTGTGCACATGATTTTCCGGGCAGAAATTGTTTGATTAAACTTCACTCTTTTGGGTGGTGTTGAATGTCGCTATTCCATGGATTGTTGTTTTGATTCTGGTGTGACGTAGGCCACCCATGTTTCGTCACCAGTAACAATTTGGTCTAAAAAATCTTCACCTTCATTGGTACCGCTCAAGGAAAGTCAGGCGGCAGAATGTTTAAGGAGGGTATTCAAAAAGTGGTTCTGCGTTATGACAAGTACTTTAAAATTCATGGAAATTATGTAGAAAAGTAGATTAAGATACATACTTTCATGTAAAAATAAAATTATTGCGATATCTTTGCACGTCTTTTTTTTATTCCAAAAGCGGTACTTACTGAAAAAAACATGCCTCGTATTTGAACTTTCTTTAACATTTCATAGTATTTCACAATATATATGAATTTTTGAACAATTCATTTTCTGCAAAGATAAATTAATTGAGTCATTTTTAAAGACAGCCAGATTTTCCAGAGTTATTGTTTGAAAGAAAGGTCATCCAAGGGTGAAATTCATTTCTTGCAGTGCTCTTACAGATAACGTAAAGGGACCACCTGTGGGGTAGAGGCTAGCGGGACGACTTGTATGCCAAGGGTGGGTCACTGGCTCGAACCCGGGAGATGATCCTAGGATTTTTTTAATAGAGGGAACTTACAATGGTGGTCCCTATGCTGTACGTCAGGAACTCGCTAAGGATCCCTACAATAATTAAACCTGAAGAGACAAAAGCTAGGACTTTCACTTTAGCTGAATCGGCAAAAGGTAAATTGCCACGTGATGAAAGGTTAGAGAAGACATAGCTACTACACGTGAGACCGGAAGCTGCAGGGATGGTTAGCTAATCTAGAAGGCAGGGCAACAGCTGTTCCGGCGCACGTGACTAATTAGCGAACGATGTTGTGCATCGTCAGCTGTCTCTGTGCCTGATAGTAACTGTCTACTGATAGTTAGCTATCGCTATAATTGTGCATGTATGTTACGTAATAGTATAGCGCCATGTAAATTGTACCTATCGGGACAGTATGACTTCCGCGTGTTTGGAATAGCGAATAGAAATAAACACTTAAGGCATCTGCCTACTTGATATAGGAGTCAAGACTGAAACTATTCGAAAACTTATGAAAAAACATTCTTACACTACACGTATCTTCGTACAATGGTGCAAATGGAAAAACTGAGAAAGGCTAACAAACCACGTCCCGATCATTAAAGGGCTAGTTCAAGCCCATTGATTATAATTTTATTTATTTTTATCAGATAACAGATGTTCTTTTGTTTTTTATGTGCGTGGGTTTTATTATTGTTAAAAAAAAATATATATGTTACTAGAGTCAGTGTGAACTATTGTTGTGAGTTGTTTTTAAACCAGAAAAACAACATCCCACCGCCTTATGATATTATAACTCTATTTTTCAAGAAATTGATCTTATTGTGTGAAGCCGGAGTGAAGAAATCAAATAGGTGGTAAGTTCATCACTCTTATTTTAACCACCTAACAGTCTGACGGGGAAAGGTTTGTTTGTCGATTGAGAAAAGCCCCTTGCCCCAACAGGGCTCAAACAAGGGTGGTCTCTGGGGTCACCCATAGCGTAGTCGCTAGCATAACAGCTTTCTATGCCAAAGGTCGCGGGTTCAAACCTGTGGGTAGCCCTAGGAATTTTTAATGGGAGTAAAAAATCCTTAGTTATACCGTCCTTCGGAGAGGACGTTAAAAGGTGGTCCCGAGCCTGTGCGATGTTAGGTACTCTTGAAAGATCCCTATGCTAATAAAAACCTGGACAGGCAAAATTTAGGACTCCCACTGTAGTATCGTCCGATTAGCCATAGTAGCTAAAGTGACGTTAAACGAATAAACAAACAAACAAGGTTTTTCTCTATATCAACTGCTGTTCAATCATTGTCTTCAAATCAAACAAATGTTTGTTACAAATTCTCCTAAATGAGATTTTCTGAAAAACGTTTTCAATATTTCTCCCACCTTATTCGTACAAAGCAGAAGCAAGGAATTTGGCGCAAATTCACATCATTACGTAAGGTGTTTATGACAACAATTAACACTTTTAAGGATCAATGCAAGTGAATTTTATGTAGGAAAAGCCACAATCATGGATTTTTATGTTAGAACGAAGTTTTAAGTATGAAAAAGTATTCCGAAAATAAATTTCAAATACTTGTGTTATGACTTTAAGTTTTTTTTTTTCAAATGTGTGTTTTATAGGTGAAATCTGTTGGCTTATTTCAGCCACAACGTAATAAGCATTCTGTTTGAATTTTATTTTTGCGTGCGTATTAATAGTGGCGAAATTACTTTGCTCGTTGCTTCTGTCTAAAAACATAAAGTTAGAATTTGTAAAACTATTATTCTTCCGATGTTTTTTAGGATGTGAAACGTGTTCATCTTACTTTCATAAAACATGTGGTCCAAAGCGAGATGGAGCCACTGAGGAGTTTAGAAGGTTGCACGAAGTGGAATTGCGGAGCTTTTTCCCAGCGTATATAATTGAGTTGATAGCATCGCGTAGACTCAACGGGACGTGTAAGGATGTTAGGCTCAGTGAAGAACGTATTCCAAAAAAAAAATTAGTATTCACTGAACCGACCGGTAGGCGTCCGAAAGGTAGGCCGAAAGCGTCGATTGGAGGATTGTATTAAAGCCTGATCTCGGGGGCTTGGTATAAACGATGTGTGAAGGCAATACTTGATGGTATCGGCATCAATCCTTTGGGTTCAGTAGGTCAGTATCTATTAGTTATTAGTATTGTATATGTATATTGTTATTTCGATTTCAAGCAAAGCACATCCAGTTATCTTTATGGCATGTTGGGCTACAATGTCATTAAAATTAAAATTAAGTGTTTGACAGTTTAAATTGATCAAGAATGTCAATTCCTACCTAAAGCTTAATTTTTTGTTTAAACCTAATTTAATATAACGGAGAGCATTTGGGCTATACTAAACCATCAATTTCTTCCCGTATCCAATCCCTACAATCCAAAATCCTTCGTAAAATCCTCAATGCTACTTACTTTGTATATGAAAAAAATGATCCATAAAGACCTTAATGTTCCGTATGTTTCTGATTAGGCCCAAACCAGACATCATTCCTTTCATGAGAAACTCCATTCCCAATCTAATCCTTTAGTTTCAATCCTTTCTCCAATTAAATTCCTGATAATCCTCCGAGGCGTCTGAAAAGAAGATTGCCTCGAGACCTTCTAGTTTAGAATATTTTTAGAACGCTTGTATTGGGAAGCTTCTCTATATGTCTTTTTCATGTAAATTTTCTTTTATCCTATTTACTAGTTGTGCTGTACAAAACAGATATAAATATCAATAAATTATTTTTTAAAAACTTTAATATAAATGATATTGGATTAGTTTTCAACTCTAAATGCCAATATCGATCCTGTAGCGAACAATGACAGCCATTAGAGACTAAGACAAAAAGTGCCAGCCAGCTCCCCAAAGACAGAACAGTGACTACAGAACTCTCCCCAGCCTGCTATAGACTGCGCTCCCAAGGGACCCGATATCGAAGGGACATTGGAGGATGGAGCTGTAGGTCCCAGGTAGTGAGGTCTGTAGAGCTTAGGGCTGTCCTCATCTATATATATAGATATATTTAGGCTCCGATATAGGAGGCTTAGAGTTGGGGCGATAGGGGCCGCTAACTGCCCGATAGGTTAGCCAGTTCCTTGGGGCAGCCATTACCGAGACACTTCTTCTCCCCTACCTGTCTACTATCTCTGACCAGGTGTAGCAGTCGATAAAACGTTTTAGAACTCTCGACATGATTATTTCGAAATATATGAGTGTACGGGCGGGTCTTCTAAGGTTTTGTTATAGAGAAAGGTGCGCGTCCCACGCGACTCTAAACATCAATTAAAGAACTATTGGGTCTTTTTACTTTCAGTAACTATATATAGTAAGGGAAAGTATTGCGATCGTGAAAATTTTCGAATTCGAGTTTAATTCAACAGCAATACACGTTTTAGGATCCTCTGAGTCCAAATAGCCAAGGCCCGCAGAAAGGTGTGTGGTAGCTCTAGCGCAAAAACGAAAAGTCGTACGAAAGTGAAATTTCATATTTAAAACAACTATACACCCGAGATGTTACAGCAAAATCAGCTGACCGGAAGTCCCACTTTGTCCTATTAATTTAGCACCTTTTTACGATTTTCTCAAAAACGATTTTGATTAAACTCTCTATATCGATGTAAAATTTAATGGGCCTTAATATCATGTAGGTTTCATTCTGATCGAAATAGTCTGATAGGGCTTAAATGCAGATATTAAAAATTTTCTTCCTTTAAAGTACCTTTAATTTTGTATAATCTATGAAATCGATCATATCATCTTATTAATAAAAAACAGGTAAATATATAAGTTGAACGAATTCGACATCCAACTAAAGGAGAAAATTGAAAATCTATTTTAATGGAATTGTTTCACTGCTTGGCCACTAGATAGTGCTGTCATCACCAGATGCTCCAAGTAGTTCTAACACGGAGTGATGAAAAAAACTTACTGAATTTCGTAGATAGTATTATAACATATTATTTAATATAACACAATTTTCTATAAAAATCAAATGTAAACAATTCTTTAACATTTTATTTTCGTTTTTAAATTCGTTTAAAAATTCTTAAATTGATATTAATAACAGAGGTAAGTGAAAGTCGTGTGTTGCGCGCACCAGATCTTTGCCATTAAGGCTTCCAATTACTTTTATCACCAAATGGTTACTGTATATGTAAATGCTTTAATTTGCAAATGATTATGTAAACAAGAATCCAGTTTAATGAAATATTTAATTTAATTTAGTACAAAGACAATGACAAAAAATTCTGATGCAAGCAACACTCTAAATTACCTGTGTTGTTATAATAAATTTAAGAATTTTTAAATACATTTAGATATGAAAATATATTGTCAAAGAAATAATTACATTGGATTCCAATAGAAAAATGTATTTAATTAGTGTCTACGATAATTAGTTAGTTATATCGGGTTTTCTTCTCTCGCCGTTAACTTTCACAATTTTGTAAATAAGATAATATATATATATTTTTTTAAAATCTTTTACAAATCTCTTGTTATGCCGCTTATATCACTCCTTACAAATCTAGTATCAAATCTAATCCCTGCCTTGAAAAATCCTTAAATGAATTCACCTAACTCCTTATCCATTCTCCTTTGGAATGCGAATGGTGTTAGAAATCATACTGACGAACTGAGAGCGTTGTTGCAAGACAAAACAATCGATGTTGCACTTAAAACTGAAACAAGACTAACGACTAAACAGTACTTCAAAATACCGCAATACATGACATACCGTACTGACCACCCAGACGGTAAAGCCCATGCCGGTTCTGCTATCATTGTCCACCAATCCCTCTCTCATCATTTACTCCCACTTCCCACCTATGATTTCCTACAAGCCACAGCCATAGTAATCAAGACTTTTTCCTTTCCGGTAACCCTCACATCTGCATACTGCCCTCCTAAACATTCCATTTCCAATTCCGAATTCGTATCCTTCCTAGATTCCTTAGGAAATCGTTTCATTCTGGGTGCAGACTTAAACGCCAAGCATCAGCAGTGAGGTTCCAGAACCACGAATTCTCGGGACGAAATTTGCTGTCTGCACTCAACTCCCGAAATTTTAATATCCTGCCTCCTGACTCCCCTACCTACTGGCCAACCGATCCTAACCGCAATCCTGACATCCTCGACTTCTTTATCCACAGCGGATTAGGCTCCCTCAACTTTTCTTTAACTCGCCTTGATGAACTATCCTCAGACCATAGTCCACTGATCCTAAAAGTATCTCTCACTCCAATTCCAAAACCCATTCCACCATCATTCATCCGAGGCCCTGTTAACTGGAACCTTTTCCGCCAAATCCTGACCGATAATATTGACCTCAGAATAACCCTCAAAACCCCAGATGACCTAGATAATTCCGTCTATTCCTTTACTACCGCCATCCAACAAGCTGTCTGGACTGCCTTCTCTCCTAAACACCCCAATATAAATCCTCACCAAAATCATTTTCCACAACATATTATAGACCTCATCCATACCAAACGCCGAGCAAGATCATTATGGCAGCGCACCCGACACCCAACAGATCGCCGCTCCTATAACTTCTATTGTAGACAATTGAAGAGGGAGTTGGCGACCTTCCGTTCCCAGTCCTTTAATTCCTACCTCTCCTCTCTATCAGCTCGTGATAATTCCCTGTGGAATGTCACGAAAAAGATCCTAAAATACCATCAAGTTTCCCATCCTCTCCGACGTGGTGATGACTCCTGGGCTGCGTCTGATGAAGATAAAGCCGAGGAATTCGCCACACACCTCTCCAAAGTTTTCACTCCTCACCCGGAATCTCAAGCCAATCACACCGCAACAGTGCAAGACTTTCTTTTGTCACCGATTCCACTTTCCCTACCTCCTAAAGCTATTAATCCCTCTGAGGTCAAATATCTTCTCCAAAAACTTATCCTCCGTAAATCTCCTGGACACGATCTCCTTACTCCCCAGATCCTCCGACAACTTCCGCAGAAAGCTATTATATTCCTTACTTATATTTACAACTGCATCCTACGCACCACCTATTTTCCTCTGTTATGGAAACATTCCACTATCATTCTTTTTCTAAAACCAGGCAAACCTTCCACCAACACTTCATCCTACAGGCCTATTAGTCTACTCCCCATCCTCTCAAAAATCTTCGAAAGGCTTCTTCTTAAACGTATCCTACCCATTCTAGAATCTCAAAATCTTCCTTCCCATCAGTTTGGATTCCGTCCTCACCATTCCACAGTTCAACAGGGGCTCCGAGTTGTAGACCATATTTCCTCAGCTCTTGAATGCAAAGAGTATTGTTCTGGTGCGTTTCTGGACATTGCGCAAGCTTTTGACCGGGTATGGCACACTGGATTACTCTTCAAGCTGAAAACCCATTTACCCCAGTCTCTATACCTCATTCTCCGATCCTATCTTTCAAACCGTTCCTTCCGCGTTCGCTGTGGTGTAGAATTTTCTAACCTTTATCCCGTTGAGGCCGGTGTTCCTCAAGGCAGCGTCTTGGGACCCGTCCTCTACATCCTTTACACTGCTGATATTCCTACACATCCTGATACCTTTCTGGCAACTTTTGCAGACGACACCGCCATCCTATCATCCAGTTCCAATCCTGAAACAGCATCCTTAAACCTGCAAAGACACCTTTCTCTTATCGAAGACTGGTGTAGTGCTTGGCGCATAAAGGTGAACGAAGCCAAATGCAAACACGCAACCTTCACTCTTCGACGAAACTCCTGTCCGCCAGTTTACTTCAATTCCATTCCAATTCCTCCTTCAGATACAGTCCGGTATCTTGGCTTACTGTTAGACAAAAGATTGACTTGGAACCCACATACAAGACTTAAAAGACAAGAACTCAACCGACGATTCGGACAGTTATACCGACTACTCAACAGAAAATCTGAACTTACAGTTGACAACAAATTATTAATCTACAGGACAATACTGAAGCCCATCTGGACCTACGGACTTGAACTGTGGGGGACAGCTAAACGTACTAACATCCAACGCATTCAATCCTTTCAATCCAAAGTCCTCCGTACAATAGTAAATGCTCCTTATTATGTTTCCAACTATACCTTGCACCACGACCTTAATGTTCCTTTTATTTCAGACCTGATTCCATCCAAATTTTCCAAATTCCACCAGAATCTCATTCATCATCCTAATCCTCTAGCTGAATCCCTATCCAGCTCCACTCATCCATACAACCCACCTAGAAGGTTGAAATGGCAGTGGCCTCGTGACCTCTTGTAACATGTATATTGGAGTTCTAGCATTGGCTAGATTCTCCACTCACGTGCTGTATGCTTGTGAATTGTATATAGGTATGAGTGACTATTGTATATATTTTTATTGATTTTATTTTGTATATATGTATATTTTATTATTATTATTATATAAATTTATTGTTTTGTATATATCGTGTGAATGTAGTATGAATGTTGTACGTTATCACTATTAAAAATGTCCTGAATTGGACAGATTGTAATATTGCTCGATAAATAAATAAAAAAAAATTAAAAAAAAAAAAAAATCTTTTATATTTATCCGTTTTTTTGCCGACGATATATAGATGATATGGTTAATGTTTTTTGAATATACAAAATTAAAAATGTTTGAGAAGTTGAAAATCTAAAAAATCGGCATTTAAGCTCTGTCTGTTTCAATTTAAAACGACACCTTTGACATATTAAAGTCCATGAAATTTTACAACGATATAGCGAGTTTAATCAAAATCGTTACTGAACTTTTTGAGAAAACCGTGCAAAATTCGTGGTATAAAATAGTATTTCCTGTCTGCCGATTTAAGTGAAAAGCTCGTAGCTTTCTTGCTTGATTTACCACTCACAGAGACCTTTTTGTGCGACTTGGTTATATCGAAACAGAGGGCCATAAAACGTGTGTTTCATTTGGAAACTGTAATTCGGAAATTTGTACGTTCGGAATACTATCTTTCCTATAGATTTCATATATTGATAAGTAAAGTAACATAAAATAATAATAATACATATTAATATTAAACTGTTCACAATAATTATATCTTTTTGGTTTACGGTTGGGTTTAAGCATTGGTGATGTCTCATAGGTATAAGCTGAAACTATGGCGAATATAATAAAAGGTATTTGATCGGATTCTAATTGTTTTTCCTAGTTAATGGAAAGGAAATGAGCTGTAACACGACTTTGAATCGGTATAAACTTTATAAATGTAGGTTAAAAATAGTTTTTATTGGGTTTAGAATGGTAAATTTGTTTTTTAAAACTTTTCATTTTTATTTTTTATCTATCGTTTATAAAAGGTTTATATAATATTCACTGTTTTTATAAAAATGCCAAAAGAAGTATTATAGTTTTGAAGCAAGACATATTTCCTATAGATTTCATATATTGATAAGTAAAATTACTTCGTGAAAAAACAATTCGGCTTTTATTTTATTTTAACAAGTATTCCCTATTGAAACCCTTACTTCTTATCTGGTTCCTATTTAGCTTTGATTAAGATCCGAAATGTGGAAATGTTTTTATTTTTCTTTAAACAATTGGCCTTTGCTCGAACAACCTCACTCTTAGTCTGACTTTTAAATTAAATTTCCACGTTGGCTTGCAGAGACTAGACAGAGCGAATTCTATTCTTCCAAGTTGACGTACATTGACAGGAAGACAGGCAACAAGAAGTTGGGCTTGAATAGACAACATCAGGCTTAGATCTTACAGTCATTAGATCACTTGACCACCACCGCCCCGAAGCGGAGATAGCTGGACCCAAGAATACTATCGATGTATCGACCTTCAGTACAGCCTTCTTATCGATGCTATCTGCTGTAGATAAGGTTAGCAGCTAGTGCAACAGCCAAGCCAAGGTTATTAATGAGTCATAACTCTCTATAACGTTTGTATATATATATATATATATATATATATATATATATATATATATATATATATATATATATATATATATATATATATATATCTAGCTATTGATATTACACAAATAAAATAAGATATGAAAAAACGTGAGTATGCAGCGCACAATCAGCTTTTTGAAATCAATTTTAAAAGTACATAATAAACTTAAATTTGAATAAATATTAAAAATTTAGTTGAATTGCCATGGAAACATGTTTTGTTTTTTCTAATCGAGCTTTACTGATTCTAAATCTCCATACAAGGTTTTCTCTATCATTAAAAATAACAGATTTATGGGCCTATTTATATGTAACAATTCAATATTTATTTATTTTTTTTTTATAATTATTCATTTTTTTTTATTAAAAAACTAATAATTTTTTTCTAGCTTCGAAAATACCCGAGTTATGTATAGGTAATATTTCAATTTTTTCCTTTTTTTTATTTTTTTTGGGAGGGGAGTCTATAACAAAAGTTCGTTATTGAAAATAATAAACCAAAAGTTAGCTAAGGTGGCCTGTACTGGGGGCCTCATTATAGTTTATTAAAAATCAATCCGAAGTAGAGCCATTCTGTTTTGAAAGAAGACAAAATATTTGTTTATATGTTTACTTTTTATTATACAGTGGTTCATATGCAACACATATCACTAGCACGGTAGATAATTCAATTGAGACGTTGATTTCCAAAAGGTACTAAAGGACATTTTTTACAACATCGATTTTTTTACATATTTGTATTCTCATCTCTTAAATGTATCTAAATCTCCTATTTGATTTTATCTAATGGACACCCAATTCCTTTATAATCGCAATTTAGAAATTCTATTATTTTCTAAAGAAACTAATCACTCATTTAATTTCGGTCCAAATTATACCAAAACATCTCATTTCATAACTTTAATATGATTTTATTATTATACTAAAAGAACGATTCTAGATTTTAATGCTAAAATAATCAAATTAGCTAGTTTAATAATATAATAATTAGTGATTTTCGCGTCTCCTGTAAAATTTCCTAGAATGGATATAGTACCTTTTGGAAATCAACGTCTCAATTATAAAGTTCAAAAAACTACTAACAAAGCCATCCATCCAAAACACAGCTAATTAATCAATTAAATTTATTATTGTTATAAATACAAATTATGAATATTATTATTATTTAATAAATATAGCCAGATAAATACACTTAGTTCCAGACTGTGAAGTAGCTAAGCGCTGCGGTGTCCGAGTGGTTAAGGAGTTGGACTCGAAATCCAATGGGCTTTGCCCGCACAGGTTCGAATCCTGTCCGCAGCGAGATTTTATTTACATTTTTAATCGATAATTAAAATATTAAAGCTTCGAATATTTAATGAAGTGAATCATATTGTTTATTTTTTATTTATAAAATTATACCTATAATAATGTTTCAAGGGGAAAAAAAAGTCTTGCTTCAAAACTAAAATACTTCTTTTGGCATTTTTATAAAAACAGTGAATATTATATAAACGCTTTATAAACGATAGATAAAAAATAAAAATGAAAAGTTTTAAAAAACAAATTTACCTTCTAAACCCAATAAAAACTATTTTAAACCAACATTTATAAAGTTTATACCGATTCAAAGTCGTGTTACAGCTCATTTTATTTCCATTAACTAGGAAAAACAATTAGAATCCGATCAAATACCTTTTATTATATTCGCCATAGTTTCAGCTTATACCTATGAGAATTCACCAATGCTTAAACCCAACCGTAAACCTAAAAGATATAATTATTGTGAACAGTATAATATTTATATGTATTATTATTATTTTATGTTACTATTATTATTAATTTCACTTACCTATATATGAAATATATAGTAAGGGAAAGTATTGCGATCGTAAAAATTTTTAATTCCAGTTTTCAACGTACACGTTTTAGGGGCCAATAACCAAGTCCCGCAAAAACGTTTGTGTGTCACGGCTTAAAACCCAATATTTTAAATTTTATTTCTCGGAAGTACGTTTAATTTTGTAGACTCTATAAAAATAATCATATCTTGTTACTATTGATAAAAAACGGAAAAAATATATAAGCTGAACAAATTCGATATCCGATGAAAGGAGAAAAGTGACCAGATTTTTCATATTATTATTTAACTTTAAATTTTATTATTACTTACATTATTGTCATTACTTTACAGTATCATTATTACTTCATACCATCATTATTAATTAGTTTTATTATTGTAACTTCGTGAATTTTTAATAGGCTTTGCCAGTAAAATCCAAAAATAAATTAATGAATCAAACAAATCTAAAAGATAAGCAGATGAAAATGTATTAAATATAGAGGTATTTTTTTTTTTTTTTTTTTGGCTATTATATAATTTGTAAGTAAATGATGCCGTGTATTGAAAAATCAACTCCTAATAATTGAAAAAAAAACAACAACACTAACCCTAGAAGTTTTCTAATCAAATTTATTTGAAACACAATGTTCACCCTTTTAATAAATATTTAAACGCTATAACTTTACACTTTAAAAAAAGTAATAATAGAAATAAGTTAAAGAATATCAACTATATTATAAAAGAACAGAAATACAAAAATCTAATTTATCGAGACAATTAATTTTTGAAGGTCATCAATAAATTTGGTTCATTTTCCGAAATAATACATATAAATACGTCAGAGTGAAAAGTTCATAAATGTTAACCATGATCTGTAAAAAGTAAAATTACATAAGAAATATAAATGCCTATTAACAAAAAACAAATAATTATAGCGTTTTTTTTTTATCGGTTGGGAATGTTACAGTGTTGTAAAGGTTGAGTTAAATATTTAAAGAAAAAAAATGTAAATTATTAATAGAAAGATCAAATAAAATAATTAGTGTTAAATGCTACGACAGATAGTTAAAAAAGGCATGAGCTGCGGTGTCCGAGTGGTTAAGGAGTTGGACTTGAAATCCAATGGGTTCTACCCGCACAGGTTCGAATCCTGTCCGCAGCGAACAAACTTTTTTTTCAATATATATTACTTATATAATTTTTATTATGATAAATATGTATATTCCTTCAGTAAGCACTTACATAATTTAATTATGTTAATTGTAAATACCAATAAATAAATAAAATTATCGTAAAAAAAAATATTTTTACTCGAGGAATATAAAAATCTTCAAAAGAGAAAACTAAATAAATAATGATAAGAAGGTGAACTAATGACTTCTTTCATAAATTGGAGCCATCATTTTTTTATTCTCTAGAAAAAAAGTATATTTATAAATTAATAAACTCTGTTATACAATGGAATTTTTATAAAAATAAAAATAAATTAAAAAAAACAATTAAAACAAAACTTCTACTTGAAGAATGTAAAAATTTTTGAAGGAGCAAAGATAGAAAATAATAATATGATAGTGAACTAAAGATTTCTTTGATGAATTGGAATAAATCAATAAAAAAAAAACAATCCACTCAAAAATATTATGATTAAAATACATTTCCAAAACCTAATAACCCCAAAAGGTTTCCAATTATAATAAAATTTTAATATTTTTGGATTATAAGAAAAGCATAACTTTTATTACCCATATTTCAGCTTTATCAATTAATACATAAGTTTTATTTATAATTTAATATTTCTTCATCTTGAAACAGTTTTGATTTTATTGTAATCAATCTTTTTCATAACCTCATATATATGTGTATGTATTTATCAATAAATTATTATTTTTATAGAGACTTGAGCTTATAAAAAAAAATAAATAAAATAAAACAGTCCTTATAATAGGCCATATTCTTTGAAATACTAAAATGTGTCCTTTCCGTACATAAGCAGGTAACTAGGATACGATTTAAAATGGATAATAACAGCAAATTTTTAATCGATTACCTTTTTAAAAAATCTGGTGCGCGCAACACATGACTTTCACTTTCCTCCGTTATTTAGATCAAGTTGAGAATTGGTAAACGAATTTAGAAACTAAAATAAATTACAAAAGAATTATTTACATTGGATTTTAAAAGAAACATGTATTTTATTAAATAATCTAATATATTATCATCTACGAAACTCAGTTTGTTTTATCGGTTTTTTATCACTCTCCGTTAACTTTTACTACAGTATGTATAAGATGATATATTTTTTTTTTCTTAAGTCCAAAGACAAAAAAATCGCATTAAAAAAATATTTTTGCAGTTTTCTCCTTTATTTGGTTATTTAATCGGTTCAACTTATATATTTACATGTTATTTTGCAATGCTAATCAGATAATAGTGCCAATTTCATAAAAACAACAAAATCAAAGGTACTTTAGAGAAATAAAATTGAAATATCGGCCTTTAAGCCCTTTTAAACTATTTAAATGAGAATTAAACCTACATCATATTAAAGCTTATCAAATTTTACATCGATATAAAGATTTTAATCAAAATTGTTAGAGCATATTTGGAGAAAATCGTAAAAAGATGCAAAATGCGCGGTATAAAGTGGCTCTTCTGGTTAGCCGATTTTGATGAAAAAGTGTTTGTAACATCTCAGGCGTATATTAGTCTTATTTTTAAAATCATTTTATTGGTATTTACAACTGTATTAACAAAAATACATCAAGTAAATGTGATGTGTTATATAATACAATGACTTGATATACATGTAGAGAAGCTTCCCGTTGGAAGCACTCTAAAAATATTCTAAACTAGAAAGTCCCGGGGCCATTTCCTTTTCAGGCGCCTCGGAGGATTATCCGGAATTGAAGAGGAAGAAAGGATTGAAACTAGTGGGTTACAGTGCGAATGGAGTTTGTCATGAAAGGATTGATACCTGCTCCGGGCCAAATCAGTAACATAGGGAACATTAAGGTCTTTATGGATAAGTTTATTCGTGACAAAGAAAGGAGCGTTGAGGATTTTGGATTGTAAGGATTGGATGCGGGATACAGAAAGAAATCGATGGTTTAGTAGCGCCTCAATGCTCAACTCCGTAAGTCCAGATTGGTCTTATAATAGCCAAGTAGATGAGCCTTTTGTAGTTCAGAGGAAGGTTTGACCGTTTGTCTACTAAGTGTTGAAACAGCCTGAAGCGGCGAAGTTACGCGCGGGAGTTACCATACACGAACGGACGGACACACTCAGACTTTTTTGCGGGACTTGGTCATTTGGACACAATACTTTCTCTTACTATATATTTCATATATAGGTAAGTGGAAGTAATAATAAATAGGAACCTTGGGTAGAGAGGAGGCAAAGATATTTCTATTGTTAACTTATAAAATTATCTTCCCATTTCCTGATTTCTCTTTCCAAACTAATCAATCTTAAATTAAATATTACCGTTTTCAATTCATCGCTGAGCTGGTTAGCAAACTGATTCTTAGAGACCGCCCCACGCCTGTAGGAGATGCTAGCACCGTTCATCACCTCTCCCTAATCGAACCTGAACATTTTTGATTAACGGTTCGGATTTGTTTCGTTAAAAGTTTCCAGATTGCCGAGGCCGTGGAATTCAAATTTGCACAGTCCCTCCCTCCTCCCAAAAGATTAATCCAGCTTCGGCTTTTCCAATTACAGATCTAAGTGGCGCGCCTCAAAGGGAAAAATCGTTTATTTTTTCGGATTTAGGAAATTACTTCCGGCTCGTTAATGCTGTTTGCTTTTCATTCCAGTCTGATAAAAGGAATATTATAAACCAAACTGAATTTTTTTAAAGAGGAATTTAACTTTAATAATTTTTTTTTTAATACTTATATTAGTAAATCAGAGAGTATCAGTGCGAATATTTGGCATGAAAGTTGAAAGTGTAGCTGTCTTGTGTTTGTTATTTTTATCATTGTATTGATATGATAAATTATATACAAGTTGAAACTCATAATTTTCGTCATGGAGGCCGAACAGGTTAAACATTGTCAGGGGGAGAGGAATTTCTTCTAAACACTGCATGAATACAAATTGATTAATTTCAAAACCATGTTCGTGATTTTAAGTCAAAACAATATTCTGACAATATCTTGTTTTAGTTATGTTTTTATCAATTTTAACCCTTCAAAATGTAAAACATGGGACCTCTTTATCTTTAGAGGAGGTCAAATTTAACCTAATTTTATGTGGGCCGCTCCCGCGACATCGGAGGTAGTTAAATAATTTCTATGTCACAGGAGTGGCTCCAACGCAGTGATAAGGATGATATTTCTATTTGATCCGACAACTTCCCCCTGGGCTTAGATGGATATAATATGATAATATAATTATTTAGACATAATTTATAATTTGTATGTGATAACTTGGAGCTTTTAAATATGCTGATTTTCAATTTCAAAAGGGGTGCTATCCACCTGCATTGGATTGCTTGCTAAATTGTTTTACCTTTAAACAATTTCCCAATGTGTAAAGAACTCTGGAATCGGTATATTCATAAATATATTAATGAACACAAAAATTTTCTGTCGGCCCCCACTCTTTGGGGTATAATAATAATAAATTATTATTATTTTTGATCTTTTCTAACCGAGACACGGCACACCTTCTCCAAAAATTCTTTTTGTATGTCTTTGCATTGCCACAAATCGGGTCGAGGCGGGAGAATACCCTTCCAGGATCCAAAAATCTTCAATTCACAGGGCGTCTAGCAACAGGGAAAATCATTAAAATCGGGAAAAGTCATGTACTTTAAAACTTATTAAAAAGTCAGGAAATCTGTTCTTTTGTCAGGGAAAATGGTCCATAAATAACATAATTTCTTCTTCGGTCAGACAAAAGTTGCAATACGCCTACTTGTTTTTATGTTGCAAATATCATAAATAGTTTAGTATTTAATATCATAAAAATACAGGAGAGCTGGGGAGAAGAGGAAAGTCGACCTTCAGGTGTAGGGATTGGAGGCAAAAAAAGCAAAGAAGCTCTTTAGAAAGTTGAAGATTTGGCTGCAGAGATTCAAACATTAAAGAAAAGCTCTTAAAGTTAATATAGATATTCAAGCTTAAAGCGGTATTCAAGTTTATGATAATTCATTGGTAAGTCAACTTAAACAACTACAATTTCAGCTGGTTTCTGGTAAATACAGTAAAATCTTATTGTAAAGTAATTAATCATTATATATATATATATATAGTAAGGGAAAATATTGCGATCGTTAAAATTTTCGAATTCCACTTTTAAACGGAAATACACATTTTAGGGTCCCCTGAGCCCAAATAACCAAGTCCCGCAAAAAGGTCTGTGTGTGTGTGTGTGTGTGTTTGGTAACTCCCGGGCGGAAACGGTAAGTGCTATGAAACTTAAATTTCATATTTAAGACAACTATACGCCCGAGACGTTACAAAAACTTTTTCATCAAAACGAGCTTACCAGAAGAACCACTTTATACCATGCATTTTGCATTTTTTTTTTCGATTTTCTCAAAAACAATTCAGACGATTTTGATTAAACTCGCTATATCGATGTATAATTTAATGGGCTTTGATATCATGTAGGTTTCATTCTGATAAAAGTGGTCTGACGGGGCATAAATGCCGATATTTTAAATTTTGTTTCTCTAAAGTACCTTTAATTACTAAAGCACCTTGATTCTATAAAACTAATTATATTATCTTGTTACCACTGGTGAAAAACACGTCAATATGAAAATTCAATGCATTCGATACCCAACTAAGGAAAAAAAACAGAAAAAATACTTTTTTAATGAAATTTTTCGTTTTTGAACATAAAAACTGTAAAATACATGAATGATATACCGTTAGAAAGCTAAAGATTTTAGGTAAAATGTTATCTCATACACAAGCTTTTAAAAGTTATAGAGAGTGATAAAAAGCCGATAAAACTAACTGATTATTTTAGATAATAATACAATAGATTTTTTAATAAAACACATGTTTATATAGAAATTAAATTTAATTAATTCTTTAATAGTTTCACTGTTTTTGAAAATTATTTCATTGGTTTTAAAAATGGAGGTAAGTGAAAGTCGTGTGTTGCCCGCACCAGATTTTTTTTTTATTCACTATACCAAATTAATTATAACAATAGTTTGTTTTGTCGATTTCCCCCCGAGATTTATCAAGGTAAAAGACTTCTTTTAACATGGAAAAATCAGAGAATCTCATTGAGACTGATTAGCTAGACTCCCTGGTAAAATAATTCTTTCCCTCAAAAGAAACTTGTTAAGCCTGGTGTAATCTGCACTCAGCCTTATACTTCCTGGCTTTCTTGAGACTATAATAAATATAGATGTGTATGACCTCCACCTCCTAAGTGTCCCTCTTCTCTACTCCCATAGCTCATTCTTCTGCTATAAACAAAGCCTAAGAGAAGGGATACGCTTGTCATGGACTCCTTAACTTTCCCTTTCCTGACTGAGACAATCACTCGAGAATACTTTTCCCCTCCGTATTTTGTGCATATTTCTATATAGTGATGCTGCTGAAAACTTGGAGTTATTTCAGTGACTGCTGCACATCCTCTCCCCCCGCATCATGCACCAAGAGAACCGAAGGGGGCTGCTCAGCCAGACACGAAAGACTTCCGCTAGAACTGTTCCTTACCCATTGAACCACCCCAACGACTCCACCCCAAGACAACATCCGGGACCGCAAGTAATGTGCCGTGGACTGCTGTAGCAGGGAGCTGGCTAAGTGAAAGGAGGGGGCTTGCCCCATTAGGTCGGGGGATTAACTTGCTACCGAGGACGGCAGCGGAATTTTAAATAGTCTAAGTAGATACAGGGCTGGGGTGGAGTATGGTTGGAGGGCCGAATCAGGGCGCGTTCTGTAGTCTCTGCTGTTAGATCTTTAGATTGTGTGTGTGTGTGTGTGTGTATAATATATATATATTATATTATATATATATATATATATATATATATATATAATGGTATGTCCTGCATCAAAATCAATTTGTGTCGCGGTTTTCTCGTTATATTATTTGGAGATAATAAAACAGTAAAACTAAGGATTTACGATAAGAAGTATGGCTATAAACTGTTGTTATATACAAAGATACATTTAATTTTCGTTTACATATGTATACAAATATATGTAATATAATTTAGTATTGAAGCAGCATGTCACATGAGTGCATGGAAAATACGGAAATACAAGTTTTAAAAACAATAGGCACAGATTTCATTAGGTATACAGATAAAGAGAAATAGACAGTAAAACTGACATGGCCGACAGATTCAAAAAGCAGAGCTTACTTGATGATAACGGCTTTTGAACAATGTTGTCAGGCTACAATACAGATTGGTATAAAATATAATGTTGTGTAACAAACATATAGTTCATAATTCAAATTTATTAAATGTAGAAATTATAAAACTCTGGTTTAATCAAGCATATTTGCTCTATCACCTAATCTTTTTTTTTTTTTTTTTTTTTTTTTTTATATATATATATATATATATATATATATATATATATATATATAATTCTTCTTCTAATTTAAATGAATTAGGAGTTAAACGATGCTAAAATAAAGATTTAATTATTACAAGTTGTTTGACATAAAATAATCAATTGGATAACAAACATTTACAATGAACCTACCTAAAATAAAGAATTGTTTAACAGTCCATTGATTAATACATCCAACTAACATAACAGAGATATAACCTCTCTTGGTGAAATATTTGCATATGATAATGAAATCAAGAATAATAAAATTCTAAATACAGTAGAGAATTCACTGTAACATCTGATCATAAACCACTCGTCAATTTAAAATCAAAAGCGAGAACCGATGAGGCAATAGGTGATTTAATGTTGTATTTATCCCAATACAACTTTAAAGTAGTTTACAAGGAAGGGAGAGATAATGTGGAAGCTGATTCTTTATGAATGAATGAATGAACGAATGAATAAATGCTTTATTTACATAATATACAAAATAGTAATAACATATATATATACATTTTTTGAGATCAAAGCCCACAAGACAATGGCGTTAAGCCATCTGTCGAGTTGTCCCTTTTTCTTTTTTTTTAGTTTTGCGAATAATAATTTAGATTTTTAGTAACGTTATGATTTATTTTTATTGATTGTAAAAATTTAATGCTGTACCAAAAAAATTCTGTATTTGAATGATTTATTTAAATATGCTGCACATTTAACCCAATCTAGCCCATTTAGTCTATCTATCACCTTTTCTGGAGTTAGCTTTTATATTCCCAAGTATTTCATCCTGAACTCCTTTAAGACAGGACATATTGCTAAAAAGTGGTAGATATCCTCTGGCACATTAAGGTTGCACATAGCACAGGTAGGTACCCTATCCCTCCTCCATGGCTGACAATTAAGTCTCATCAGTTCTCCTTTTGATTTAAATATCAGAGATTTATTATAAAGGCTAAGTTTGTTGTGGTGGATATAGGAAATAGCTATTTCAGGATCAAGTTTTGCATATAACATATGAAATTGGCCATTGCTGGCTGCGGATATCATTTCTGTTCGGATTTTTGTTTCCATTTTATTAATGAGGTATTAATAAAATCATTTTATTAATGATTCTTTATCTCGAAATCCGGTTTTGGAAAGTTTTCGTAAGGAACATGATTGTTTAAAAGTGGTGAATATTACACAAATTGAAGAAATAAAAAAATATCAGAAAGCTCATGAAGAGGAGTTAAAAACGTCAGAGAAATCTATTCGAGATGGTGAAATATATTTTAAGTTATTAAATAATTGAAAACGGATTTACGTTTCCAAAACTTTTGGCTTGGTATTTAGTCGATAAGATCCATAATTTTTATTGTCACATTGGAAGTAAGCAAATAGCAGAAAAGCTTCGATCTTTTTATTACTTCAAAAATATGGATGTCATCATAAATAGTTATTTCAAACAGTGTGAAGTGTGTGCTAGAAATAAATCGAGATCGAGGCGACCGATCGGGTTATTGTCAAAGTTAGGACTACCAGAGTACCCTTTTCAAATTATGTCAATTGATACAATAGGAGGCTTCGGTGGAAACATGCATGTATTGGTGGACCACTTTACAAGATATGCATGGATATCAACTTCAAGAGGACAGATCGCTAATGATTTCATTAAATTATTAATTTTTGAAGAAAATATTAAAAACCATTTTGGCAGATCAATACAGTGCTCTCAATTCTTCTAAATTTAAAACGTTTATAAAAAAATAGGTGCTCAGCTAATCATTACAGCCGTTGACAATCCACAATCCAATGGCTTAAACGAACGTCTGAATCAGACATTAGTAAACCACATACGATGTCGATTAAATGAAAACTTCAAATGAAGACCCTGGACAACCATTGCTAAAATCTGTGTTGAAGAATATAACAACACAGTTCATGGCTACACAAAGTTTTCACCGGCTTATTTACTATATGGGCGTGCCTCTGAAATTGTTCCAAAAGAGTTGGAAAGGGAACATAATTTACAGACAGATAGAGCAGAAGCGTTCAAGAATTCACAAAGAAGTTTTGAACGGAACAAGAGCAGAGTTGATCAGAAAAGTATTGATCATGAGTTTAAAGAAGGAAATTTGGTCTATGTAACGAATGGTAATAGTTTGAACTGGAGGAAGCTGGACCAAGTCGGAATGGGGCCACTCAAAATTAGAAAACGTATTTCCGAATCTATATATGAAGTTGAGTCTAACAAAAAACGGAAGGTATTCCACTCTAGTAAGTTGGTTCTTTACTCTTTTGGTTATGGTGTAAAATCAAAAATTTTATTATTCTTGATTTCATTATCATATGTAAATATTTCACCAAGGGAGGTTATATCTCTATTATGTTAATTGAATGCATTAATCAAAGGACTGTTAAACAATTATTTATTTTATGTAGGTTCATTGTAAATTATGTTTGTTATCCAATAGATTATTTTATGTCAAACCAATTGTAATAATTAAATCTTTATTTTAGCATCGTTTAACTCCTAATTCATTTAAATTAGAAGAAGAATTACATATAGATATTTAATAAAATAAAAAATTAAAAAAAAAAGCTTGGTGATAGACCAAATATTCTTGATTAAACCAGAGTTTTATAATTCCTACATTTATTAAATTTGAATTACTAACTACTTCTAAAACATATAAACGTTATGCTGAAACAAAGATAAAATACTATTTTTATGACAGATAATATTTTTAAAAATGTATTATTCATAAGTTGTTTAAAATTAATAACTCACATCAGTGGAATCCAATATGGCGCCCTTCCTTCATGCTCAGTATCCGTCTTTCTTTTTTGTAATAATCAAAGGTTAATAATGATGTCAAAACGAAATTAAATAATGGACTACCGAGAAGTATATTTAGTAATATTAACGAAACTGGTCACATTAGTATATTTGAAAACGTTTGATATGCTAATTAAAATAATAATTAACCGTTAGGAGACAGAACGAACTTACCGGAGTATAATTACAAGTGAAGCGGCTAACATGAACGGATGGTGACTTGATCATAGCCAACGCTGGCTTCTCATTGGCTGGCCCTCTGTACCGCCATACCGCTCTACAACCTTCTATGCAAAAATGGAACCAATATCCTATTCTATACCATTCCTTAATATAGAACTTATTCATATGTTTATTATATTGTCATATATTAATAAATATCACAACTACGGTAAAAGTTAATATAGAAATTTTATTATTTCAATTATAATTATGAAAAATATAAATACCTATACGAAATAAAATAAAGTTATATATACCAAAGCAATGCCATGTATCAAAAATGTATTATAATAATAGGTTTATAATTATAGTATTTTATTTGTTTGAGGCATAAAAAAAAAAAAAAAAAATGTGATTACTTATATTAATTTAAATCAATGAGAAATTCATAAATAATCTTCCCTCAGTACCAGATTTAAAAAAAAAATATATATATCACCTAGTACAAATATTTCTATTTTCGATTTTTTTCATTATATATATATATATATATATATATATATATATATATATATATATATATATATATATATTATATATGAAGAATGAATAAAGCCTTTATTGCAAGGATAAAATATAAAATAATATTTACTTTTAGTTCTAATATATAATGCTAAGTGAAAAATAATAATGTATATACTTGATAAATGATAAAAAAAAAAATACATATATATATATATATTATAATTAAATATATATATATAATATATATATATGTGTGTTTTCGGTAATAATCATAGGAAATTAATAACTTATTTAGTTAAATGTAAAAAAAATGTAGTACATACATTATCACCAAAGGTATATCCAAGAGAGTGATGAACTGGGTCCTCGAAAACAATAAATATAATAACTTTTAGAAACGCAAAAGAAGTGAAGAGACCCGAACCGAACCGTGTCAGATATAAGACTGACTGATATTACGGAAGTGACATATTAAGGTGGCATGTTGTAGTAAATGTAAACACTGTTATAGCTAATTAGATTTCCGGTCCGGTCTCTCCATGCTCAGAGGGTTCATCTAATTAAAACCTTGTTTATATCTTTTTTCAATATCCCATGTCTAGTTCCAATATTTTTTAATTTAATAACACAAACACACACATTTCAATGTACAAAGGCAATCATTCATTTAGTATAATATATATTTTTTTGCAGTGGGTTAAATACTAATACTTAATGATTTAACTTATACAAGATAATAAATGAAATAACTTTATAACTAATATGCAACCTTTTGAAAACTGTTTTTCGGATAACTAAAAAAACTATACACCTCAAAGCTTATAAGATCTCATTTGTCAAATTTCTAAAGATATGAAAACAAAATCATCTTATTTTAATCATATTAGCAAATAAAATAAATTTATAAATAATACTTTTAACCATAAATGAGATAGATAATTATTCGGTGTATATAATTAATAGTTGAAACTATTAAATCATAGACTGATGACGAAGTTATATTTATTATAGTTACTCTTATTATTAACGTCATATATAATAATAATAACAATAGGCTTAGCGAACCCGAAGGTTCGATGCCGATACCACCAAATTCTGCCTACACAGACTCGTCCAATGTTCACCAATCAAGCCCAAGCTCCCGAGATCAGCCTTAACGCAATCCTCCCATCTACGCTTCGGCCTACCTTTCGGACGCCTACCAGTCGGATCAGCAAATACCAACCTTCTTGGAATCCGCTCGTCATCGAGCCCAACAACTTTACTCGCCCATTTGAGTCTCCGCGATGCAATCAGCTCAATTATATTCACAGGATACAAGTTCCGCGATTCCTCTTTGTGCAACCTTCTAAACTCCCCAGTGGCCTTATCTCTCTTCGGACCCAATATTTTACGCAATACCTTATTTTCGAAGACCTTAAGCCGTTGTTCATCCTTCAAAGTTAGCGGCCACGTTTCACATCCGTAAAGAACCGTTGGAAGAATAATAGTTTTATAAATTCTAACCTTTAAGTTTTTAGATAGAAGCTGCGAACTAAGTAACTTAGCAACTGAATAATAACACGCATTTCCCACCTTTAACCGGGACTTTATTTCTTCCTGGATTTCATTCTTTCTAGTTATAATTGAACCTAAATACTTGAATTTCTCTACGTGTTCAAAAGTATGCCCTGTACATCAATATCTCCAAGATCGCCACCATTTCTGCTATTAATCATATATTTCGTCTTATCGGTATTTAATTCGAGTCCTATTTCTTTACCGGTTTTTATTAACACACTTGTATTTAGTTGTATGGTTTCCGGAAGACACGCAGTACCAGATCATCGGCATACCCAAAACCGGAATCTTGTCACCGATATTTAAGCCTTTCTCGGTACACATCACGTCATATATAAGTTAACACAAATTGAGTATAGTTAAGATAAAAAATTAAAAGAGAAAAAGAACAATAATTGTAAAAAAAAAAAAAAAAGTCAATGCGTTTATTTTATATTAAAAATAGTCCTTTGAGGAAAATTAAGTAACCTTTACAAGTTGGGTAGAAATTTTCAGGATAAAAAAGACTCTTCTACAATTCTATAAATTGTCTTTTGATATATTTTCAATTCATTTTGCTCCTATCAGGCCCTAACAGGTTTTCAAACTCCATTAAAAAAATAAATTAAGCATTACATAAATATTTCGGACCACCTATATATAGATAATTTTATTTAACTGACTATTTTTTTATACTTTTTTCTTTTATTAAAAAAATATATAATATTGGTTTTTCAATCTGAAAATGAATTTGTTGTAAAATAAAAGAAAAATTAGTTTTGTAATTTATTTTATATTGTTTTACACTCTTAATAACAAATCTATTCTTTGTCGATAACGCGATTAAAAAAAAAAAAAAAAAAAAAAAAAGAATATATATATATATTATATATATATATATATATATATATATATATATATATATATATAAAATAGTTTATTGTTATTTTAACTCTATCATCGGCAAAGTAAAAAAAAAGAAAAAAAAAAGCTTGTTCGCTGCGGACAGGATTCGAACCTGTGCGGGTAGAACCCATTGGATTTCAAGTCCAACTCCTTAACCACTCGGACACCGCAGCTCTTGGTACATAAACGTTATTAACATATCCTGTTCGGCGACCTAAAATAGTTGATACTTAATAATAATCTAAGTAAGCATAGTTGAATAATTAATTTATTTTTAAATGTTTTCTTGGATATCAAGTTAATTACCGCAGTTGAGGAAAAATGTATAGCTAAAAACTAGCAGTAGGTTTGGTCTATTATATTGAGGATGGTACGTTTATATATAATTTTTTACTTCTGTATTAAAGTCTAAAGTTTGGCTTTTATGCTTATCATCATCATATTGTTTATCATATAATCATTATTTATATCTATAATATTTAAGTATGTTGGTATATTTTCTGTTTTATTTTAAATGTTATCATTGTCACTACATTCCAAAAATTTTCATTATCACATTAATATGTATCTTTTTTGTTCTGATGTTTGTGGCCCTGATGATGGCTCACAAGCTTGAGCCGAAACGTTGGGAAAATTAAAAAATAATAAAAAAATGACTCACTCAAAATCACAAATAAAATCAATCAATCATGATTTTTTTTTTCAAAGAAGACTCCTGATTATTCCACCTATAATATGGAATGAGGGAAACACAAGAACAAGAGATGACAAGTATTCTAATACGGAACTCCACCATAAGGGCTGATCTCGATGCCAAACTTGCAGAGACAGTTCTGGAGGAGCTCAAACTGAGGTGGTTTGGACATCTACTTAGGATGGATCCGGACAGAAGTGCCAGGAAGACCTACGAGACCCGCACGGACCCAGAGGAAGACCTCGCATCTCCTGGGAGGACGGTGTTGGGGAGGCATGTAGGAAACGCGGAATAGACTGGAGTAGGAGAATGGAATTGGAACAGGAACTGACTCTACAAGCAGGATCCGACCAGCGGTAGAGGGGGGAAAGAATTATATTGATATATTTTTTTCCTTTATTTATCGAGATTTACAACTATATTAGTAAGTAAATCAAGTAAACTAGCTGTCAGATAAAAAAAAAAAAACCTGTACCACTAATTCATGAAGAGTTTTGGACTCAGTACATGTAGAGATTCGTACCGTTTCTAGGCCAACGACCGTGCAATGACGTGATTCGGCCAAGATCACGCTCAGCCGCCAGGTTTTTCCCCTTTTTAGGGTACCCACTTTATAGAGGCTGGGTGTGCCCTAGGAGGATCTTTATGCCCCAGGATCGCCCCCTTCCCCCTCGGCTGAAATAACAGAATAAATAATATTCTGCCACAGCCGAGCTGTCAGATAATATACATGAAATATACAAGAAGAGAAAATGTGCATTGGCAGCACTCCACTAGGTATTTAAACCAGAAGTTCTCAAGGCCATCTTCTTTTCAAGAGCCTCGGAGGATTGTCAGGAATGGAATACGAAACAAGGATTGAAACTAGTGGATCAGAGTAGGAGTGGAGTTTGCCATGGAAGGATTGATACCTTAGCCAAATCAGCAACAAATGGGATCTTAAGGTCTTTATGTATGCGTTTGAGGAGCATTGAGGATTATGGATTGTAAGAATTGAATACGGAAAGAATTTGATGGTATAGTAGAGCCCAGAGCTCAACTCCGTAAGTCCAGATAGGCCTTATGAAGGTGATATAGATGAGCCTTTTGTAGATAAGTGTTATGTTAGAGCGTATGTCCAGTATGTGTTGTAGTAAGCGAAAGCGACGGGCAGTTATATCATATCTCAATGGTATATTTTCTTTTATAGAGAATACAGAATGGCAGTGGGCGGTGGTTAAGGACCAATAAGGAAGCTGAAGAGGCATCCACCGGGGGCCGTTTTATCGAGAAAAATGAAAACTGGGGTTATTTATAAATGAGCCCTTGAAGTTGGCTATCGATCCCAGGGCAAGTGGGGTCCCTCATTATATTTAGCGTTACTATACAGCAATATTATATCGGAAAGCTGTTCTATTTACAGCCGATGTTATCCGAGTGGTACATAGTAGGTTCCTGTTATGGATAATATTGCGGTAGTCACTAACTCAACAATATTAATTCCATTTCCCGGTATTGCAGGAACGGATATCCTAAACTATACCCACTGGCTTTTACAATGATGTAAAATATAAATAAATTTTTCGTCATGAACATGTTCGTTTAAAGCGTTAGTCGAATTGGATATTATATTTTCCATATCATATTTAAAAATCTGGTGCGGGGAACACACGACTTTCACTTACCTCCGTTTTTAGAATCAATTAAAGAATCTTTAAATACAGTTAGAGATAAAAATTATTGAAACCATGAAAGAATTAATTAAATGGAATTTCTAAAGAAACACGTATTTTATTAAAAAAAGCTATTATATTATGATATAAAATAATCACTTAGTTTTATCGGCTTTTCATCACTCTTTACTAACTTTTAAAAGCTTGTGTATGAGATAAATTGTTTTCTAAAATCTCAAGCATTCCATAGGTATATCATACATGTATATTACTGCTCTTATGTTCAAAAACAAAAAATTGCATAAAAAATATATTTTTTTCAGTTTTCTCCTTTAGTTGGGTATATAATTCATTCAATTTATATATTTACGTGTTTTTCACAAGAAAATATAGTTATTTTTATTAAATCGACAAAATTAAAGGTACTTTAGGGGAAGAAAATATCGGCATTTAAGCCTTGTAAGACCATTTTAATCCATGTGAAACCTCCATGATAATAAAGCCCATTAAATTTTACATCGATATATCGAGTTTAATCAAAATCGTCTGAACCGTTTTCGAGAAAATCGAAAAAAGGTGCGAAATGCATAGTATAAAGTAGCTCTTCTGGTAAGCTGTTTTTGATGAAAAAGATATTGTAACGTCTCGGGTGTATAGTTTTCTTAATTATGAATTTCATAGGACTTACCGTTTCCGCCCGGGAGTTACCACACACACACACACAGAGACGTTATGTGGGATTTGGTTATTTGGACTCAGGTGACCCTAAAATGAGTATTTCCGTTAAAAACTGGAATTCGAAAATTTTCACGATCGCAATACTTTCCCTTACTGGGTATATATATAGTAAGTGAAAGTAAAAACGCTGAAAATTATAACACAATGGTTAATTATTTCCAAATTATATGACGGTATAACATTTTATATACCTGTGTACGATATTAACTTATATGTACAGTAATAAATTAATCAAAGAAGTTAATAAAGACAAACTAGGAATAATGTAAATTTATGTTCAAGAAAAATGCGCAATCACAACTGCTAACTTGGCTATTTCTTAACCAACAAATATGGAAGATGACATTGGTAATGGCTTGATATCAGCTAACATGTCTGTAAGAGTCAGGGGCCATTAGGACCATTATATCTTAATTATGCAAGGTCTTTAAAGTAATGTTGATCAGCTGGCTGGGCAGCAACAGAAGAAATAAATATTTATCCTGCTAAAGCCGGGGTCATATATATATATATATATACGATTGTTCACGCCATATGTTATGGCCTGATAAAGTTTTTCATGGCTGTTAAATTAAAAATAAAAAACTCCATTATTTTTATGATATTTATTATAAGATCATTTTTGTATTTATCTTTATTTTTTATTTGGTTTAAAAATAGTCTTTGTAAATATAATTACAAGTTTTTGCCAAGAAAGTGAAGAATAATAGAAGAGAAAGAAAAAAAGGACGAACGTCCTTCAATTGTTTTATTACTGCCTCCTGGCGAGGCGAGTCTTAAGGTAGCGTCTGTACGGTGAAGATGTGCTGTATATAGACCCAAGTCTCCTTTCAAGAAATTTTGAACGTTTGCAAACGTAACGTATTTCTTCATCTTCTCATCGTTCCCCTCGGAACTTGGAAGAGCCGCCCTACGGTAATTTTCAATACTCAAGACAACTCGTTCAAGCCGCCCTGCGGTCGTTTTCTTCAACAATCAACTGGACATCTTTACGTGAATATAACGTATTTATATCCATTATTGGAACATTTAATTTCCTAATTTAGGGATCACTCGTAGCTGGGTGGCTAGCGTAACAGCCTCCCATGCTAAAGGTCACGGGTTCAAACCCGCAGGTGGTCCTAGGATTTTTTAATGGAAGTAAAAAATCCTTAGTTACGCCGTCCTTCGGAGGGGACGTTAAAAGGTGGTCCCGACCCTGTGCGATGTCTGGTACTCGTTAAAGATCCCTATCCTAATATAACCTGGATAAGAAAAATTTAGGACTCCCACTGTAGCATCGTCCGATTAGCCTTAGTAGCATAAAGTTAAGTTAAATAAATAAATAAAATAAAATAAATAATTTCCTAATTTTCATTCGTAAAACTGTTTTCTATAAATAAATATAGTACAAAATATATGATTAGTAACAGAAACGGTGGCGATCTGGGAGATATTGATGTATCAGGGCATACTTTTGAACACGTAGAGAAATTCAAGTATTTGGGCTCAGAGATAACTAGAAGAAATGAAATCCAGATAGAAAGAAATTCCCGGTTAAAGGTGAGAAATGCGTGTTATTATTTAGTTGCTAATTTGCTTAGTTCGCGGTTTTTATCTAAAAACTTGAAGGTTAGATTTTATAAGACTATTATTCTTCCGAAGGTTCTTTACGGATGTGAAACGTGGGGCCGTTTGCTTTGAAGGATGAACAAAGGCTTAAGGTTTTCGAAAATAAGGTGCTGCGTAAAGTATTTGGTCCGAAGATAGATGAGGTCACTGGGGAGTTTAGAAGGTTGCACAACGCGGAATTGCGGAACTTGTATCATGTGAATATAATTGAGTTGATAGCATCGCGGAGACTCAAATGGGCGAGTTGAGTTGTTGGGCTCGATGAGGAACGGATTCTAAGAAAGTTGGTATTCGCTGATTCGACTGGTAGGCGTCCGAAAGGCAGGCCGAAGCGTAGATGGGAGGATTGCGTTAAGGCTGATCTCGGGAGCTTGGGCTTGATTGGTGAACATTGGATGAGTCTGTGTAGGCAGAATTTGGTGGTATCGGCATCGAACCTTCGGGTTCGCTAAGCCTATTATTATTATTACCGTCGAAAATACTTCCTGGCTTCCTTCCTCTATAAAGTTACCCGATCCCGCCGCTCATCATACATATCTTATCTGTTATTATTCAAATCCTCAATCCATTCCCGCGACACCAGTACGCGGCCTTCTGATTGGTAAATTACGCCCCATCGAACTGCCGCTTTCGACAAATCTTCCATATAAGGCTCTATTCCTTCTGATATTCGTGATTCTAATAACCTTTCGACTTTCAAATCTCAAATGGGAGGATTGCGTTAAGGCTGATCTCGGTGGCTTGGGTTTGAACGTTGAACATTGGACGAGTCTGTGTAGGCGAAATTTGGTGGTATCGGCATCGAACCTTCGGGTTCGCTAAGCCTATTAATATTATTATTATTATAAAACTGTTTAATTTTAATTCCTATATCTTTGAGTATTTAATTAGGTTCATTTTGATTCCTCTATTTTCTAACAGCTGTTTAAGTATATAATTAGGTTAATTTTGTTTCTTATCTTTCTCTTATCAATTTATTAGGTTAATTTTGTTTCTTATCTCGTTTCTATGTATTTTAGTCTATTAGATGTATTGTGATTCGTCGTTTGCTTTCATTATTTTTATTTTTTAAATCTATACAGTCCACTAATTTTTTTTAATCTAACCACCCTCAATTTTGAGTTATCTCTTAGAAGTACTGTTCTTCCACGGATAGCTCAGCGTATACAACGATTGTGAACTCTTTTACTGTAGTTTTAAGTTTTAGGGTCCCCGGAGTTTAAGCCATTCGAGACGACGAATTATTTCTAACACGGTCCCTAGGAGCTAATTTTTTTTTCTTTGTAAGAAAGGCTTCAGATAATTCATAGATTTTTAGGTACACAGTAAAATTAACAATACTATAACCCGAGATGTTACAGCAACTTTTCAGCGAAGCAACAGGGCCACTTTATACCATGTTTTTTTTCACGGTACTTAGTAACCGACTGCATACTAAACCGACCGCTATTTTTTAGCCATAAAGTTCTACTGAACATCAGCAACTTACTTAATATCCAACCAAAAATTTAAAAATAAATTAATTATTCAACTATACTAACTTGGAGTATTATTAATTAAAACTATTTTAGGTTGCCGAACACGATATGTTAATAACACTCATGTATCAAGAGCTGCGGTGTCCGAGTGGTTAAGGAGTTGGACTTGAAATCCAATGGGTTCTACCCGCACAGGTTCGAATCCTGTCCGCAGCGAACAAACTTTTTTTTTTACTTTGTACCGATGAGAGCTATAATAATAATATAACCTTATTTACATTTTGTTAAGTTAGGATTTCTATTATTTAATTATAGTTAAAACATATACGAAAATGTTAATTTATGTATAAATATAATATATAATAAAAAATCAATATAAGTATTTTAATAAATATATACGTGAATGATCATGATAAATAATAAATAAATGATTAAAACAAGATGATTTTGCTTTCATATATTTAGAAATTTGACAAATGAGGTCTTATAATTTTTGAGCTGTATAGTTTTTTAGTTATCCAAAAAATTGTTTTTAAAAGCTTACATATTACTCATAAAGTTTTTTAATTTATTATCTTGTATAACTTAGAACATTAAGTATTTATCTAATGCAAAAAATATATTTAAAAAAATAAATATACGAATGAATTAATTCAAGTTATGATTATGTTCAGAAAAAAAAAAAAAAAAAAAAAAAAAAAAAAAAATATATATATATATATATATATATATATATATATATATATGTAATTATTGTTAAAATGCTTAGTAGGATTAATAAAAAACCAATATAAATATCATGATTTGAACAGCTAACAGGGCTTCACTGAATGAATTCTCTGATGGAAAACGGTTAAATATACAAGTTGAACGGATTTGATATCCTAATTAATTAAAAAATAGCAAAAGATATTTTGAATGCAAATTTTATGTCTTTGAATTCAGGAACATTATTATAAATGTATAATATAATAGAAACGGTTGGAAAGCTTAAGATTTCAGGAAAAATATTATCTTATTTACAAAATTTTACATGTTAATTGATACTAATGAAAAGCAGATAAAACTAACTGATTGATATATGCTAGATAATATTAATAAAACACATGTTTCAATCGAAATTCATTTAATTCATTAACCTTTTTACTTCCGCTTTTTATTTTTACCTATACATTTCATTTTTAAATGTATTTAAATCTTTTTAGTCATTTGACAACTTAGATAAGTGAACGTCATATGTTGCGATCACCAATTTTTTTTTTTCATTTGTTATCTATTTTGATAACAAATCTATTGATTTACTTTATACCATGGTTCCTTAGAATGGAATACAAAAAAAATTTATGCATCAAATGTGCAATGCACATAACAAAATATAAAGTGGCTCACACATTAGTTTTTTTTAAATTAAAAATTGTTCCAATTTAAATAAATGGAAAATTTTACATTAACCAGAAAAAAAATCTCCACACTTTAGAATAAAATAAAACTTAAATTAATGAATATAAATTAATAGTGTTACATGATATAAAATAAGCAAAACCAAATTAATAAACATAAAATTTTAGAATGGTGGAGTTCAGTTGACCGTTGAGAAATTAGATGAGGAACATGGTTGTGGGTGCGTTCATTAGAGAGGAACACCGTCTAAGAGTCACGCCCACAATGTAGGCCGAAACGTCGCCACATAATTATAAAAACACTATGTTTTAATTTGTGTTTCTATCAACAACTACACTGCTGAATATTAAATTAGAATAACATTTAAAACAAATAATAAATAATAACAAACAAAATATAATAAAGCATGATAAAAAGTAAAAGTATAAAAAAAGTAATGGGATCACTTGTAGCTGGGTGGTTAGCATAACAGCCTCCTGTGCCAAAGGTCACGGGTTCAAACCCGCAGGTGGTTCTAGGATTTTTTAATAGGAGTAAAAAATCCTTAGTTGTGCCGTCCTTCAGAGGGCACGGTAAACGGTGGTCCCGAGCCTTTTCGATGTCAGGTACTCGTTAAAGATCCCTATCCTAATAAAATTGGCTGGATTGGCAAAGTTTATTACTCCCACTGTAACATCGTCCGATTAGCCACAGTAGCATAAAGTGACGTTAATTAAATAAATAAATAAAAAAGTAATACAAAATAATAAAGTATCGCATGTTTCAATCTTTCATGTTTATAGTTTTTGCAGTACGATTTTTTTAGCATAATTAACTATTGTGCATATGTGCTCGTGTGGGCTGTTGTGGCAGGAGTTAATGAAATCAATTATTGGTCCCAGGCATATTTTTTTATTCGGGTCATGTTTCATTATTTTTGATAAATAACTACTTGCAAATCATCAAACCATTCACCAACAACTTCCGGTAATTTTTATTCAGAAACTGGAAAATATGATTTTAAATGAGTGTTTAAAGATGATCTGGTGGAGTGTAGTAAGGAGGGACAGAAAGTACATAAAGAGCACTTAGGGAAGAGAGGAGGCAGAAGGGAACTGAACAGCGGGCTAATGAAGGAGCCTCGGGCTACCAAGGGGAGAGAGGTTTAATCCCAGTGGTTGGGAGGGGGATGACAAATTGGGGAGGGGCGCCAAATATATGTTATCTCCATGTTTACGCCTCTGCTACTTGTGCTACATTGTCCAGGGTCTGCTGCTCTGCCGTATCTTCTGCGGTCCCTTTCTGTGTCCTCGCTAATAACGACATATTATTGTAACCAAAACGGTTTGAAATTTATGGGGGAACTTTCTCTGGAAAAAACAAAACAATAGACTTTCTAATCCTTTCAAAAGTTTTTTATTTATTTCTTATTATACATTTCATTTAACATTTTCGCATGACCGCATCAGATTCATAATTATAAACTTTCCAAACTTTATACAGCTCTTCTGGTGTAGGGTGAATTTTAGGCTACTTCTTAGTGGAGAGAAACCTTCTGCGGCTCACCGTAATAAATACAATTCCAAAAATAAATATTTATTTAATCGAATTCATTCAGATATATCACAATTAGTTTCGAAATGCACAATGTTTTTAAGATTACATTTATACATTACTAGCTGTACCTCACGGCTTTACACGCAACTATTTAATTTTTTTTTGAATTTCTGCGGATTAAGTAAGTTTTTTATAATAACTATGTTAGGTGAGGTTATACAATATAAATATACCTGAGATAGCAGTGAGTTAAACTTTTAACTATGTCTGTAAATGACAAATAAATGATTATTGTTGATGGTCAGATATTAATTTTACTCAGTTTAATCTACAATAACACACAAGTAGCCATACCCCTGATTATCTAATACTGACATTTTTTGCTTTAAAACATTATCATTCTTCTTTGTAACATAAATACGTATTCTTTCCACTGGGGTGTATCCTTCCAACAGAATAAGCATGCATTTTTTTTTAGGATTCAGAACTAAGTTCTATTATTTTTTTCAAAACTTAAACCGTTTTCAGCCTATTGATCATTTTAAAAAACCAACAAAAATAAAAAATATGGACTGGATAGAAACCTACGCACGAACCATGGCAATGAAACGAAAAATGCCTAAATATATTTGCTATAAGTATTTTAGTATCTATGCTATTACTGATCAGATTAAGATGATTTTGCTTCCAGGTGGTTAGATATATGCTTGTCATTCAAATGAGTACTTATAGTTTTTGAGGATGCGTATAGTTTCTGAGTTATTCCAAAACCAATCTCGTTTTACGTTTTAAAAAAATATTTTTTTAACCACTTAAAGGAGAAATTTTCCAAAACCCAGCCTTATTGCACATCTAGACGGTAAGACGAACCTACAGGAAAAATGTCAACTTCAAATCAAGTAAAATGGCACATTCTTTTATAATTATAGATTTACAGAAAAAAATATTGTAATAGTTACAAAACTTAATTGTAAAGGGTCTGAATATGACACATCCGTGTTATCTCTTTTCAACGTCTCAAAACTCCTATTTTTTTTTTACTTTCACTTAACTACATATGAAATATACAGTAAGCGAAAGCATAGCGATCGTGATAATTTTTTAATTCCAGTTTTCAACGGAAATATTCGGTTTAAAGTCCTCTGAGTTCAAATGACCAATGCTCCCAAAAAAGTGTGTGAGTGTGGTCAGTCAAGCTCGAAAAAGAAAAGTCATACGAAGGGGAGCCCATAGCTGAGTGGTTAGCACGCTAGTCTCGCACGCCAAAGATTGTGAGTTCGAATCCCAGTCCCGGCGGGACTTTTATATAAGCATATAAGTAAATGCGGATTCACTCACAGTCTCTCCCTTGGGTACGTGAGAACCGTCAGCCTTCTGGTGGCCAATCACAAAAATAGGCATGAGCAGTGATGAACCTACTCTTTAAAATGTTATCGAAAAACGCGGAGAGTGTATTCTACCAGTAGAGGCCTACAAAATTTTAGAATATAATTTTTTAATAAAATCACAATAAAAAAACTTATAAAACAATAAAAGGAAATAGGATGTGACATTATAACAGTCTTCTAATGTTGCTCTATCACAGGGTAAGCAAGACTTTTCTGGATATAATGTATATTTGTGTGAATCGGCATTGAAGGAGATTGTATATTTCTCAATTATCGTTATTATTATTTAATTATATACAACATTATTATAAACAATAAGAGTACAATAAGCCTTTATCCGGAGGAGATACTGACCACCGACTTGAGGTAAGACAGCCCTGTGTATTTCTAAATTTAATTGTCTTAATTGAAAGTTCCCTGGTAGGGCCAACTTAGAGGCCCTTTCATCTCTAAGTCAAAGGCTGGGAGGACAATAAACTTAATGGAACAACACCGCTTGATCAATAACTGTCTTTAATGTAATTAATTTGGGATGTCTTTAATGAAAACATTAACAACTATAGGGAGGTAGTCAAATATAGAATAGTACATTCATATACAAAAAAATCTGGTGCGGGCAACACATGACTTTCACTTACCTCGACTGCTAAAACCAATTTAACAACTATTAAAGTCTGGCACACAGAACTGCTGTACAAACTTCATTAATTCCTCCCCCCTACTTACTTCCGAATTATCCTTCTTCAAAAAACTCTCTGGGGCGGATTTACCATCCTATCCCGGCTATACCTTTTCTAAAAAAAAAAAAAATTAATAAAAAAAAAATATATATATATATATATTCATTATATATATATATAGTCATTTAATAGAAACTGGGATATGTTTGTTAAATATCCAGTATTTTTTTTTTCTTCTCACTGTTTCTTTTAATGGTTTTTATTTATTTATTTTTTCCTTTATTATATTATTTTTTATTGTTTGAGAAATTTTATTTTAAAATGGAAAATACTTTATTTTTTTGGATAGAAGATCTTTTCTTTATTTACTTTATTTTGAAGATATATCTGTATATCTGGACCAAATTTCATTTTTATCTATTATTATGCTTCATCAGTGGTTATTCTCATTTAATAGAAACTGGGATATGTTTGTTAAATATCCAGTATTTTTTTTCTTCTCACTGTTTCTTTTAATGGTTTTTATTTATTTATTTTTTCCTTTATTATATTATTTTTTATTGTTTGAGAAATTTATTTTAAAATAGAATATACTTTATTTTTTTGGATAGAAGATCTTTTATTTATTTACTTTATTTTGAAGATATATCTGTATATCTGGACCAAATTTCATTTTTATCTATTATTATGCTTCATCAGTGGTTATTCTCATTTAATAGAAACTGGGATATGTTTGTTAAATATCCAGTATTTTTTTTTTCTCCTCACTGTTTCTTTTAATGGTTTTTATTTATTTATTTTTTCCTTTATTATATTATTTTTTATTGTTTGAGAAATTTTATTTTAAAATGGAAAATACTTTATTTTTTTTGGATAGAAGATATTGTATTTATTTACTTTATTTTGAAGATATATCTGTATATCTGGACCAAATTTCATTTCTATCTATTATTATGCTTCATCAGTGGTTATTCACATTTAATAGAAACTGGGATATGTTTGTTAAATATCCAGTATTATTTTCTTCTTAGTATTTCTTTTAATTGTTTTTATTTTATTTATATATATATATGTATGTGTATGTGTGTATGTATGTGTGTGTGTGTGTGTGTATATATATATATATATATATATATATATATATATATACTCTTGTATTGGCTTAAAAAACATATCTGTAATTTACAGTTCCACTTTTTCTCAATGTAAAATAGAGTGCTGGATGAAAAACTATTATATCCCTACCTTCAACCCTAATCCTCTTTTCAGTCTTTCCCCCTCAACCCTTACATTATGACTAATATCCTAACTTCCTGTCACATCAACGCACAATCTCTCCTAGCCCACTATGATGAATTCCAACTATATTTCCTTGACAATTTCTATCACATAGTAGCCGTATCCGAAACATGGTTAAAACCATTTATCCCCTCCTCTCAGGTTTCCCTTCCAAATTACTCCTTTCTCAGACATGACCGATCTGATCGCAGGGGAGGTGGAGTCGGGCTGTATATTCATGATAGCCTGAAAGCCAAAATCCTATTAATATCTCCTCATAATCCCTTACCTCACATAGAATATATGTTTGTTGAAATTTCAACCATCTCCTCACCCTTGCTATACGCCATTATCTACCGACCTCCCCGTGTTCCATTTGATGACCTCTTCCAATCCTCCCTTGTCCAACTGGTCTCAGCATATAACAATATAATTATTTCTGGTGACTTCAATACTAATATGTTATCTGAGTCCAGTGACAAATCCTTCCTTACAGATCTAATATACTCCCTCAATCTTTATCTTGTTCCTTACTATCCTACCCACCACACACAACACTCAGATACCTGGTTAGACCTCCATATTTCTGATTCTCCTACAAAAATTATTTCCTCCTCACAGCACCCCGTTCCGTTTCTTTCATCACACGACCTTATCCATATCGCATATAACCTACCTGTCAAATCCTTTACACCAAAAATTATATCATATCGTAATTTGGACCTTCTTTCCCATGAATCCCTTCAACTTGATAAGGTCTCCTTTCTCACCTCAAACCTACGATCCATATTAGACACCCATGCTCCGTTAAAAACCAGAACCTTACGCCGTCCTACTGCACCTTGGCTGACCCCAGAAATAAAGACAATGATGAAAAGAAGAGAAGCGGCAAGACGCAAATTTCGACGTACTCGTCAGCAAGATGATTATGCGTCTTTCAAGAGACTTCGAAACGAAACCCAATCCGCAGTACGACGTGCTAAATCTCTCCATATCCATTCTGTCCTTTCCGAAGCTCCCGATTCTAGATCTAAATGGAAAATTCTTCGTAAATTGTCCTTCCCTGAATCCAATAACCTTAGTTCTTTCCAAATCACGCCTGACGAACTCAATAATCATTACATCTCCTCAGCTTCTAATTCCTCAATAGCTCCTGACATTACTTACCGAAGGTTTAATCCTGACAGTTTCTTTTTTTCTCATGTTTCATACGACGAGCTGCTTGCTACAATCTCAAAATCCCATACCAATGACTATGGACCTGACAAATTTTATCCGACCGTCAGGAATCTGGGAGTAACCTTTGATCAAACCCTCTCTTTCAAGAACCATATTTCCGAAATTTCCCGCCGCACCTTTTATACCTTAAAGCGACTGAATTCCCTTCGTCACCTATTCCCGTACGAAACCCGGAAGCTCCTCGTTACCTCTCTAATATTCCCCCACTTCGACTACTGCTGTACCGTATACGGTTGTGTTTCTGGGGATCTCGAAGTAAAAATAAAACGCCTCATTAATTGCTTTGTTCGATTTATCTTCGGGGTCCCGAGATACACCTCCGTCTCCGAATTTTATAGCGAGTTGAAGTGGCTTTATCCTTCCAATCGTCGGAAGTATTTCCTTGCATCATTCCTATACCAAGTTATTCAATCCCGGCGTCCATCATACATTTTCAACCTTTTACAATTCAAATCCTCTGTCCATTCCCGCTGTACACGCTCTAGGCCTTCAGATTTATACACAACGGCCCACCAATCTGCACATTTTGACAGATCGTTCCTTATCCGATCCTCAATCCTATGGAATTCTATTCCTCTTTCTATCCGTCACTCCAACTCTCTTCCTGTATTCAAATCCCGCTTATTCATTCATCTCATGACCATCCAGTCAGAATAAAATTGTAATTGACTCTATTTTATTCTATTTTCAACATATTTGCATATGTCTGTTTTCTGTTAGTTCTAGTCAAATTGTTTATAAATAATTAATTTCTCTAAGACTCTTAAGTCCAATTTACATGTTATGTAGATGTTATTCTAAAGGGACTTGTCCCAGAATAATAAAGAATTTATTTATTTATTTATTTATTTATTTATTTATTTATTTATTTATATATACATATATATACACACAAAATTTCCTTTTAAACCTACTGATTACAGGCTACTGTTTTCGCAGGATCAGATGGTTCTATATTAACTATAAACGAACAGCTACTTCTGACGTTCGCCGGAACGAAATGCGATCCCCTAGGAAGAGGCTGAGAAGAGGATGGTGTTGCAAGAGAAGGCTAATTAGAAGACTTTTAAGGGCTGCACCGGCGGCACTTCACACTCCTGTTGCATTCTCTCCTCCTGCAATTAATTCAACTGAGGACAAAGGCTGTGTGTGTGTGCCTTCTTTGATGAAAAGTGGGGTGTCTCCTAGTGTGAATAATTCAGGCACTCAGGGGAGGAAACCTTACTCACTCTCACCATGTCACGTTCTTCTTATTAACGGCTTCTAAAAGGGCTTTTTTATTAATGCTTACCGTAGCATTGTTATTGCCCAGGGTGTGGAAAGATCGTTAGACTTTGAATATATTCAATAGCGAACCTTAATAACCGAACATCAAAAAGAAATTTAATCTTTGCATTCAAAATCCCATGTGAGACCTAAAAGTGAGGTGTTGAATTAGAGATTTAAATTAAAGCTCTCAAAAATCCTAGCCAACATCACTTATCTTTCGCCAATCATCAACATAGTGAGTTTAGTTGGGATCACTTGTAGCTGGGTGGCTAGCGTAACAGCCTCCCATGATAAAGGTCACGGGTTCAAACCCGCAGGTGGTCCTAGGATTTTTTAATGGGAGTAAAAAATCCTTAGTTACGCCGTCCTTCAGAGGGACTTTAAAAGGTGGTCCCGAGCCTTTTCGATGTCAGGTACTCGTTAAAGATCCCTATCCTAATAAAACCTGGATAGGCAAACTTTAGGACTCCCACTGTAGCATCGTCCGATTAGCCATAGTAGCATAAAGTGACGTTAAATAAATAAACAAACAAGTGAGTTTAGTTAAAATTAAAATTTTATAGTTATTTGCGTTAGAATTGTGAAAATATGCAAATTTATTGTCTGAAGTTGCACTTCATGGATTTCACTTTGATAGTTGCTGTATCATTTTAGACACATAATTGTTTTAAATATGAAATTTCAGTTTTGGTTTTAGTTTTTTAGTTAGATATACACAAATGGGCTATTATTATATAGATAGTTATATGGCCTCAGAGAAATTTAAAAATATATATACCCGAATTTAAAAATTTCAACTATTAAATACTTCCTTGTACTACACCAAATGTCTCATCCAATGTCTCGTAATATTGTGAGAGCAGATACTAAACTTTTAGTGAAAAACAAGGTTTATAGAGCCCATAGTCTGATTTTTATCGCTAGAGAGGAAAATCAAATTTCGAGTGTTTCAATGTTATCCATTATTTTTCATTAAAAAAACAAAACAAAAACATATGTATATACTTGCAGCGCAGGCCCAGTGAAAAAAGTGGCACCAAATAAAATAAGAGATAAATTCTCAAAAGACATAGAAGCCAAAATTTTAAAATAATACAGTGCCACAAAACTTTAGGTATAAAATTAAATTGTAATATTTCTTGAACATATTAACATATGATTTTATTAACATTTATTGAACATATGGTATAAAATTAAATTTTAATATTTCTTGAACATATTTCGATGTTCGAAAAAATGTGTTTAATAGGTGGCTCATTAAAGTCTAGTGATACTGTCGGTTGATTATAAAGGTTCATTATCCTTAGTTATGCCGTCCTTTGGAGGGGACGTTAAAAGGTGTCCCGAGCCAGTGCGATGTCAGTTACTCGTTAAATAGGGATCTTTAAAACCTGGATAGGCAACAATTAGGACTCCCACTGTAGCATGGTCCGATTACCGATAGTAGCATGAAGTAAGGTTAAATAAATAAACAAACAAAGATTCATTATTGAAAACAATAAACCAACAGAATTTATACAGGAATGCGTTACTATTTCCTTTTCGTTTCTTTCGATTTTTATTCAAATAAAAGTTGATAATTCCAGAACGCCTTACAGTTGTTTTCTATCGTCAATAATAACCGAGTTACCAGGGAATCACGTCCATTTGTGGCTTGACCATATAATATTTCTTATTTTCTCCTTGTTCATCGCGATGTTTTGACTTAAATTTTTTTTTAATTAATTTTTTTATTTATCGCGCTTTACTGATTCGAAAACTTTATACCAATTTTATATATCTTCAAAAATATCTGAGTTATAGGCGTATTTATGGGTAAAATTTCAATTTTTTTTTAATAATTATTCGCTTTTTTTTTCTTTTAACACTAATACATTTTTTCTAAATATCTTCGAAAATAAAGGAATTACAAGCATATGTATAAGAAAACTTTTTTTTTTCTTCCTTTTTGTTTATATTGCTTTACTGATTTAAAACTCAATTTTTTTTTCTCCATTTTATAATTATTCGCGATATATTTTTTCTCTATCTTCCAAAAGCTATTCAACTTTATCTCTTTTATTTGGCCGCCATTAAAAAATAACCAGCTGAGACAACGTCTAGGTGTTAAGATTATCGTTGGATGCCCTAGTATTTTTGTAGTGAATTAAAAAAAAAAAAAAAAAAAAACTGGTTCCGTAGTTTTGGAGAAATACCGCGGACCGCGGAAAAAGGGATTTTTTTGTATTCGTTTTTCGGGAACTACGCATCTTAGAACCTAAGTTCTCAAATTTTTAGAGAGGTAATTTTTATTTGGTCGTATACAAAGATTCATTTAAGGAAATAATAAACAAAAAAAACGATTAATCAAAACATTTTAAATTATAATATAGAAGACTTTGAATCCTCACTGTCACAAGACACTACCATTTACCCCAGCTCAGACTCCAAGATAGCCCAATATAGAAGAGGACAAAGCAGAGACCCAGGTGCTCCCGGTGTTTCCTTAATGACTCCACCACCTGCCAGGCTGTAAGTCCTCTTCAATCCAGTCAGCTGTGTCTTCGTCTCGTGTCTAGTTATGTTCAATACACCATCAGCCACCTCATTATTCACAACACATTCCAGTAGGATTTGAATAACGAGCGGGTTACAAGTACGCATTCATTTATGTCTACAAATGGATATATCGGATTGCGTAGAGAGGAGAAAAATAATTACAAAAAAAAAAAAAATATTTTTGCTCCCACAGACTCTTGAATGGGGTATATTTCGTTGTATGAGAGTAGGAATATGGTTCGAAACCTGCTGGGGAAGGACACTTATTTACGCTATTATTTCAGTCATAGTTAATCTCCTGGGGCTCCTATAGCGTCCTTAAAATGGGTACCTGGATTACAGCTGAGTATATAGAGATATAATGTGAAGTTTTTATTTTATTTTTAATAATGAATATTCATTATCAGCTAACACAAACAAAAACATCACTCAAAATTCGAGATTTTACCTTTCAAGATAAGTAGTTCTCAAATAACAAAAGAAAAAAAAAAAAAAACTGTCCGAAACTACTGGATCTATCGATAAAATTGTTGGTTTCTATTTCTTCTCAAAAAAAGTTTATTATAGTAAACTTTAACAAGTCAACGTATCGGGGGCCTTCTCTATCATCAGGACTCACTAAAATACATCAATAATTAATAACTAACATCAAGATACAACTATTCAATATACTAATTTAAAAACATTCACATAACAATGTTACATCAAAAATTATTTTTTTATTATTTATCTGAGTTGTCTAAAAGTTAAAAAATCCATTTGTTTATTAAAAATGTTGTCAAAATTGTCTTTAAAAATAAAATTATAATGAACAGGGAAACTCTATCATTCCACCTCACATATTATTTAGCCCCTTATGATGGATTAGGGTCTTCCTATTTACTGTAAAGTTACACTTAATTATTATTTAAATAGGTCAACAATGCAAGTCTTACAATTTTTAATTTTCTATTGCATCCGCATGGTGAGAATTTAATTGTTTTGAATCTGTTTTACAGTAACAGTGGCAGAAATCGTGAAGCTAGGCAACGTTGGATCGAGGCCCCTCCATGCTCGTAAAGGCACAGAGGAGGAAGATAAAGAAGAGAGGAAGAAGTAACAGTGCATCCAACGATGATTCTATTAGCAGTTGATATCAGCCGGTTGGTTTTAAATTTACATTGATGATAGTAAAAGATTTATAAGAGTTTTCTTATGAAGAAAGTGATTAATTATAAAAATGAAAAAAAAAAAATATAACCGCCCATAACTCAGTTGTTTATAAGAAAGAGAAAAATGTATCGAGACTCAGTTATTTTTAAAAATATAGAAAAGAATAACTTCAGTTTCAGTATCAGAACACCACGATTAATAACTATATATTTCACCCATATAAGATAGACTATGTTATTATTAAAAATAGAGAAATATGAAAAGTGTTATGGAATTAAGAATTTGTATTCAAATTAGTTTAAATCCTCATAATAGACTGAAGCGACAGGAAACTGCTCGTTGATACAGATTACTACAACACACTCGACAGACGCTCAAAACTTCCTACTTACTACAAAATACTCATTTATATAACAATTATCAGGTCTATTTGGACCTATGGCATTGAGCTATGAGGGTCTACTAAACCATCGAATTCCTCTCGCATCCAATCCTTGCAGTCTAAAATCCTCAATTCCCCTTACTTTGTTACTAATAATATCATCCATAAAGACCTAAATATCCCATTAGTTGAAGACTTGGCCGGTTACAGATATAGCTCTTTTCATTCCAAACTCCCTGCCCACTCAAAGCCACAATATCCGTGACCACTCACCCATATCTATTCCCGACAACCCACCGAGACGCCTTAAAAGAAGATGGCCAAGAGACCTCCTACCATAAATTAGACATTGGAGTACTACCAATTGTTTAGTTTCTTCAAAAGCCTAACATGAGTTCTAATAATATATCAAGCATATTTACTTTTTGTATTGATTTAATACAGTTGTAAATTTCTTTAAATAAATAAAAATAATAATTTAAATCATTTTTAAAAGATCTAGAAATAAGATAGGAATAATGGTGATTGGCCATTTTACTTGAATAAAAATTATCAGTGTTTCTTGTTCTTTCTTTCTTAAACTATTGGATTAATTTAGCTATGCATATAAGTTAATTGTGTACAGCTATATGGATTATAATACCAATACTATAATTATTTTGAAATATTAAAACAGTGCATAGTAATTCCCAGTTTTTTATAGAAATTCTAAAAACGCTGCAAATTATTACGCAATGGTTTATGATTTCCAAATGACAATATTAGGATATAACTGTTTATAAGGCTGTAGATAGGCAATTAAGTAATATGAAAAGCACTAACTCAAAGCATCATGTATTTTTTTTTATATTCGTTATTCGGATTCTACGCATCTTGAAACGAAAGCTCTAAAATTTTGAGCAGGAGTAATTTTTTTTTTTTTTTTTTTTTCTGGTCGACTACAAAAGTTGATTATTGAAAATGAAAAACCGAAAGTATTTATACAGGGCTGCGTTACTATTTCATTTTCTTTCCTTTCAATTTACATTCAAATAATTCAAAAAATAAATAAATAAATAAATCCTGATTCAGAACATCTTACATTTTATCTTTACCATCAATAATAACCAAGTAATCAGGGAATCACATCTCTAATAAGTTGTGGCTTTTAATGTATTTTTTTTTTGTTTTGTTTTTATTTATCGCACTTTACTGATTCTAAAACTCTCTACACACTTTTCTCTATCTAAAAAAATAACTGAGTTATAAACGTATTTATGTGAAACATTTCAATTTTTTTTCTTTTCTTTTATATAATTATTCGCGCTTTTTGTTTACAAAGCAATAATGTTTTTGTTTTTTCATATTCGAAAATAACGTAGTTACAAGCGTATATATAAACGAGATTTAAATTTTTTCATGTTATTCATTTATTTATTTTTTTTAGGATCATCGTTGAATGGACTAGTATTTTTGTGGCGAATTTAAAAAAAAATAGGTCCAGTAGTTCCGGAAAATACCGTGGACGGCGGAAAAACGGATTTATTTTTATTCGTCATTCGGATTCTGTGCATCTTGAAACGTAAGCTCTCAAATTTTGAGCAGGAGTAATTTTTTTTTTTTTTTTTGGTCGATTACAAAGATTGATTATTGAAAACTCAAAAAAACATATAGCTTATAAATACCTTTTTATATGACTTCCTTAACTTTTATGTCGAAGATCAACTACAGAAAATAGCGTGACTAACCTGCAAAAAAAGTAAGAAAAAATATTGTTAAATGGTATATAAAGAAATAATATAATAATAATAGTAGACCTTACCGAACCCGAAAGTTCGATGCCGATACCACCAAATTCCGCCTGCACAGACTCGTCCAATGTTCACCGCTCAAGCCCAAGCCCCCGAGATCAGCTTCAACGCAATCCTCCCATCGCCGCTTCGGCCTACCTTTCGGACGCCTACCAGTCGGATCAGCGAATACCAACTTTCTCGGACTCCGTTCCTCACCGAGCCCAACAATTTTACTCGCCCATTTGAGTCTCCGCGACGCTATCAACTCAATAATATTCACAGGATACAAGTTCCGCAATTCCGCGTTGTGCAACCTTCTAAACTCCCCAGTGCCCTCATCCCTCTTCGGACCAAATATTTTACGCAGCACCTTATTTTCGAAAACCTTAAGCCGTTGTTCATCCCTCAAAGTAAGCGGCCACGTTTCACATCCGTAAAGAACCGGTGGAAGAATAATAATTTTATAAATTCTAACCTTTAAGTTTTTAGATAGAAGCCGTGAGCTAAGTAACTTAGCAACTGAATAACACACATTTCCCATCTTTAACCGGGACTTTATTTCTTCCTGGATTTCATTTTTTCTTGTTATCATTGAACCTAAATACTTAAATTTTTCTACGAATTCAAAAGTATGCCCTGATATATCAATATCACCAAGATCGCCACCATTTCTGCTACTAATCATATATTTCGTCTTATCGGTATTTAATTCGAGTCCTATTTCTTTACCGGTTTTTATTAACACGGTTGTATTTAGCTGTATGGTTTCCGTGTCTTCACCTAGCAGTACCAAATCATCGGCATACCCCAAAACCGGACTCTTGTCACCCATATTTAAGCCTTTCTCCGTACACATCACCTTTTCTATGACATATTCTAAAGCAGTATATAAAGAAATACTGGACGAAAATTCATGGTTAGATTTATTTTGAATTAAATAAATATTGACACATAAATAAGACACACTGACAGTGTTTTGCTATTTATTGTGGTTCAAACAACAATTTTAAAAATGTAGTGGAAGATGTATATATTGCATAGTTGACTCTAATGTTAGCTTCTTATTTATTTATTTTTTATTGAATTATATTACAATCTGTCCTAATTAGGACATTTATAATAATAATCATGGGAAATCATACTTTGTTAACAGAACTATAAAATAATATACAATGAAGAATTAATAATATGTTTACAAAGTCTATAAGTCACACAATGCTCAAATATGCAGCACATTCTAGGGAGATGGTAAGGGTGTGTGGTCCTGGATATGGATTGAGCTAGAGGATTAGGGTGAAGGAATTTGATGGAATTATGTCCAAAATATATGGATTGTTCGGAGGACTTTGGATTGAAAGGATTGAATGCGTTCCATGTTAGAACGTTTAGCTGTCCCCCACAATTCAAGTCCGTAGGTACAGATAGGCGTCAGTATTGTCTTGTAGATTATTAATTAGTCAAAAGGTAAGCTCAGATTTTTTGTTCAGTAGACTCTGTATAACTGGCCAAATCTGCTATTGAGTTTTTTTCTTTTAATTCTAGTATGTGGGTTCCGTTTGGAGGGGGGGCAGCCAAAGTTTCCTATTTCTATAAGAATTTATAAAATATCCATCTATTTATTCCTTTTTGTTTTGTTTTATTTAATCAAAACACGCCAGATGTCTCAAAATTAGTACAAAGTATTACTACAACCTAGTTTAATTTGTTCACCGCACTGTCCTGATCCTAAAATTCTTGATAATTGTTTCTCTATTTTCAAAAATAAATTTTCTTTTAGTCGATTATAAAGGTTCATTATTAAAAACAATTTAGTGTTATCTCTTAAACAAAGTGAGTAATTTTATTTTATTGAATAAATAAATAAACCGCCGAGCTAATATTATTGCAATTTCGGTTTTTCTTCTCATCATATAACCTTAATTTTTCACCACACGCTTAAAAATTCATCTTGATAAACCAATATCACCGACACCATATAAGATATGGCATTCGACTATGACAATATATATAATGCTAGCTGAGCTGTTTAAAACATACAGAGTCACCCCTTGGCCCAGCCACCCCCCCCACAGCTGACCTCCTGACCTTAGCTAAATCTCAATACAGCCAGCTATATTAGTTCGCTCCCGTCTGAATAAATCCCGGGACTAATCCAGGACTTCCCAATTACAGATAATGTTGAGTTATGGCCATTCTGTTTTTTCCTTCTTCCTTCGAGGCTATTGGCTAGCTCCTATCCCACTCTTCCTGCCAATAATGCCGCCATTAGTATGCAAATCCTCGGCTGGGGTTAACTCTTAGGGGAGGGATCTTCCGGTGGCGGGGCCTCTGCAATAGCGTCATTTCCGGAAGGAGGGAGTCTGGCGCCATCTGCAGACTGATGCATCAACAACCTCGAAGAGAACGGAGTCAGGTTCTGTAAATGGGTTTGTTCCAACTTGACTGTTGTTGTACGGTTCTCCCGTTATATGACGATTTTATTGATGGATCCTGATAGACTAGATACTAATAAAAATCATAATAATTCTAAGAGCCTTTCTTTAATCTTTACTTTTATCAGTTTATCACCAATATCAAGTCCCCACCCAAAGAACTTTTTGGGGGACAAGACAGAATTAAGCGGGTTGAAAAGTTCAAGTACCTGGGCGAAAGGGTAGGGCCCAGCATCTCAGAGAAGGAACCTTGTACATCGCGAATTAGAAAAATAGAGACTGCGTACCAGCTGACCAAGGGTGTCTATAATAAGAGATCTGTATCTTGGAATGCTAAGCTTAGGCACTATAAAACCGTCATTTGACCAGGAGCACTGTATGCCGCAGAGTGCCTTGCGATGAATAGGAAAAGATTGATGGAAAGTCTGGAAATAAGATAAAGAAGGATTCTAAGGAAGGTTTTAGGCTCAGTAAAGGAAAACGTGGTTCAGAAAGATGGAAAAGGGTCTGCAGGAGTCGGGAGTCGCAGGGGCAGATGTTCAGGAGCATGATACTCTGAAAAAGAAACTTCAAGGACTCCAGAGCTTCCAGACAAAGCCCAAACGCAAAACAGGCAAGAAGTGGACTGAAGAGCGGAAACGGGAGCATGCAGAAAGAATGAGACAATATTGGGCCATAAGAAAACAGTAGTTGCGTAGTCTCAAGTTAGCCGAAACGAGACAGAAAAAAATAAAATAAAAATCCTTTAATCAGAAACATTCAAGGACCGGAATTCAAGGAAAACAAATGATGGATACAGACTTGAGAAACTGTTAAAAAATTTTGTTGACATGAGAAAAAGACATTTAAAATTTTATGGACTCTTGCATCAGCTCTCTGAACACAGACTTAAACACCAGATGCTTTCAGATACAGAAAACCTAAATGTTATGAAATGGGCTGAACAAGTGCTGAAAGATCTTGCATGCGCTGAAATAAATATAAAAATATTACAGATCAATACTTGTACAGACACAAAGTAGAAACCTAGTTAGTTGAGCCAGAGACAACGAATAAAATGACCAGTACAAAGTGGTCAGATGAAAAAAAAGAACATGTGTGAAATGTTCATGAGCAAATCACCACCACGAGAATAAAGAGCCTTGAACAATAACAATAATCTGGATTTCAGGTACGGCAGGTAGAGAATACATCTTCAGGCATTAAAACTTTGCAAAAATTATTCATCAATTATTCGGTGTTATGATACCGAATGACAGCTGAGAAGGTTCCTTATTACTGATATGAACCAAAACAGGTACTCTCAGGTGAAAAAAAAATAAAACAATACTGGGATCGCTCAATCATTACTGATCACTTGATAGTAAACAACATGCTAGATGTAGTGGTTATTGATCGAAATGTAAAATGTGGCTATGTCATCGATATCGACAAAACTGTGGCAGAGAAAATTTTTAAATATCAACAGCTGTGCCAGGAACTACATTAACTCTATAGGCTGAAAATATATCAAGGTACACCCGTATCGTGCAATGGTCTCATTCCAGACGGCACCATTCTCGCGATTAAAATTGTAAATATCTTAAAATTCTAGAGCACTTAAAACTATCCCAAAAGGTTCTGGAAGACAGAAAGCAGTCAAGAAATTTTCAAATATAATTTAGAAATTTTTACCTAGCCCTTGACTTTTGTCTGCGTAGGTAAATAATTCGGCAAATCCAAGAATCGGTGCACTATTTGGCACATTTTAAGATTTTACTGCACGATTTTGCACGTTTTAAGGTTTTAACTGCACGTTTTTCGAGTTTTTATTGTAAAGAAATCCAATATTTTAATTTAAATATATACGATAGAATCCTAAACTATCCTTATATATTTCGGACTGGAGCAAGATTCCCTTCAAACACACGCGTTGCTGCAACAGTAACTTATAACCTCTAGAACGGAAGTACATAAAAACTCGTATTCAAAAAGAAGTTTGAAAAGCAGAAGGGAGAGAGAGGTTATGGAGTTCCGCCCGACATACCGCGGGGCTCTAAACCTCACGGCATTAATCTCGACCCAGTTTATGGCGCACAATATTGTAAGTCTGTGCTGGGTATTATATTATACTCTCCGTCGTTATTATACTTGGTTCGTATCAATACGCGGTTCAACAGTCGCGTAGGATGTTAAAGGCTAGTGTACTTCGAGGGTCTAGGAGTATATTATTGGACTGAATTCATAACTCCTTCATATTGTTGTATAAGTATGAATTTTCATAAAGCTGAGACCAACAAAGAAATCATGTTTGAGACGGTAGGAAGAAATAATCTTAGTCTTTTTTAAAAATTCTTTTAATGTTTCGTCCCAATATTGTGAACAACAAGAAGTAAACAATACAGCTATCAGTTCAAGTGTTCCTCTACTAAAAAATACTTCCTGTTTGTATACCTTAAACATTTTTTTTATATTCTTTATTTCCAGAAATGCCCGTTTTAGGGTGCCCAGAGTCCAAATGACCAAGTACTGCAAAGATGTCTGTGTGCCTTAGTGTGTGGCAAATCTAGGCCGAATACAATAATTTTTATTACAATTAAATTTCATATATATATTTTTTTATTAGCAAACCAGAAGAGCCAGTTTATACCATGCATTTTTAATAACTTTTTATGATTTTCCCCAAAACGGCTCTAACGATTTCGATTGAATTCCGTACATCGATATAAAATGTAATGGACTTTAATATAATCTTACACAGCTCAAATGCTGAAATTTAAAATTTTCTTCCCCTAGAGTACCTTTAATTTTGTGGATTCAAAATATTACCTTATTATTATTGTTAAAATCGGCTAAATATATGTATTGAACGAATTTGATTAACAACTAAAAGAGAAGAGAGCAAAACCATTATATTAGGTAGATTTTTATTTCCGTACATAAAAACAGTGATATATATGTATATCATACTATTGAAAAACTAAAGATTTTAGAATAATTGTTATTTTATGTACAAAACTGTAAAACGTAATGTTAAAAATCTGGTGTGTGCAACACACGACTTTCGCTTACCTCCATTATTTATATCAATTGAAGAATTTTGAAACAAATTTATAAACGAAAAAAATTGTTAAAAAAATATTTACATTGGATGTTAATAGAAACAGATGTTTTATTCAATAATCTATTATATTATTATATAAAATAATCAGTTATTTTCTCGGCTTTTCGTCGCTATCCATTAACTTTTACCAGGTTTTGTATAGGATAGTATTTTTTCTAAAATCTTTAGCTTTCCACAGTATATTATACATCCATATTACTGCATTTAAATTCAAAATTCCAGAAAATAATATTTTTTCTCTTTTCTCCTTTTTTTAGATATCTAATTCGTTCATCTTATGTATTGACCTGTTTTGACCCGTGGCTGAGTGGTTATTAGCGCGCTTACCTGCCACGCTAAAGTTGTGAGTTCGACTTTTTCAAGCATACAAATAAATGGGGAATCACTCACAATCTCCCCCGGGTATGTGGGACCCGTCAGCTAATTGGTAGCCACCCACAAAAATATGCGTAGGGAGTGATGACCCTATCCTATAAAATGTCATCGAGAATCGCGGTGTGGAATATAAACCATACTGCGCGGCCAAGGGCCTCCAAGGCCTGTCACGCCAACCGAAAAAAAAATATCAGTGCTAACAACATTTCATAAAAACTACAAAATTAAAGGTACTTAAGATAAAGGAAATTTTAAAATATCGGCATTTAAGCCCAGTCAGACTATTTCAATCAGAAAGAAACCTGCATGATAAATTACCCGCCCTATTTTACATCGATATAGCGAGTTCAAACAAAATCGTTAGAGCCATTTTTAAAAAATCAAAAAATAGGCGTAAAATGCATGGTATAAAGTGGCTCTTCGGTAAGCTGATTTTGATGAAAAAGTTGCTGTAACATTTCGGGCGTATAGTTGTCTTAAATATGAAATTTCAGTTTCATAGGAATTTTCGTTTCCGCGCTGGACTTACCACACACACACACAGACCTTTTTGCGGGACTAGGTTATTTTGATTCAGGGGACCCTAAAACGTTTATTTCGGTTGAAAACGAAAATTCGAATGTTTTCAGGATCGCAACACTTTCCCTTACTATATATTTCATATAGAGGTAAGTGAAAGTAAAAGAGCATAAATATAAGTGACTTTTGTAGATAGCAATTTCTATTGTTAAATTTTTTAATCTGAATTATATCTTTCCATCGAAACTCAAAATAATTATTTAACCTTATATCAACTCTATATGATATCTAAAAGCTCATTCACTGATTTTATTAACAGAGTTAAGTGAAAGTCGTGTGTTGCACGTAGCAGATTTATAGTATTATATTTTAGGAATTAGGCTCCATAAGTATTCGCGTACCATGTACAGCAGAAGCGTGCACTCTACACATCATTTACCTTCTTCCTTTTCTGAGTACTCTGCGTTAAAAATGGAGTAGAGGAAGAAAAGGTCGTCCTACGCTGGACGAAAAGGCGGGGAAAGAAGAGATGAAACGAGAGAAACACCATATCAACCATACCAAGAAGTAATTATCTAGCCCACCTAAATGGTAACCCATAACCTAACCTAATTGAGACGCTGATTTCCAAAAGGTACTATATCCATTCTAGGAAATTTTAAAGGAAGCGCGAAAATCTCTCATTACTATATTATTAAACCAGCTAATTTCGGTCTTTTTGCATTAAATTTAGAATTATTTTTTTACTATAATAACAACATCATATTAAAGTTATGAAATGAATTTTTTTAGAATGATTTGGAACAAAAATAAATGCGTAATTAGTACTTTTAGAAAATTACCGCATTTCTAAATTGCGTTTTTTAAGGACTTCATTAGATAACATCAAGTAGAATATTTAGATAAAACTAAATAATGAGAATACAAATATGTAAAAATTTCAATTTCGTAAAAAATGTCCTTTAGTACCTTATGGAAATCAACGTCTCAATTGTTCAAATACACCAATATCTTTTCCCAACAGTTTTTCTTTCGCTTATTCAATACAGTCCAATTGGTCTAGCTGCCACTTGGTCTAGTCCTTATCATTCTTCATAATGATGATTAGATCAAACAATAAGCATTTGTCTTTAATAAAGACATATTTTTAATTTAAAGTGAAATAAATTTAAAATTAAATAAAGTGATATTTCTGAGCTGAGTTTAGTTTGGGAGAAGGTGATTAATGGGACGGTAGGATATTGACCAGAAGTTGAGGTAGCAGCCGCAGGAAGGGATGGGATATCCTTAATTAGCCGTCCTTCATCCTCTGTGTCCTTCCTAATCCTCTCCAAGAAGTTGATGGCTCCTGCTACAGCTTAGCCATGGATTATACCTGACGTTCAGGTGACGCGGCTTAGGTCCAAGCCGCACAATATGGCTGGGGCTGTAATACCGATCTAAGTTGAGGCGATATTAACAGGAGTGGCATTAGCCATACATATCTCACGAGAAGGTAATGTTTGGGCCCAGCTGTGAATGTGATTTAACTTCACTTAGGCAGAAATAATAAGAAAACAGAAGACCCACCGAATATGAACAAAACCTAACTCCCCAAAAGGCTGAACCTATTTAACCTACAGTACCAATGACAATCAAGAGTGAAACTAAAACAAAAATTGCTGAAAATAATCATAAAATGTTAAATTATTTCCAAAGAATTATATTTTTATTAACATAAGACCTCAAATTTTGAGGAGGAATATATATAACCTAACATAAAACTTTAAAAAAATTAGGAAAAGGGGCACAATAACAACTCACTTGATGACTTGATATATACACACTCATGGCGTTTACATCCGCTGCGTTGGAATTAAGGCTGATAGTCTACCTTATCATAGTAAAAAATCCGAACTTGAAACGATCTGCACTGAGCTAATAATAGAATGAAACATATTTTATAAAAAATTTAGTATATTAGGAAATATGTTAAGAAAGGGTTGCCTAAAAATATTCCTGTACAGACTATTTTTAATTAAAAAAAAAAATATATTTTTAATTAAATGTTGCACCGGCTTGATAATATAAAAAAAATATTATACCAATATAAGCGTTGTTTTATTGCAAACACATTGATATAGGGTTGCCTGCAAAATACTTGGTCCTAATCTGGATTGCCGAATTTTAAAGATTAACTTTTAACGCGTTTGAAAATTGAGCTCCGAGTTGAGTATAGCGTGTAATAATAAAGCAACATTGTAGCCGCACGTAATCGGACATTGAATATAAGAAAGTTTGATGACCTATATAAAATTACAGGACCTCAACAAATCAGAACCAAAGATTTTGGGCAAAGCTATAAAAATTATCGTTTCAAAAATGATTTGGTACACTTCTTAGCTGATTATTGATAAAACAAATATTTACTGTCAATAATACAAAACAGAAAAAAATATATTCAATGTCCGATTACGTGCGGCTGCAATGTTGGGTCCTTTATTATTACACTCTATCCTAAACTCGGAGCTCCCTGTCACGCATTTCCACTCGCGTTAAAATTTAATCTTTAAAATTCGACAACTCTGATTAAAATTAGGCCCAAGTTTTTTGCAGGTTACCCTATATCAATGTGTTTGCAATAATACAACGCTTATATTGGTTTAATTTTTTTTTCTATTATCAAGCCGGTGCAACATTTAATTAAAAATCTTTTTTTTTTTATAATTAAAAATAGTCTGTCCAGGATTTTTTTTAGGAAACCCATTCTCGGTGCAGATAGTTTCAAGTTCGGATCTTAGAATATCAGACCTTAACTTATATATACAACAATATAAATCATTGAACTTATTGTATTATAATTTTATTTGAAATTTTTCGGGCTTTAGGTCTTTAACAATTACTTCTTCTTAATTTTTTTTTTTTTTTTTTTCGTTTCGATTCTCCGTCAAAAACATAGGATCCTTTTCAAAGCAAATAATTATTGAGCACCGGAACACCACTGAGGATAACTACAGGGCACTAGGTTGTGGGAGAGAGAGAGGTTTATTGACTGAGGACAGAGGTCGTTAGTGGAGTGGCTACCGGGGCCCGCCCCGCCGCCGAACTGGAAGAGAGGATGGATAACGAGCCAGGCTAATTGTCCACCTGCCTTCTACAATATCTTTCCTCTCCTCTGTCGCCATGTCATGGCCTCTTGGATCTCTCAAATTGAATGGAGGGGGAGAGGGGATTATTCGATACAACTATTGAGATTCAGGATATTTAGGGAGGGTAATAATGAAATGAGCAATCAATGAAGCAGAAAAGTGAACAAATATTAAATGAAATCCTTTAGTTAAATTATTTTATTATCATATCAAAATAAGGGGTTGTTTCACATGAAATGTCCGTTTTTATAGTATATGAAATACACATAAAGGATTTTGCAGGTCTCTGTTGTTTTCTTTCGAATGTTTACATATTTAAAGTAAACAGTTACTAATCCTCTACCTTTGTGTTATAAACATTAGCTTCCCAATCAATTACCCACTTTTTAGTATACCTCCAAATATTAACATGGAAACACGCGATTTCCGAGCAATATTTTTGTAGTTTAAATTCGGCCATTCAGCAGCTGAGGCCGCTAGATATATTTGCAAGGCGTTTGGGGAAGGAAGTGTTAATGAACGGACCATTCGCCATTTGTTGCTAAGTTTTCAGCTGGGGATACCGACTTGGAAAATTTGCCCCGAGGAAGACCTCCGTCCGTAATAGACAACGATGTCCTCAAACATACAGTAGAAGGAAACCCCTACCAAACAGTTAAAGGACTCTCAGCATAACTAAATGCAAGTGCATCTACCGTTTCCAGACCTTTGAAGTGTATTGGGAAAGTGAAAAAGCTGGATACATGGGTACCTCATGATCTCACTGAGCGGCAGCAAGACCCCATGTTTCAAAACATACCGTACATAAATTGAATGAACTGGGCTACGAAGTTCTTCCGCACCCACCATATTCTCCCGACTTGTCTCCAACAGATTACCACCTGTTTAGAAATTTAGACAACTTCGTCAAAGGAAAACTTTTTGAAAATGATGATCAAGTGAAAAGTGCGTTTTCAGATTTTGTTTCACTTCAAAGCTCAGAGTTTTTCAGTTCGGGGATAAAAAAGTTGGGGTTACGTTGGGAAAAATAAAGGTAAATACTTCGAATAAAATTATATTGTTTTTATATCGTATTTTTAATAAAAATCCTTTACCTTGAAAACGGACATTTCACGTGACACAACCCAAGACATTGATTCTTAAAAAAAAATTACACTGAAAATATTCGAATCCGTCCGGACTAGTGGGATTCACAGTTCATCACGGGACTAGGGATTTTGTGAGCAAAGCTAGTTAAGCATGGGAAAATCCTGAATCTCTTCTGTCCCAGTTTTGGGGTTCCGAATATGAAGCACGGAGAACAAAGCTGTATCTGCTGATAGAGAGCGATATTCCTCAGCTGGTGTCCAAACAAAACCATCTCTACTACAAAGATGTTGGGTACGGGTGGAGAGAGCGTACGGGTGGAGAGAGCGTACGGGTGGAGAGAGCGTGCTGGTTCAAGCCACTTCACCTCGGATAGGAGAGATGAACGAAGAAGGCCGCCGAGCATCTGAAGACGCTACATTTATTTTTTTTCACACCTACCTCGACTTTGAAGGCTATACGGGGGTTTCTCGGACCAGGGGGTGAGGGCGGAGGGATTAATGCCGAGATAAAAGTCCCCTCCGGTTCCGAGAGTTCAACTCGTAATTTTTGGTTTTGGCTAGGAAACGCGTGTTTGAAGCAACGCGCGCTAACCATCTCGGCTCAAGACGCTACTTACTCCGGAGATGAAATAGCATGCTGTGTGCACAGCCAGTCATGAAATTAGCTTCATAGCAGATGCCAGTTGTGCTAAGCTACTTCCCAAAGCTGCAAGTACCCGTACAGCCTCAAGGCAGGAGATGGTAAAAAATAAATGAAAATCTGGTGCGGGCAACACGCGACTTGCGCTTACCTTCATTGTTGAAATCGATTAAAGAATTTTCAATTACAGTCACAGATTAAAATGAGTGAAACTAATAAAGGATTAATTGAATTGAATCATATTGTTATCTTAATAATATAAAGATGAAAACCCGATAAAGCTGAGCTTTTCATCATTCATTGTTAACTTTTCCAATTTTGCTTATAAAATAATATTTTTTCTAAAATCTTTAGCTTTTCAACGGCATATTACAATATATATGTATATTACTGTTCTTATGTTTGAAACAAAAATTTCATTAAAAAAATATTTTTTGCAGATTTTTTTTCTTTAGTTGGATATCGAATACGTTCAACTTGTATATTTACCTACTAGTTTTTTTTTGTTCTGTTTTTTGTCAATGATAGCAAGATGATAAGGTTATTTCTAAAGATTTTACAAAATTAAAGATACTTTAGAGGAAAAAAATTTAAAATATCGGCATTTAAGCCATGTAAAACTATTTCTATCAGAATAAAACCTACATAATATTGAAGCCCATTAAATTACACATCAATATAGCGAGTTTAATCAAAATCGTTAGAGCCGTTTTTGAGAAAAGCGTAAAAAAGTGCGAAATGCATTTTAATAAAAAAGTTCCTGTAACATCTTGGGCGTGTAGTTTTTGCAAATACGAAATTTCAGTTCAATACAGACAGACAGACACACACACACACACACACACACACATGCAGACAGACACACAGCATGAATTTGTTTAGTAAAATCGTTTTGTTCAGTGTGTTCAAAGGTCTTGAATCGAAAATGTCAAAGTGCGATTTTCGTCAAATTTATTTTTACGAATTTAAATTAGGGCGCAGCGCTGCGCAAACGGCTCGTAATATTAATGAAGTGTGGGGTCAGGGGGCTATTAATGAGTGCACGGTGCAGCGTTGGTTCCAGAAGTTTCGCAGAGGAGATTTCGACCTCGAAGACAAGGAAGGTCGGGGCCGTCATCTTGCTCTGGACAACGACCAGCTGAGGTCAAAAGTGGAAGAAGACCCAACCAAAACCACACGAGAAATGGCGGCGGAACTCGGAACTCAAATATTGCAACGTCTTTGCCCAGCATTGATGAATCGGAAGGGGCCGATCCTGCTCCACGATAACGCCAGACCACACGTTGCACAACCAACGCTTCGACGACTGCACGAGTTGGGCTACGAAGTTCTCCAACATCCGCCTTATTCACCTGACCTCTCTCCTACAGACTTCCACTTTTTCAGGCATCTGGACAACTTTTTGAGGGAGAAAAATTTTCAAAACCAGGACGACATTGAAAATTCTTTTCGTGATTTCATTGAGTCCAGGGATTCGGATTTTTTTTCTGGTGGAATAAGAAAGCTTGTTAAACGTTGGCAAAAGTGCATTGATTCAGATGGAAATTATTTTAATTAAATATATATGGTTAAAGTAAAGATATGGCGTATTTACAATACCTACTAAAAACCTGCATCAATTTTGCATCAACCCAATAGTAAAATTAGTCCTTTTCTTGCGTAAACTACCCTCCTCCCTTATATAAATATACTTATTCTATTCCTGCGTCGGGAAGAGAGTTTCTATATTAAAAAGTGTCCTTTTTAGTGTGGTAATCCTAGTTACCAGTGAATTATTTCGATTTGTATCCTTTTAAAAAGGAGACTCAAGTCAAAAATGGTGGTTCTCTTCCATTTTGAATCGTATCCTTGTTACAATATGTGCCAATAGTTAAGAATCTTTTCAACGAGAAGGGTGACTTTACCCTAGAATAAAATAAATTAAAACAGCCCTCAAAATATGAAAATCGGACATATCCTTTGAAATAGTAAAATTAGTCCTTTTAGTGCGTAGTTATTGAAGTAATTCTTGAACGACTTATATCCATCTCTTAATGTATTTAAAAATTTATTTTAACGGAGGTAAGTGAAAGTCCTGTGTTGTGCTCACTAGATTTTTTTTGTTATTCATGTTCTACGTGCAATAAAATGTAAGCCCTCAAATTTTGAGGATCGGTATTTGTTCGATTACAAAGGGTAATCATTGATAATGATAAAGCAACATATGATAAGCTGATCTATTCCTTTACCATGCTAACTTCCTACGTTCCTACACATCCCCAACCCCACAGCCTGTTCTACACTATATCAGAGCTGCCAACGGGAGCAGATCCTGGCACGACGCCAGACCGCTGTTAGCAGCGAGATTACTCCCACCATTTGGAACCTCTTCCTCCACCCCAAGCTATTGGGTCCTTCCTCCGGATTGCTTTCTGCTCAGGCTGACTGCCTTCCTACGGTTCTAGTTGATTGGAAGGATAGTAGTCGGGCCATTTGGTAGCAAGTATTAAAAATCTAGTTTAATTTAATATACGCTTAATTTTTTTTTCTTTTAAATCATCTATTTGTTAGACTAGTAAATACATAATTATATATTATGATAGGTTGCTATATAGTATTAATTATTTTTAGTCCGAAGGCATTTCAAGACCTAATATATACACGAAGCACTGTTAAACTTCTGGTATGAGTGCGTTCGCCCAGAAGGCTGGTATTACTTTCACTTACTATATATAGTAAGGGAAAGTATTGCGATCGCGAAATTTTTCGAATTCCAGTTTTCAACGGAAATACACGTTTTAGGGTCTCCTGAGTCCGAATGACCAAGTCCCGCAAAAAGGTTTGTGTGTACGTATACTACAGAAAAGGCTGACCAGAAGAGCCACTTTATACTATCAATTTAGCATCTTTTTATGATTTTCTTAAAAACGGCTCTAACGATTGATATATTGATGTGGAAGTGAATGGGCTTTAATATCAAGTAGGTTTCATTCTGATTGAAGTAGTCTGACAGATCTTAAATGCAGATATTTTAAATTTTCTTCCTCTAAACTACCTTTAATTGTGTACATCCCAAAACATTACCCATATCATCTTCATGACATTGATGAAGGGCGGCTAAATACACAAGTTGGATGAATTTTATGACCAACGAAACGATAAAAGAGCAAAACTGTTTTTAACGTAATTTTTAGTTTTTTTTTGTTTTGTTTTTATAAGAACAGTAGTAGTATAGAGTTATAAATACCGTTGGAAAGAGGAATATTTTAGCAAAACTGTAACTTAATACTCATAGTTAGAAAAGGTAATACAAAGTGACGAATGGGGAATAAAATTATTACTGATTAACAATTTAATATAGTCAAATTATTTAATCTTAATCATATGTTTCCTACGAAAATGAATACACGTTTTATTAAAATCAACTTGAATATTTTTTAAATTGAATTATATTAAATGGTTTTAAATTGATTTTAACAGTCGTGGTAAATGAAAGTCGTGTGTTTCCCGCACTATATTTTTTTTATTAATGAAGAACTTATAATAATAATAATAATAATAAGAGGCCTAAAGAACCCGAAGGTTCGATGCCGATACCATCAAATACTGCCTACACAGACTCGTTCAATGACCACCGTTCAAGTCCGAGCTCCCGAGATCAGCCTTAACGCAATCCTCCGATCGACCCTTCGGCCTACCTTTCGGACGCCTACCAGTCGGATCAGCGTATACCAACTTACTCGGAATCTGCTCCTCGCCGAGCCGAACTACTTTACTCGCACATTTGAGTCTCTGCGATGTTATCAACTCAATTATATTCACATGATAAAAGTTCCGCAATTCGTTGTTGTGCATCCTGCCTAACTCCCCAGTGGTCTCATCTCTCTTCGGACCAAATATTTTACGCAGTAATTTATTTCCGAAAACCTTAAGCCGTTGTTCATCCTTCAAAGTAAGCGGCCACGTTTTACATCCGTAAAGAATTTAAATAAGTAAAATAAAATTTTGATGTATAAAATACATCAAATAAATTCATTTGATAAAAATTAAGGATAGATTTTGGGTTTCCTGTCAAATTCTGAAAATCTACATATTACTGAAATCGTCGTCTGAATCGACACATCTTCCTTTCTTTCTTCTTCATAAAAAAAAAAAATAAAAAAAAAAAAAAAAAAAAAAAAAATATATATATATATATATATATATATATATATATATATATATATATATATATATTATATATATATATATATATATATATATATATATATATATATATATATATATATATATATATACATACGCTAAAAGAAAATAAATACTTTCTCAATAGAAGAGTAGATATTGGTTGGAAGTTATATTATATTAAACACTACACTAGGATTGTTCCCTAGCTCGATGACACAATGTATATATTTCTAAGAACACGAGTGAATTCCGCTAGGGGTTGGTTAGTGGAGGAGAGAAAGTCGAGGGACAACCCAGGGGGAGTGAAGTACACAGCTAGGGTGGGCAGTACTGGGGGGTACTGGGAGGGGATTAAGTCATCCTCTTAATGAGAGGGAGAGAGAAAAGAATGCATTGAACAATTAAAAGATATACTACCGTAGATTAAGATTATATACACGTAGATATTTCAATTATAATTTACATTAAATATATTACAAATATACTTACAATTTGAGACAAATTAGTGTATTAAATAGACCTGTGCGTATACTACTTTCTTCGGTCCGAGAATCGTTTTTTTTATTTATTTTTTTATCCCTTTTGGCTTATTATTTTCAATAATGAACCTTTGTAATAGACCAAAATAAATTAATCTCCTTCAAAAGTTGAGAGCTTCCATTTCAAGATGCGTAGAACCAGAATAACGAATACACAAAAATCTGTTTGTGCCCCGTCTGCGGCAAATCTCCAAACTTCTGGTCCAATTTTTTTTTAATTCGCCTCAAAAATAGTAGGGCATTCAACGATGATCCTAACACTTAGATCTTGATATCAACTGGTTATTTTTAAAACGGCGGCCGATTAAAAGTGATTTAATTCGATAACTCGAATATTTTTGAAGATAATGTATATTTATTTATTTGGATATATTACAATTAGCCACTTTGGTCAATAATAATATTGCTTCAGGATTACATTCAAACAATGTTTACAATATAAACAAAAGGAAAGTCAAATTACATAAAATGAAACTAAAATTAATAAAGATATTGTTAAGAATTGAAATAGTGATATGTTTATATTTCTCCATTTTTAATTGTATTTTTTCTATTTTGTGATTAATTATGTGCAATCGCTACAGTCATTTGTTTTATTCTATTTGAATCAGCTATTAAGTGACCGCTGGGCAGAGTGCATTCTGGGATTGTGAGAGAGAGTTAATGGAGTCATTCGCGAGTGTAGAGGGTGTTTAATTAAGTTGGTTGTCGCAGAATGTCGCATATTATTCGTATAATCGCAACACGCACATCATCTTAGAAGATTGTCTCAGAATTGTCGCATGGAGTAGGAGTCGCAGAAGGAAAGAAAGGAACATGGCAGACGGGAGAGGGAAGGAAGTCATCACGGACAGAAATAATCACCACCTTGCACACTATAAACAATATTTTGTTTTATTTTAATTAATATAAGATTTACATGTTTTCTCTTTTATTATTTCATTCATTTACCCTCAACAAGTTTACAGGAGTCGACAGAAAATTCGGCGACTCATAATAACGAACGGGTTGAGGCTGCGAGCAAACAACAGGTATATAATTATTTGTTTTTAAGATAACGAAACAATTATTAGTGTTAATCAACTAAAAAACCGCGAGTAATTATAAAAATAAAAGAAATATTTTTTTTCCATGAATACGTTTATAACTCAGTTATTTTTAAAGCTGGAGAAAAATGTGTATAGAGTTTTAGTAAAGCGCGGTTAACAAACCAAAAGAAAAGTTTTAATCTATATATACTAGGTATATACCTAGTATATACTAGAGATATACCGTTTTGATGTCAGCATTAGCGTTAATTGAAGTCATATTCCATTTTCCTTTGAATTATTTATTGCTTTTTATATTAGTCGAAACAGTTATACACTAATATAGTTATTTGGAAATAATAAACCATTGTGTAATAATTTGCAGCGTTCTTTATTAATTTGATTGGTAAGTGCTTTATGGCAGTATTATTATTATTGTTAATTTGCGTTTATTAAGTTTTCATAAGTTTGGACAGCTCAGTTTATGTTTATGGCGCGGTTTTTATATGGTAATCATTTCCTTTAAAGCTTTTTTTTTTCATGATTTATAATTTTTGGTAAATGGAATTTGAATATATGACAAATTCGAGCTGAAATCCAATGTTGTATACAAAATTCCTTGTGAAGATGAATACTGAAAATCTTATTTAGGAACATCAGAGGAACATGAGAGTGGATCAACATAAATCCAGCTGTACTTTAATAGAAAAGAAAAAGCTAATAAACAAGATCAAACTCCCCTTATCAATCATCTTAGAAAAAACGGGAGATACATTAAAATTCCATTCGCCTATATATCACTTAACACTGTCCTTACTACTTACACTGGACATGTGTGCTTTATCTATCCCAAATGATCTAACGGGATCACTTGTAGCTGGGTGGTTAGCATAGCAACCTCCTATGCCAAAGGTCACGGGTTCAAACCCGCAGGTGGTCCTAGGATTTTTTAATAGGAGTACAAAATCCTTAGTTATGCCGTCCTTCGGTGGGGACGTTAAAAGGTGGTACTGAGCCTGTGCGATGTCAGGTACTCGTTAAAGATCCCTATCCTAATAAAAAACCTGGATAGGCAAACTTTAGGACTCCCACTGTAGCGTCGTCCGATTAGCCATAGTAGCATAAAGTGACGTTAAATGAATAAACAAACAAATGATCTAACTGTTGTTTCCCAAAAACATTAATCCCACATCACAGTCTTTGAAGAATGGTGTCAAAATCAGAGGATTAAGAGGAACCTTAAAAAGTCCCATGGAATAACCTTTATACTCTTATAATGCAAAGAGATGACTTCCTGTCCCGCGGTATTCTTTTGTAGCATCTCACTCACTCCTGTAGAATAAACCAATAATTAGGACCCCATCTTGACATAGATAGCGCTTACTACAACAGTCACTTGATAAACTACAAACATCCAATCTATTGAAAAACCTACCACGCGTTATTATCATCAGACCTATTAGGACAACTGGAACTGAGCTTAGAGAGCCATTTGCACACTATTCGCAGAGCCTGGATGAGTCCCAGGAGGGTCTTAAATATGAAGGATTGCAAGGGTAACCTGTAGCATAACAGTCTTCTATGCACGAGGTTACGAATTCGAAATAGCAGGTGGCCCTAAGATTATTTAATGGGAGTAAGAAGTCCTAAGTTATACCGTGCTTCGAAGGAGACGTTAAAAGGTAGTCCCGAGCTTCTGCGATGTCAGGTATTCAATAATGATCTCAGATTATAGTGACGTTATATAAATAAACAAACCATGGATTGTTCTACGCTTGGAATACCAGAAGAAACAATTCTGCATCATCCTGATTTGAGCCCAGGACCCAGAGAATAGAAGTGAATGTTCAATCAAACGGAGTTTTGTTAGACCCTCAGACGGTTTTAAGCTTTTACAGGGGGCATCTCGAGCAAGTTCACATCGTAAGATAATCATGTGTTTAACATTAATTCATCAAGGATTTTTTTTTTTTTTTTTATCTTCAAATGTTTTTATTCACACCTGTCAATATATAAATGACAATCAGCGAATGCGATGACGAAGGAATGATATTTGGCGTGATAGGCATGATGGAGAGAAGATTCCCAGCGGCACCTCTTCCTGGCGTGCTTCCTATTACGGATTTAGCTTAGAAGGTCCCTCATGCAGCTTCTTTTCAGCCTTCTGCGAGTATTGTCCGCATTGTTACTAGTGGACATGCTTCTTATTAGATTGTTAGTATGTCCGTGTAAGTTGTTGTGAAAGCGTTTGTAGAGGGTCCGAATCTGTTCGTTAACTGTTGGCATGTGAAGGTCTGTATGTAATGTAGTGTTGCTAACGTACCATGGTGAGTTTGTAATAGTTCTGAAAGTTTTGGATTGAAAAATTTGAATTTTGCGTATGTGTGTATTTTTGGCAGTCCCGTATATCTGTGAGGCTTAAGTCCAAATGGGATTCAATAGGTAAAACTCAATTGAAGCATACTGCTCTTATGATTATTTTAATATATCTATTTTATAATTTCTAACATAGGCTTTTCGTGCAGTTTTTGATGTTGCTTACATTAAAAATTACTAAAACAAATATAAATAAACATTAACTCTAAATAGATTTTACATAAAATTACAACACAAAGAAATTCCCACATGGATGCAATCGGGCATATGTTATATAGTTAACCTCAGCGCAATAGGACGAGGAAATTGCACCACATGGATACTATATGTATGTAAATACAGATAGTTGCTATGTACAGTTTTAGCTTGTATCCTTTAACGTAAAGTATTCAGTATAATTTTACGTATTTGGCTTAAATTAAAATTTATATTATGGTATTGAGAAAATTATCAAAATTAAACTTCAAATTGAAAGATGAATAGAATTGAGACAATGTGAAATGTATTCGTTTGTATTATAATATCTAAGTATATGAGATTTAAAAGAATAAAATTGTAACGGAGTAGGTTGGAACATATTTCGGATGAGAAGTGAATATATACTTTGACCAATAATTGTTGCTTGCTAATAGACGTGCATACATTTATACTGGTAAGTAAAAACTGCATTTAATTATTTTGTATAATTTTTGTTTTTGTGCGTTCGTGTGTTGATATACGCTGAATTTACCTGCAGAAGTAGGTGAGAAGATAAGTAGAATATTACTAAATGAAATAATTATAGATCTGTATTATAGCATAACCTATACCTTCTTAGTGATTACTATCACCCATCATCCAACGAGCTAATTGTTTTAGTGTAAACAACCTGGTGTGAAATGTTACTAACCAATAAAGAAGAGATATCACTGAGAGAGAATAAGGATATGTACATAACTTAGTAATTAGCTTAATAAAGGTGTTAGTTATCAATGATGTGGTATGGGGAAGGTAATAGTGACTGTTATAACGCTTTATCATTCCAAAAAGTACTGTTTGTTGTTTATTCATTTAACGTCACTTTATGCTAATGTGGCTAATTTGACGATGCTTCAGCGGGAGTCCTAGATTTTACCTATCCAGGTTTTTTTAGGATAGGGGTCTTTAACGAGTTCCTGACATCACACAGGCTCGGGACCAGCTTAACGTCCCCTCCCAAGGAGGTATAACTAAGGATATTTTACTCCCATGTAATGTTTGTTTCTTTATTTATTTAACGTCACTTTATGCTTATGTGGCTAATCGGACGATGCTACAGTGGGAGTCCTAAATTTTGCCTATCCAGGTTTAATTAGGATAGGAATCTTTAATGAGTACCTGACATCGCACAGATTCTGGACTACCTTTTTACGTCCTCACCGAAGGACGGCATAGCTACAAATTTTTTACTCCAATTAAAAATTCCTAGGACCTCCTTCTTAGGGAACTTTAGCATAAGAGGCTGTTATGCTAGCCACCCTGCTACAGGTGTTCCCTTCCAAAAACTACTATATCCGCATTCCATTACAAAAATAATTCGCTAATTAATTTAGTAAGTACAGGATTCGAACATTTAGACCGTGATTGGGTTGGGTCGTTGATATTCCTATTTTAAGGCTCGATAATAAACCTCTTGATGGTTATCATTGTTAGTAGAAAAACTTGTAGTGTTGGAAGGAACCTGATTTCTGGTCAGGGCATATTGGAACAGAAAAAAAAAAACGTACTTCGCATGCTCTGTCTTTTCTCTGTATAGTAGTGATGCAACGGAAATATTGAGAAACTAAAATCATTATCGGGGTCAGCTGTGGTGTAGTGCCTAGTATAACATCCTTCTGTGGCAAAAGTCCCGGGTTCAAAGCTCTGGATACCTTTAGGCACAGTTGCACCGACAGTGGTTAGCTATAAATATACTAATCTGGATAAGTTGAACACGGGTAACAGAAATTCCGTTGCACCGATCAACTCCGTGTTAAGTAATCGTGATTAGCTAATTCACCTTCCGACCTCCATTAAATATTTAACCCATGTCAAAGTTACTTCTTAATGGTTACATTCACGTTGAAACATTGTCTCTGTCAGTTCCGGTTCATTTTATTTTAATTTTTTTGTAATATTAATCCTAATACATCGAGGCAAATATAATGGAAAATAATTTTTATTCTGGGACTGGGTTCCCAAAGAGTAACAGCTTTCTACAGTATAATATACAACATGTCTGGCCAACAGACAGGAGGAACATACTTAATTATTAATTACATTTATGGGTTAATTTTTGTGTGTATATCACACACACATATATACAACAAAAATATATACGAAGATAAAGTAAAATTAAAACAATTTTTAGAAAATATTGTGTTGAACAAAATTAAAAATAAATTAATAGATAACAGCGTTTAAATATAGACAATAAACAAATATTACTTTTCTTTCAAAGTGTGATGTCAGAAAAAAAATATTACAGTTTTAAGCGTTTTTTTCGGGATAATAAAAGGTATTGGATAGTTAGGATTTGAATGAGGAGAGGGAAGCAGTAAGAAGGGAATTCCAGAAAGTAGAGGAGCGGACAAGGAAGGAACGATCAAAAGTTTTAGTCCTATGCGTAGGAAAGTAAAGGTCGGAATAGAGCGATCTTGTTTCAAGTGGTTGGACTGAAGATTTAAATTGTAGGAGACTGTGAATGTATGGAGGATGTTGGGAGTTGATGATTTGGGAAAGGTATGATCATAGGAACTATTGTCGCCGTAATAATGGAATACATGAAACCTCTTCTTGTTTGTTTGTTTATTTATTTAACGTCACTTTATGGTACTATGGCTAATCGGACGATGCTACAGTGGAAGTCCTAAATTTTACCTATCCAGGTTTTATTAGGATAGGGATCTTTAACGAGTACCTGACATCGCACAGGCTCGGGACCACCTTTTAACGTCCCCTCCGAAGGACGGCGTAACTAAGGATTTTTTACTCCCATTAAAAAATCCTAGGACCACCTGCGGGATTGAACCCGTGACCTTTAGCATGGGAGGCTGTTACGCTAGCCACCTAGCGACAAGTGATCCCTACCTAAAAAACCTTTTGAATACTCAGGATAAATCTTACAAATATTTTCATGATTCTCTTCTGTACAATCTCTTCAGATAAATACTCTGATCTATATAATCAACTAGAAACATAGTTTGCAAAGTAAGGAGGAACCCTTTGGATATTTACGATGAGGTGGAGTTCAAAACATGGTATAACGGAATTAATAGCTAGGAAGTAGAGGGGTTTCATTAAAATGCCTCTAACAGATCCTCACCAGCGCCAGTGGCTTCTAGGAGATAGTGGATATAGTTGCAAACCATATTTACTCACACTAATTTTAAAACCGACAAATACAGCAGAAGAAAAATATAAGGATGCTCGTATAGAAACAAGAAACATCATTGTGAGAGCATTTGCTGTTATGCAAAGAAGATTTCCTTTCCTTGCCAATGGAATTCGAATGACAATAAAAAAATCAATAAATATTATTCTAGCTGTAGCTGTCCTCCACAAGATTGTAATAGATACCCAAGATATCTACCACGTGTCAAAGGTCTAATTAAAACATTTTGTCCAGACAAAAGGAAATATCATAATTATTTATTAATTTTAATATCTATGTTATAAAATTATTCAACCCTTCCTTCTTTTGTAGTCAAGAGATAATTGATTTGATTAGTTTGGATTTATCAATAAAGTATAATTTTTATAATTTATTTAATTTTTTCTCTCCACAGATGCAATAAATGGGTGGTTTCTTATTGTAATCCAAGAGGTTTTTATCAACTAACAAGTGTTCCATTTTTGAATGATTTTAGTCGCGATTTCGATAAGAATTGCATTAGCATGGTTGAATTCAATTTCTTTTGAGACACCAGACCATGCAGCACAATTGACGCCAAGACATTCAAATTGACTAAAAATATATAGGCATGCCCAAAACATTGCAGTAATTTGGCGAGGTGTTTATAAAGGGTATTTACTTTGGTACTTTGCTACAAGGTAGAAAGGTTTCATAATGCTACCCAGTTTCTTTTATAGTGACCATTAAAGGATATTAATATATATTGCCAGGTAGTGAGTGGTGATAGAACCATTTAAATATAACCTAAGATTATGAGTTGTTAAAATACGCCCCGACTGAGATGCCATCAAGAATTGAGACGTTGATTTCCAAAAGGTACTATATCCATTCTAGGAAATTTTACTGGAAGCGCGAAAATCTCTCATTACTATATTATTAAACTAGCTAATTTGGGTCTTTTTGCCTTAAAATTTAGAATTATTTTTTTACTATAATAATAAAATCATATTAAAGTATTAAAATGATTTTTTTTAGAATGATTTGGAACGAAAATAAATGCGTAATTAGTATTTTTATAAAATGACCGCATTTCTAAATCACGTATTTTAAGGACTTGAGAATTCATTAGATATTATCAAATAGAATGTTTAGATAAAACTAAATGATGAGAATAAAAATATGACGAAAATCAGTTTCGTAAAAAATGTCCTTTAGTACCTTTTGGAAATCAACGTCTCAATTGCTTGGTGCAAATGTACTGAATTTTTAATCATGATTAACTGTTAAATTGGTAAAAGTTAACTTTAAAGCACGTTGTTTGTGCGACCGGGCCTTAATGAGGGTAAACAAACCTTGGTTATGTCGTCTTTCGGAGGAGGCGTAAAGTGTTAGTCCCGATCCTGTGCATTTTGGCATCGTCCGATTAGTCACATTAGCATAAAAGTGACATTGGACGGATAAACAAACCTGAAATCGAATTATCTATTAAACCTAGTCGACTAGTTTTTTTTAATACTCCTTCTGTGATCTGGACCTTGGGAAAGCTAGCGTACATATGTTCGAAGAGTAAATAGTTCCTAGTATTTATGCTTAATAAAATTGGTTGTAGGGTACGTGAAGAGCGCACGAGATGCAGAACTACGCCGACGACTCCGAGCTAGCCAAGATCCTGAGCGAAGCGAGAGAAGTGATGTCCGGGATCGCGGGGCAGAAGGAAATGGGAAGCCACGAGATGATGGACTTAGCGAAGAGGATCGCGGCCAGCACAGAGGTCTACACCGGCCAAGATTCCAAGCCAGTAACGCACTTCATCGAGAGGAGTGCCAGGAAGGTCAAGAGCAAGATAGGCATGCATATCGATATGTTGAGTGAGTAGCTTATCTTCCTCTTTACGTCTTGGCTTAGTCTGATAACAAAAACTCGTGTCGTATCCATGAGTCATATCCTGGCAAGAATAGAGGTTAAAATATCGAATTATAATTATTTAGGTAAATTGCAAAATATTCCTTTATAATTTAAAATATAAAATAGGGGAGCCCATGGCTATAAATAAGGGTGTAATTAAATGGGGGTACACTCACAGCCCCTCCCCCGAGTATGTGAGACCCGTCAGTCAAATGGTGGCCACTCACAAAATTAGGCGTAGGGAGTGATGACCCTACACTACAAAATGCATCACGAAACGTGAGTGTAATCTCCCAGGAGATTACTTCGCGAGACCCAGGGCCTAATCGGCCTGTCGCGCCACTGGAGGAGAAGTAAAATATTCCTAATAATTTGTAGAAAGAGTAAAATAACCTCTTCCATCTCAAAACATATGGGTTTATTCAGAATTCGGTCGATCCTCGGCGCAAGTCTGCATGTTTGCAGACAACATTAGCATCATATAAATAGTAGAAGTGCAATAACGGTGAACTATTTTCCTCTCGAAGTACGTTCGAACTAGAATGTCTAGATAAGTCATTTTATTTACAGTCCATGTTCCCAATCTATAGAAGAGGACTCTGCAAATCAATGTCTCATACGGAAGAAGCTTGGTCTGCCTGGCTTGTAGGTGGGAGGCGAACTCCCTGGAGAGGCCAAAGTAACACATTGACCAGCCACATCACTATATCAGGGATACTAAACATTACAGGGTTTTGTAGTTTTTTCACGGTTAATAATAGCATTAAAAAAATAATAATTGGGGTAAATCAAGCAACTAAGAAGTTGGATATTTTCCAGATTATGCTCCATCTATATAAAACGTTGGAAATGTTCTCCGCAATATTTTTGGAGGAGTGAAATTTGGAGGGAATTGGATGTAGCGCACGAATCAGGACCTCTACGATGCTGTTGGGGGAGCTGATTTGGTCAATGCGATAAAGTTGATGTGCTTGATTACTGTCACAGCTGACGAAAACTAGGGTTGGAACAAACCCTCGCTCTGATGAAATCAGCTGATCTTTTAATTAAAAAGTATTTAAATTAAGAGAGGTTACAAAAACATTGATGGTGTTATTGGTTATGTATCTTAGTCTTGTTCAGTTTATGATACATGTTTATTATGTCAGTTTTGTTTTGATTTAATAATAAAAAAAATAAAGAAGTTTCATGTGAAAAATGGTTACTACTCACTCCCCCTCCGCTGATCTAGCACTTATTTAAATAAATAATTATATAACGTAAATAGAGACGTAACATTACCCAGGGGGTATTGCCAGATTGACAGATGGAGGAATGCCCAAAATATTTCCCAGTCAGCCGATCCATAGGATGAGAACAGGAAGACAAAGGTTGAAATGGTCAGATGGTGCAGCAAGTTGGGAAGTAGGAGCTTGATTGCATCGGCTCAGGACAGTCATAAGAGGAAACGGCCGAAGGAAGACAAGAACTGTAACCTATTTGTAGCGCCTTGAAATAATAATACCTTGACTTCGAGAAATGGATGGTAAATCCAGCTTAATAAGGATCAAGGTTCTGCTTTGCAAATGCTAGGAGACACTAGAGTAGGTTACTTAACCATATCTTATATCTACACCAGAGAAGAGAGATATCTCTGTAGTTCTAACTTTGGAGTTTGTCTCGTTTCTAAAGAACAGGAGGTAATGTTGACTTTATATGTATTAAAATGTCTGTAATTGATTAAACATTTAGTGTCCTATTTGTGGGTGTGAAGACCTGAAAAAATACATTTGAAGTCAGTTTTGGTTTGAACTTATGCATAGTATTTCTTTTTCATCTCTCATTCCGTTTCATGTACCAAGCCCAAGACCCACAGGGGATTGTAAAAGTATGGGGTTTTACACCGATCAGTCTCGTTTTGATGCAAAATGGGTCCTCTCGGACTAATGGGTTACGTATTTTCACACAGGACATGGGGGCTTCCTCTCTCTTTGCTAAACTCTCAGGATCTGGGAGATATCGATCCTTCAACCCTAGCTTGCGGTGTCCTCGAGTCTGCTGAGCAGATCATATTAACATATAGATCACACTGCTGAGGAAAACTGGACTCTACGTCCTATTAGAGAACGCATTTCCTGAGCTGGTGAAGAAATGAAACTACCCGTACTACAAAGATTTTGTGTACGGGAGGAAAACGGCTGTGACCCAGGACCGTTTAAGGATCGGGTGAAGGCGAGCTGAAAGAATAGAAGGCACAGAAGGAGGTGCTCCTTTAGGTCAACAAATCGGAGGACGGACTACTTTGAAGAATATTGTTAGCAAAGTTCACTTACGGGTATAACAGGCGAGTTGATGTTGCAATAATCCGTGTTGCATCTTATGCAAGGAATTTCGGGTAAGTAAATAAAATAAAAGGTTTTTAAAGCTTTTTCACTATTTACCTATCACCCGCTTCATCATTCTTGTGTATATTTCATATACATACATAATATTTTACATCTCATAAGTTCTGCAGCTATCATTTTCTTTACTCTATCCGACAGCTGTTTCAATATTTTCCTCTGTTCTACTCTACCAGAGGTTCTTCTACAGTGCTATACCTTATACCGGTAACACAGATCCAAACTGTTACAGAGAGCACAGCCTCCAACATCAGCGAGATCCGACAGAGGATCAAGAAGGCGCCGGATCATCCGAACAGCGCCCTGCCAGAGAGTCGAACCAGAGCCAGTCCTGAGCCCGCCCAGCTCGGGGACTACAATCGCAAGATCGACGAGACGCTCAAGTACCTGTCGACGAGGACGGCTGGCAAGACTCAGGTCAGTCGGTAGTTCTAACCAGGGGAGAATGATTAAAAAGTTAATGGGGTTTCTGATTTTCGAATAACAATACTATAGTGGTTTGAAACTATAAAATATTTTTTGATCTTCACCTGGTGTAACAACCCGCCATCTCACCTGGATCCACTCCCAGCAGCCCCATCCAGTCGACCCTATCCTACCATAAGCTCCGCTCCAGTTCCGAGCACCTCAAGTAAGACTCTTGCATCTTCTGCAGCAGCATCCATCCACCTCACTCTAGGTCTGTCCACTATATCTTGCCCTATGCATTTATTCAATAAGTGTCATTTTTGGTGCCAGTGTTTTATTGATTCCTTCTACGTGGCCTGCTTATCTTAGGCTTCTCCCAGCTTGGCTACCTTAACGACATCCGGAGCGTTGTATAGGTTATAAAGTTCCTGGTTACTTCGCCTTCTCTATATTTAACCTACCTCTATGGTTCCGTGGATTTTCAATAGGATCGTCCTCTCGAAAATCAGGAGTCTTCTCGCATATGCCTTTGTTATAGTCCAAGTCTTCGAGTTATTAATTAAGTCGGATGAGTGTTCTATAAATCAGTTTAAATTTCGTCTACTTTGAGAGGAAATAACTCATAAACCGCCTTCTCAGGCTATAGTAGCATTAGTTCAGAAGAGAAGATTATAAACACGGTTAGCCGGCAGCCGGTTGTGTGTGTCAGCTGTAACCATGTCCCGTCGGTAAGTCTAGGATTATAAACCGGTTGGCCGATTCGCGTATATGTCTGCAATGGTCCTGACGGGCACACATAAGCAGGGGAGCTTTTTCGTTCGTTACACTTATCCATCTTTTTTATTTTAATTATTTCTATGATTTGCATATATAGGCTAGTAAATTTTTCAGAATAATACAAAAATATTTATAATAGAGTTCCGTTGAATTAGTGTTGCATTAAACATCTCAGTTAATAAGAAAATTTATAGAACACAGTTTGGTTTATTTTAAAGAACTATTGAGTAACAATTCTTTTTATACTTGAACTCTACATACTAAATTTATTTATTTGTGTAGATTTGAAGTGAGGTCGATGATACACTCTCGCGTACTTTCAACATATCATTAATAAATATACATTAACCGTATTTTCTATAAAACTTTAACATATTTCTTTTTCAATTTTTATCTATGATCTATACTAATATTATAAAGCTAAAGAGTTTGTTTGTTTGTTTGAACGCGCTAATCTAAAAAACTAATAGTTCGAATTAAAAAAATCTTTTTGTGTTGGATATTCCATTTATCGAGGTCGGCTTTAGGTTGTATAGCATCACGTTGCGACCAATAGAAGCGAACAATCAGTGGAAAACGGGGGAAATTAACCTCGCATCAATGATGTACCTTTTAATTTGAAAATAATTCAATTTCCGTTAAATAATCTTTTCCCGCAACAATTACAGGAACTAACATGTAGGAATCGATTTAAGTCAAGACTGCTTTTCACACGACTAACTATATGTCGCATTGTCAAGATCGGGCTGCGGAGAAAGTCAGTATGTTCTTCTGCCACAAGAAAAAAAAAACTAAAAATATCATTTATGTAGAAGTACTTTTAAATATATTCTTTAGAAAACTTCTTAATAGTGATCATAATAACAGAAATTGACGCAGGCGAAGTCGCGCGAAACATCTATTAATATATCTTTGGCGGTCGTGAATAAGTGGTTAAGTCAAAATCTTTCATTTTACAGGTGAGCGGCTTAAAGTTTTACCTAATATCAAAATAGAGTTTTTAAATTACAGCTTTCTTTCCACCAAGAAATTTATTTAACCAATTTAACACGATGTCTGAGGGAGCGATACGTGAAGTTAACTCATTTTTTATATAACTCGAGTTATCCAGTTTTTCACGACCGCCGCATATATGTCTGATTTCCTAAAATGGAGTGTCCACAATAAAATCAAACACCTTCTCATGATGTGTGTATTATCTTCACTTGTTCCTTTTCAAATGTAACTTTATCTGTTTAATTTTTTTTTTATTCGATTTTTGTTTTACATTGTCCCTTTCCTCGCTCTTACTACTTTCGTGAACTCTCACAAGACCTCATTCACATGATTTGTCACCAACCTCTCACTTATTGTTTTTATTTTCAAAACACACAAATTATCTGATTTAGTGTTGTTAATTAACTAATACATTTTTTACGGTAAAGTGCCAAGAAGGCAATCTACTATACAATAAACAAAAAATAGCATAGACGCTTCACAATTTTACACTAACACGCCGATTACGAAGTTGGGGAAGTTTTTGTTGTTGCCTAGGGACACAAATGGATACCCTATTTGCACTATACTTACTAAACATCTCCTATGAGTATCATTGTTGCTATTTTTAGTCAGTTTCCCGTCATACTCCCTACCATACTAGCATATTGCTATGTAATCCATGAATTAATGAAGCCAAATAGTAAATAGTCTAAACCAAAGCTATTAAACCATTTAAAAAACATTTAAAGTGGTAGTCCACCCAAAAGAATAATCTATCCGGACGGCCAAGAACAAAACAACACAGCCTACCAACACAGACTTGACTCACCCGAAAAAGAAATCACGGATGGGTCAGAAACATCAGTTGGAACAAACATATTAAAACATATTTATTACTGCTATAAAGGTTAACTTGAAACATATGTCGATACAGGAGGACATGGGGTTAACATAGGTCTTCTTAATAAAAAGATTTGTATTACCCTGTGTATTGTATTAAATTACCCTTATGATTTTAAATTTTATGACCTTAATTATCGTGTTATTAAAACAAATTGTATTATTTTTTTATTATTTGATATATTTTCTGCGATGTGAATATAGCAGTTATTAATAAAATATTTATATTTAATATTCGCACACATGTTATAAAACGTTAATATTTTCATGAAATATACTACAAAATGTCCAATTTTCAAAACATTAAAAGTAAATAAAACACAAATATATAACAACATACTGTCCAAATACAATTTGCAATTGTGTATTATGAAACCTCATTTCGGGATCAATTTATTTTGAATACTTGTTTTCTTTTCTTTTTTTTTTTTTTTTTTGAAGACCGAAATACCCGGTTAGTGAGACTGATTGGATAGTGGTTGACAGATCGAGCAGAAGATTAAGAAATACCGCGACATCATGGGTGACGTGGAAGGGACCCTGAAGGACCTCCCGAAGAACATGAACGATGGGAAGTTGAAGAAGGGCAAGCCGCTGGACCACAAGCTGGCGCAGAGGGTGGACCACAAGACGGAGGAGATGGTCCGGAGGATGCAGAGTCTGGACCCCGGGAGGAGGCTGGGCTGGAACCCCGAGGGGTACAGCAGTGGTGATGATGATGAAGGTGTCGGGGACTGGATCAACTACGAAGGCTTCAACAACAAGGGTCAGTATGTGTAATGTAGGACAAGTAGAATTACGTAATTCTCAATAGAAGAGAATTGAATAGTAATTAATTTTTTTTCTTAGAATGGTGTCGTTCCTCGTAGGAGACGTAAAACGGTGATCCCGCGCCTGTGTGACCCTATTTAAACCGTGATAGGCAAAATTTAGGACTCCCACCGTAGCATCGTCGAATTAGCCACAGTAGCATAGAGTGACGTTAAATAAATAAAGAAATAGTTATATTCAACTAAAATTATGTATATGTTAACTAATTAGGACCTGGGTATTTGTACAGCTTATATTTAGTTGTTTTGGGCTAATGATATGTTGACCACATCTGCTTTCGATGATTTTATTTCCATTCTTCTACAGTACCTATTCCGCTTTTTTGATCTTCTATTTTACACATTTCTTTGAAAAACATGCCGTTAGTAATTTATGCTACTATGGCTAATCGGACGATGCTACAGTGGGAGTCCTAAATTTTGCCTATCTAGGTTTTACTAGGACAGGGATCTTTAACGAGTACCTGACATCGCTCAGGCTCGGGACCACCTTTTTACGTCCTCTCCGAAGGACGGCATAGCTAGGAATTTTTTACTCCAATTAAACATTCCTAGGACAAGCTGCGGGTTTGGACCCCGAGGGACCTTTAGCATAAGAGGCTGTTATGCTAGCCAACCTGCTACAGGTGATCCCTTCGAAAAATTACTATATCCCTTTTAAATCTTTCCCAAAACTACTATATCCGCATTCCATTACAAAAATAATTCGCTAATGAATTTAGTAAGTACAGGATTCAAACATGTAGACCGTACTTCGGTTGGGTCGTTGATATTCCTATTTTAAAGTTTGATAATAAACCTCTTGATGGTTATCATTGTCAGTAGAAAATCTTGTTGTGCTGGAAGGAACCTGATTTCTGGTCAGGGCTTGTTGGCTTCTGCGGCAAGAGTCCCGGGTTCAAAGCCCTGGGTACCTTTAGGCCCAGTTGCACCAACAGTGGCTGACTATAAATTTACTAATCTGGGTAAGTTAAACACGGGTAACAGAACTAAGTTAGGCTTGTTTGCTCCCATTAAGAAATCGTGGCTGTAGGATGCCAAGTTCTTCTTTTTTCTCTTCCTCCCCGTGTCTTTCACGATGGAGGAGCCCCAAGCCACTTGGTCCACCCATCTCGGTCCCTGGCAAGCAACTTCACCTGATCCAGTGTTTTTCCTGTTTCCAGACCTAGCCGTTAGATATGCTCCGAATAACTCCTTCTAGGTCTGCCTCGTGGTCTTCTTATACATTTTCTTGGCACTCTGTCCTCCCCCATTCTGCATACATAACCGCACCATCGGAGTTGTCCGTGTTCTATGACTGAAGCTCTTCTCTTATTCTTCCATTTCTCATCTAGTCTCTCCGAGTCTTTCCTGATATTCTTCGCATAAATCGCATTTCAACAGCCGTGAGCAGAATGTTTTTCTTGAGTAACCCAGCTTTAACTGCCATATAATAAGGTTGTTAGAAATACTGATTTCAAAATATGTAGTTTGGTGTCCTTACCTACATCCCTCTTTCCCACAATGGTATTGCATATCTGGTAGTATATAATGTTTGCCTTATTTATTGGATTAGACGATTCTCCATCAATTTTACCAGATTTATTGAAAACTGCTGCAAGGTAGGGATAGGAATCCACACTTTCTCCATCGCCCTCTATTCGCACATTGCCCGCATCCACTACATCCTCGACAACAGTCATAATCTTCCTCTTGCGGATGTTAATACTCACCCCTTTGCGATCGAGTTCTAAAATGGCTTGCCATTCTAAAATAGCCTGTTGCATTTTTTCCCCAGAGTCTGTCACCAACACGATGTCGACTGCATATAGAAACGCCTGCATTTGCACGGTCCTTATGTTCTAAATACCGCAGTCCTCCTGCATAGTTTGTGGATTTCATCCATAAATACAATAAACAATAATGCACTGAGGCTGTCTCCTTGTTTAACGCCTCTTTCCAATGAAAATGGCTTGGACTGTCGGCCATTCAGACTTTCAATTAAAAAAAAAAAATGGAATTTGGGAAATTATAGATAATTATTGAAGATATTGTTTTAAACTATTAAGAATTTATGTTTTAATTTTTGGACTTGAACTCAACTCCAAGGACTTGAAATTGGAAAATTTCGTGTTTAAAAATTTAATAAGACAGCATCCTAGGACCCGTTCTTTATACAGTCTATACAGATGATATCTCAACCCATCCAAACACTTTCCTTTCTACCTATGCGGATGACACGTATGTGCTATCAATAGATAATGATCCTGTTACAGCCTCCCACACTCTTCAATCCCACATCCGAGACCTTGAAGTATGGTGCCAGAATTGGAGGATTAAAATTAATTCTAACAAATCCCACCAGATAACATTTACCCTTCGTCGTAAACCAATGACTTCCTGCCCTACAGTATCCTTTAATGACACTCCACTAGCCCCTGTTGAACAGATTCGAAAGCTAGGACTCCACCTTGACAAACGTCTAACTTGGAATCTCCATACAAGACTGAAACGACAAGAAACTGCCCGACGTTTTCGACTGCTTCAACACTTACTGGACAAACGTTCCAACCTACCACTTAATTACAAAAGACTTATTTATATAACCATCATAAGACCGATATGGACTTACGGAATAGAGCTATGGGGCTCTACTAAACCATCGAATTCTTCTCGTATCCAATCCTTACAATCCAAAATCCTTCGTAAAAATCCTTAACGCTCCTTACTTTGTCACGAATAAGCTCATCCATAAAGACCTTAATGTCCCATATGTTTCTGAATTAGCACGAACCAGGTATCAATCATTCCATGAAAAACTCCATTTCCACTCTAATCCACTAGTTTCTATTCTGTCATCCTCTTCCTTTTCTGACAATCCCCTGAGGCGTCTGAAAAGAAGATGGCCTCGAGACCTTCTAGTTTAAAATACTTTTAGAGTGCTGCCATTGGGTAGCGTCTCTACATGTAACTCATGTCAGTTTACTATGTCCATCACATTTACTTGTTGTATATAATAATACAGTTGTAAATATCAATAAATATGTTAAAAATAAAAAAATAAATAAATTTAATAATAATAAACTATCAATATAAAACTTAATGATTTTTTGACGATAAAAATTGTTTTAATTATAACTGAAAAATTATGTTAGGTAATAATTTATTTAACCACAAAAGGAAAAAAAAAATCAAAACTTAAGGACTTACGATTCAAGTCAAAAAAAGATACGTAGAACCCGAATAACGAATAATAAACAAATCTGTTTGTCCGCGGCATTTCTTCGAAACTACTGGAGCAGATTGTTTTTTTTTTAATTCGCCACAAAAATACTAGGGTATGCAACGATGGACCTAACATCTAGACGTTGATATCAGCTGGTTATGTTTAAAATTGAAGCCGATTAAAAGTGGTATTAATTTAATTGAGAAAAAAAAAATAAGGATTTTCTACTAAATACTAGTGCTATGTAGGGAGAATTAAATTTACAAAATGAAAAACGAATTATTGAAATTGGTTCATAACTAGCAGATATATTGCATATCGTAATAAACAGTGGTGATGTACGATTTTCTTTTGGATTATTTATTGCGTTTCATTTTAACTCATTGCCAATCAACAACTATATTAACAGTTTGACCCCAATATTGTTATTTCAAAATAATAAACCATTGTGTAATAATTTGCCACGCTTTTAACTATGCTCTATGATTTCATTTCCTAAAAGGTATGTAAAAATCGTGTTTGTCACTATGCCTTGATTAATTTGTCATTTTGGTCATTTTTAGTCGGTCATACTGTTTTTAGTTGGTCATTTGGTCATACTGTTTCTGTACTTAGGGAGTTTATGGGCAAATCCTGAAACCAAATTAGTCCTCAAAAGTGTTTCTATGAATAATTGTCTTAAAAAACATTTTTTATTTTTTATTCATATTTTATTGAATTTTACAACTGTATTAACATAAATACAATAAGTAAAACTGTTAAATTAGAATAAATGACGTGAAAGGATTGTGAAGAAACTACCCAGCGGTAGAACTTTGATGTTTATTTAAGTAAGAAGATCACGAGGCCATCTTCTTTTCAATCGCCCCGGAGGGTTGTCAGGAATATATGAGGTTGATAGTTTGCGGACAAGAGGATTTATATGCAGTAGGAGTTTGGAATTAAAAGCATTTAGGATTTTGCGAAGCATTTTGGATTGTAAGGATTGGATGCGGGAGGAATTAGATGGCTTAGTAGAGCCCCAAAGCTCGATTCCATATGTCCAGATGGGTCTGATGATAGTAAATAAATGAGCTTTTTGTTATGAATTGGAAGTTTTGAAGGTTTTCGAGTATGTGTTGTAGTAATCGGTATCTACGGGCAGTATCTTGTCGTTTTAGTCTCGTGTGAGGCTTAAAAAAAAAAGTGCAAGAAAACAGTATGCCTACAGTGACCTAAACTTGTTTTCATGTTTTTCAGAGGATCTGGACAGGTTCAACGAAGTTTTTAAGGAGTTCGTGGGGGAGTACCCCAAGGAGTACGAGAAGAGGAACCACGAGGAAGGATGGTACGAGAAGGATGGGATGGGCAGAGCCATTGACTACTCGGCGCCAGGTAATGTTTGCTATTATTAATATTATACATTATAGTTTATTATAACGAATCATATCAATTAATAATTAAAATAAGAATCGATGAATAAAAAGCTTGTATGGATGGATTAAAAAATGCCGATGGTGTGAGGGTTTCTAAGTTCGTCATATTCGTCGTTCCAAACTAACGGTTTTCACCCACTATTTTTCTTCTTTCCAACCGATGGACTGGAAAAACGAAAAGAAGAATTGTGTAAGTGAGCCTTAAGAACTTAAAATCAAATTATCAGATTTTGGGGTGAGTAATTTTTTTTTTTTTTTTGTTCGATTACAAAAATACATTATTAAAGACTATAAATTTAAAAAAAAAATATGCAAAATATTTTATTAGCGATTTGCAATTTTCCCAAGGGAATATTAATTACCAAGTCCATTTTTATTATATGAGGGTCAGGAATTAAATATTCTATGTTATTTGTAGTTAAATTTATTTGCAAATGCTTAAATGCAAAATCACATTTTAATTTCTTTGTTATAGATATAGATAATCGAGAGGAAGTAGTTTAAAAATATTTAAATTTTCAAAGCCGACTTCCGATTATTCCTATATCGTACAGTCGAACATACATCCTCAATATAGATCACCCCGCCCCACGGAACAGACAAGCGTACCCACTGGTGGGTCATCGTAATAAAAAATTATAACTTGGTTATCCAGTTTCACTAATCCACATTATTCCACTATTAACTTAAACATAGCGTAGGATCACCTGCATAATTGCCTTCTATTCTTGCCCACTCCATCAACACAAGATCCCAACCCTTGAACCTGCTCATTCCATCCCACAGAACTGCTTCCTTTAAGAGATCTTTCGTCATACGTGCATCCTCATTTTGGAATTCCTTGCCCATGTCGAATAGTACATGCCAATCCTTAACTTCCTTCAAACATCACCTATTTATCCATCTCCTCGAACATCAATCTGCCGTGCATTTATAAACTTAACTATGGCCTCTTTATTTTTATCTCAATTTGCTTTATTTTATTTTTTTTTTGTTTTTGTTTTGTTTTAATATATTTTATTATTTGGATTTATTTACGGTTCTAATATGACTTTGTGCTTGTATATATTTGTGTATATGTGTGTGTGTGTGCTTGTATATATTTATATATATATGCAGATCCATATATATTATAATGTGTAATCCCTAAAATGCTGTATATAATCTGACAAATTCTACATAGCCAGAAGTAAAATGTTATATTGTACATTTATATTATTCTTAGGGAACTAGCTGTCCCAGAATAAAATTTCTTTTCATTTCATTTTCTATGCCAAGGCCATGGTTCTAGCTCGCAGGAGGTCCTAGTATTTTTTAATGTGAGTAAAGAATCCTTAGTTATGCCGTCTTTCGAAGGGGGCGTAAAAAGGTGGTCCCGAGCCTGTGCGATGTCAGGTATTTAAACCTGGATAGGCTAAATTAAGAATTCCCACTGTAGTATCGTCCGATTAGCCACAATAGCGTAAAGGGACGTTGAATAAATAATAAAAATAGCGTATATGGTATTTTATAATTTTTAACATGTTCCCTCGCAGATGGATCCTCATAATTTTTCTGCACAAGCAAAAACATTGCCTAATCAGTATCTTAGGTCTGGGTCCCAACTTTTGATTCCTGTCTTCTTAGTTTCCCAGACAAACATAAATCTACTTTGTTGCAGGACACAGACGGGTAGGCCTCTACTCGCCAGGCAACAACTCTCAGTCGCAGAAGGAAACGACGAAGCTGAGTCAGGCGCTGGAGAAGAACCTGCGCGGCGTCCTCTCGAAGGCGATGAACGGAGAGGGCGACCCAGGGGTAGGGTCCGTCAAGTCGGAGAGGAAGTTCTTGGAGGATTACTTGGACCGGAAGATGGACACCATACCGGGAGGAGAGGGCTTGGAGAATAAGGGTAAGGTTCATTAACTGTTTGATAATAGCAAATTATCCAGGTATGTTAGCTTATTAGCCTCATGTTTAGTAGAATGCGAGTTTACATTAACTGTTTCCTGTATGCAGCACTATTTTCAATTTTCTTAATGAGACAGGGTATAACTTCTCTCTCTCTCTCTCTATCTCCTCTCTCTCTCTCTTATATATATATATATATATATATATATATATATATATATATATATATATATATATATATAATTTAATATTGCATTAGGATGAGTCATAGAAATGGTGACGTGCACCGAGAAAGGCTTAAATCTGGGTAATAAAATTCTGTGATACGCCGATGATTTGGTACTGCTAGGTGAAGACATGGAAGCTATACAACTAAATACAAGTGCGCGTTAATAAAAACAAGTAAAGAAATAAGACTCGAAATAAATACCGGTGAAACGAAATATATGATTTATAGCAGAAATGGTGGCGATCTTCGTGATATTGATGTATCAGGTCACACTTTTGAACACGTGAAGAAATTTTAGTATTTAGGTTCAATGGTAACAAGAAAAAATAAAATCCAGAAGAAAATAAAGACCCGGTTAAAGGGGGAAATCCTTGTTATTATTCAGTTGCTAAGTTACTTGACTCCTCTAACGGTCCTTTACGGATGTGAAATGTGGCCGCTTACTTTGAAGGATGAAGAACGCCTTAAGGTTTTCGAAAATAAGGTACTGCGTAAAATAATTGGAGCAAAGAGTGATAAGGCCACTGGAGAGTTTAGAAGATTGCACAACGCTGAATTGCGGAGCTTGTACTATATGAATATAATTGAGTTGATAACATTACGAACACTCAAATGGCCTTGTAAAGTTGTTGAGCTCAGTGTAGAACGGATTCCGAAAAAGTAAGGCTAATATCGGGGGCTTGAACCGTGTTCATTGGAAGAGTCTGTGTAGGCAGCATTTAAGGGGATCGGCATCGAACCTTCGGGTTCGGTAAGCTTAGTATTATTATTATGTTTGTTATAATGTTTATTGCACTTATAAAATTATGACGCGATTTTGGTTTCCGCTTACTCCTTCTAAAACACGCTACGGATATAGATACGGTTTTTACCATGATTTAAGGTATTTTTTCTTGCTTGTTTATAAGTAAAATACATTGCAATTTAGCTTTTCTTTAAACGGGAAAAGTAAGGTTTTTGTTTCCATGTCATCAAAATTCATTCCAGAAATATAAGTAGTAATATAAACGTACAATATACCGTTAGAAATATTAAGTTGTTGTCAGCCCATAAACTTATGTACATTAGTAAAAAGATAAGTTATCCTTTCAATCGGATAAGAAAAATTATTGAAACAATATTGCGCATCGAATTGTGACTACATAAGATGTTAACATAATGGGTAAGTTGTTAGAAATCCATAAACTAACATATCTATTAATATACCAAAAGGTCTAGTAATAATATAATAAGCATGTGAAATCTGCCCCCGCGCGAATTAGAACCAAATTCGAGAGTCACACCTATGAAAAACAAACCTTAAGCAAATTTTTAGCCCCTTAATCCTAACGAGAGGGAAGTTATGGAGGGAAAAAAAAAAAAATCGTTTTCTCCTGAGCAGTTCAACCGATATTTACGGAAACAATTTGGTGCGCGCTACACACGACTTTCACTTACCTCCATTATTTATATGAATTCAAGAATTTTCAAACAAATTTATAAAATAAAATAGATCGTAAATGAATGATTTGTTTGTTTGTTTATTTATTTAACGTCACTTTATGCCATTTTGTTAATCGGACGATGCAACCAGTGGGAGTCCTTAATTTTGCTTATCCAGGTTTTATTAGAATAGGGATCTTTAACGAGTACCTGACAGCGCAAAGGCTCGGGGGGACCACCTTTTAACGTCCCCTTCGAAGGACGGCATAAGTAAGGATTTTTTACTCCCATTAAAAAATCCTAGGACCACCTGTGGGTTTGAACCCGTGACCTTTGGCATAGGAGGCTGTTATGCTAGCCACCTAGCTACAAATGATCACAATGAATGATTTAAATTGGAATTTAATAGAAACATGTATTTTATTAAGTAATTTATTATATTATTATCTACGACAGTCAGTTTGTTTTGTTAGCTTTTCATCACTTTTGAACTTTTGCAATAGTATGTATAATATAATGTATATTACTGTTCTTAAGTTCAGAAACTAAAAATTTCATTAACAAAATATTTTTGCAGCTTTCTCGTTTTGTTGGATCTCAAATTCGTTCAACTGTTTTTTTGTTTATCAAAGCTAATCAGACGATATGGTTAATTTTTTCGAATCTACAAAATTAAAGGTCCTTTAAGGGATGAAAAAATCATATTAAGAATTTTCAAACAAATTTAAAATAATTGTACGCAGGACTGTCCCGCCAAAAGCGTCACAAGATTGCAAAAAGAATTATTTTAGGTCTTTTCACCTTTAGGTGTTAATCAAATTTGCTCAACATGCATATTTACGCGTTATTTATCAATTCTAATGAGGTGATGTGCCTAACTTCTTTAAATCTACAAAATTAAAGATACTTTAGGGGAAGAAAATTTAAAATATCTGCATTTAAGTCCCACAATACTATTTCAATCTGAATAAAACCTACACGATATTAACGCCCATAAAATGTTACATCGGTGTAGGCAGTTTGAGCAAAATCGTAAAAAGGTGTTAAATGCATAGGATAAAGTAGGACTTCCGGTAAGCCGATTTTAGTGAAAAAGTTGATGTAACATCTCGGGCGTATAGTAGTCTTAAATATGAACTTTAAGTTCCGTACGACTAGACTTACTACACACAGACACACGGTCACACAGACCACTTTGCGGTACTTGGTTATTTGGTTTCAGGGGGACCTAAAACGTGTATGTCCGTTGAGAACTGGAATTCGAAAATTTTCGCGATCGCAATACTTTCCCTTACTATATATAATAAGTGAAACTAAAAATATATCTTATGGATTTCACTATGACAACTTTATTTAAGTAACCAATATGCGTGACTAAAGATTTATGATTGTGGTTTGTAGGACAGAAAGGTAAGAAGAAGAAGACCAAGGGCAAGGTGGCGCCCAAGAAGAAGCCTGAAGTTGGCGGAGGCAAGCTCTGCATGGACGGTCCCTCGAAGAAGGGTGCCACTAACCACGAGGAAGGTGACCAGAAGGCGCCCTGGAGTCCGACCAAGGCGTCGAAGAAACCAACTAACATGTCTGCTATAAACTTCAGTAAGTAGGCCATATCATGAAGGACACAAGGTCTAGCACATGTAGGGAGTTATACTGTTTAGTAAGCGGAATTTGGTGGTATAGGCATCGAACCTTCCGGTTCGTTAAGCCTATTATCATTATTAGTAGTAGAACCGGTGAAGATCTTGGTGATACTAGTATATCAGAATATATATATATATATATATATATATATATATATATATATATATATATATATATATATATATGAACACTGAAAATACGTTTGAAATTTAAAAATTTAGGTTCTGTGATAAAACAGAAAAAATTAAATTTACGAGGGAATAAAGTCGACGTTATAAGCGGGAAATACGTGTTCAGTAGCGAAATTCCCTAGCCAGGCGTATAACAAGAAACTTGAAGCTTAAAGATTAGACTGGTTGTTCTTAACGTCAAAAGTGTCGCTTACTAAGAAGGATGTAAAACTCATTAAGGTTTTCGAGAATATTGTACAATTTAAAATAATAAGTCTAAAAATAGATGAGGCCAATGGGGAATTTAGATGGTTACACAACGCGGGATTTCGGAGCTTGTACACTATCGGTATTATTTAGTTGATATCATTGCTGTCACTCTAATGAGCCTGTAAAGCTGTTAAGCTCAATGAAGAGGAATTCTAAAAAAGATAGTAAGTACTGAGCCAACTGGTAGGCGTCAAAGAGGTAGGCCTAGTCGGTGAGAGGATTGTGCACAGCTTGCAGTCCAATAACTGTAGAAGAGCGTTGAGGCGTTCAAGAATCATCCGACAATGTATGCTCTTAACTTTAGTAGACAATCTATGAAGTGTAATTAGTCTTTAATGAAGTGAGGATCCTTATCTATGTAGGCTAAAGACCGTGCTAGAAGGTTGAGCAGAAGGCTGTCTGGGGTCAGGAATGAAGAAATCAATACTTAATAAAAAAGGTACCTTCTGACAGAACTGCAAAAGTCTTCCCTGGCTTGACCCCCGACTTCCTCCTTCCGTGGCTGAACTTCCACTTCCTATTCTGCCCGGGCTAAGACTCCCCAGGTAGAGGGCTATCCCTGATCTAGGAGTGGAGGGATGTATTTTTTGCATAGACCTTCTAAGAAACCTTCCTTCTTGTTTTTCGGAATCAGTTCTATTTTATACTATTATTTCTAATCCTCCCAATGATTAAAATTATTTCTTTTCTCCCTTGTATTCTATTCTCGATACATAGCATAGGCCACAGGTCGTGAAGGCCGGTGATTACATTACGCTAAGCGTTCAGTTTTTTCCACTTACATTAGGAACAATAGATAAGCACAACTAACTAAACTCCTAACAATGGCCGATAATATACATATATGTTTTTTTCAGATTTATCAAACGATAGGAAGAAGCCGGAAGGTGTTCTGCCAAAGCCCTCGGAAGAAATGAACCAAGTTGACGAACACAACATCAACTGGGACATGGAGAGGATCAAGAAGCTGATAGTGAAGGAAAGACAGGAACAGCTGCGGAAGAAGAGGGAAGCCTGGGAGAGGAACAACGAGCTGAGTGAGGAGATGATTGATCGGGAGAAGTTGCTGGCTCTCAAGAAGGGGCTACACAAACCTTCAGGTGAGTGAGTTTGAGTGCGAGTAGAGGGGTGAGAGTAGAAGTATGTGCAAGTGAGTGAGAGTAGGTGAGCATAGAGATGATAGTGAATGAAAGGCAGAAATGGATGCAGAAAAAGATGGAAGTCTGGGAGAGGAAAAACGAGCTGAGTGAGGAGATGATTGATCGGGAGAAGTTGCTGGCTCTCAAGAAGGGGCTACACAAACCTTCAGGTGAGTGAGTTTGAGTGCGAGTAGAGGGGTGAGAGTAGAAGTATGTGCAAGTGAGTGAGAGTAGGTGAGCATAGAGATGATAGTGAATGAAAGGCAGAAATGGATGCAGAAAAAGATGGAAGTCTGGGAGAGGAAAAACGAGCTGAGTGAGGAGATGATTGATCGGGAGAAGTTGCTGGCTCTCAAGAAGGGGCTACACAAACCTTCAGGTGAGTGAGTTTGAGTGCGAGTAGAGGGGTGAGAGTAGAAGTATGTGCAAGTGAGTGAGAGTAGGTGAGCAAAGAGATGATAGTGAATGAAAGGCAGAAATGGATGCAGAAAAAGAGGGAAGCCTGGGAGAGGAACAACGAGCTGAGTGAGGAGATGATTGATCGGGAGAAGTTGCTGGCTCTCAAGAAGGGGCTACACAAACCTTCAGGTGAGTGAGTTTGAGTGCGAGTAGAGGGGTGAGAGTAGAAGTATGTGCAAGTGAGTGAGAGTAGGTGAGCAAAGAGATGATAGTGAATGAAAGGCAGAAATGGATGCAGAAAAAGAGGGAAGCCTGGGAGAGGAACAACGAGCTGAGTGAGGAGATGATTGATCGGGAGAAGTTGCTGGCTCTCAAGAAGGGGCTACACAAACCTTCAGGTGAGTGAGTTTGAGTGCGAGTAGAGGGGTGAGAGTAGAAGTATGTGCAAGTGAGTGAGAGTAGGTGAGCAAAGAGATGATAGTGAATGAAAGGCAGAAATGGATGCAGAAAAAGAGGGAAGCCTGGGAGAGGAACAACGAGCTGAGTGAGGAGATGATTGATCGGGAGAAGTTGCTGGCTCTCAAGAAGGGGCTACACAAACCTTCAGGTGAGTGAGTTTGAGTGCGAGTAGAGGGGTGAGAGTAGAAGTATGTGCAAGTGAGTGAGAGTAGGTGAGCAAAGAGATGATAGTGAATGAAAGGCAGAAATGGATGCAGAAAAAGATGGATGTCTGGGAGAGGAAAAACGAGCTGAGTGAGGAGATGATTGATCGGGAAAAGTAGCTGAATCTCAAGAAGGGACTATACAAACCTTCAGGTGTTACATGCGAATACATAGGGAAGCGTTGAAGTGTGTGTAAGTGAATGAGAGTAGGTGAGGAAAGAGTTTATAGTGAAAGAGTGGCTGGTTGAGCTGCAGAAGAAGAGAGAACCTTAGGAAAGGAACAACGATTTAAGTGAGGAGATCAAGAGAAGTTGCTGGCTCTCAAATAGGGGCTACACAAACCTTCAGGTGAGTGAGTTCGAGTGTGAGTAGATGTACTAGTGTAGCATAGGATATATGAGTGAGTGTTTGTGTGGAAACAGATGATAGTGGAAGAGAGGCGTAAGAAGATAAAATGTATAGTTGCGGAAGAGTCTTGGAGAGAAGCTTGGAAAAGGAACGAGTTTTATCTGCAAGTGAGTGAGTGAAGTTGCTGGTTCTCGATAAAGGGTTACACAAACCCTCAGGTGAGTGAGTATAGATGGTGAGCGTAGGTTAGAAAGCAAAGGTGAGAGTAGGAGAGTGAATGGGTTGTGAGTACACGGGGAGATAATAGGTCGGGAGAAGAATCCCATCATTGAGAAGGTAATTATCGAACCGACAGGTGAGCGTAGGTTAGAAAGCAAAGGTGAGAGTAGGAGAGTGAATGGGTTGTGAGTACACGGGGAGATAATAGGTCGGGAGAAGAATCCCATCATTGAGAAGGTAATTATCGAACCGACAGGTGAGCGTAGGTTAGAAAGCAAAGGTGAGAGTAGGAGAGTGAATGGGTTGTGAGTACACGGGGAGATAATAGGTCGGGAGAAGAATCCCATCATTGAGAAGGTAATTATAGAACCGACAGGTGAGTGTATGAGAGTAAATAAGTGACATTAGGTAAATATAAATGAGGTGAAAAATTGTAGAACGGGAGGGAATGTTGGCCCTTTAACAGATTATCCAATTTCCCATAAATCATAAGTTTAATATTTTTAGATCTTAAACTAACAACCGACCAACTCGTTGGATGGGTTTTCTGTTCTAGGTCCCTTCGACGCTCCCATCCCGAGCACCAAGCCTAGCCCCGAGCGACTTCGTGACGGACCGGGAGCGGCACGACAAGATGTACCGGAAGGCGGTCAAAGGGAGGGAAGGGGTGTACCACAAGGAGGATCTGGATTACGAGTTTGGAGGTAAACTTTATTGAATTCTTCAGGATGTCACTCAAACAAAGCCTAAGTTCTTTCAATACACTAATCAGACGGCATTAGGCAATTTTAAGCTCATCAGGCAGGTTAGGGAAGCGTGCAGAACGCCTACACACAAAGGCTCAAGTAAAAAAGAGGATAGAAGACTAGATTTAGGAATTTTTAAAGTAAACAATAGCTGGTTAACCGAAAATTAAATTACTTTAACGGTATTAATTTTGGTTGTTTAAATTTGAGGTTGTCGAGACCATTGTTTTTATAAAACGAATGATATCGGAATCGCAAAGTGAGGCCGGGATCCAATGCTGCGCCAATGTCATTACAAGGCTCCTCTGTGTGCCATCAACCACTGGACCTTTCGCATGAGCGGCGCTACTCCTTGACTTCCTGTGAGTTGAAGGGTGGGTTGAAGAAATCGTTTAAGAAGGAACGCTCAGCAGGTCTTCCATGGGACCTTTAGATGATAATGATTTCTGAGGAACTTAAAAAAATGAAAAATCATTCTCGAGAAAGACACTATAATCATTGGAACCGATAATGGGTGAGAACCCAAAAAGCACAACCTTGACAATGTACTTTCCCTTCGTCCTATTGCGAAATTGGTCTTTCCGGTTTATTGGATCTCACACTGCTTCGCAGTATCTAAATACTGAAAATGTCCTGTTAATTTGCACAACCTTTGATTTGTCAACGGACCAATCTGCTAAGAGAAACCGGACTCTATGTTCTCTTAGGGAATCAATTTTCTTACCTTGTGACGGAAAGTAACTAATCGTATCACACAGATTTCGTGTAGGACAGGAATCGCTTAAAAGGCTCGAGGCAGAGGAATGCTTCGTGAAACGAAAAGCTGGAATCGATGGAATTTCTCTGAAACAATAATAAAATAATCTATTTTGAAGATTTTTATTAGCATTATTGAATTTCTGCATATTCCACTATCTTGGATAACCCGTATTGCATTAGGTATAATGTAAACATAAATAAATATGTGTACGACAAAAACATTCACGGACTTTAGTTTATACAATTCTTGATCTGGTGTTTTTTTCAACGTTCAGCATTAACGGTTTTATCTTTTTCAGCAGCTTGATAATAATGTTTTACTTTCACTTACTATATATAGTAAGGGAAAGTATTGCGATCGTAAAATTTTCGAATTCTAGTTTTCAACGGAAATTCACATTTTAGGTACACTGAGTCCAAATAATAAATTTTTTGTGTGTGTGTGGTAACTCCCGGCGGAAACGGTAAGTCCTATGAAACTGAAATTTCATATTTAAGACAAATATACGCCCGAGACGTTACAAAACCCTTTTCATCAAAATGAGTTAAGGAGAAGAGCCTACTTTATACCATGCATTTGCACTTTTTTTCGATTTTCTCGAAAACGGTTCCGACAATTTTGATAAAACTCGTTACTATCAATGCTAAAATTTAATAGGCTTTAATATCATGTAGGTTTAATTCTGATAAAAATAGCTGACAGGGCTTAAATGCCGATATATTAAATTTTCTTTCTCTAAAGAACATTTAATTTTGTTGATTCTACAAAAATAACTATATTATCTTGTTAACCACTGATGAAAAACAGTGAAATATAAATTGAATGAATTCGATACCAACTAAAGAAAATAGAAAAAGTATTTTTTTATTGCAATTTTTTTTTTTAACATAAGAGCAGTAATATACATGTATGATATACCGTTGGAAAGCCAAAGCTATTAGAATAAATATTATCTCATACACAAGCTTTTAAAAGTTAATAGAGAGTGATGAAAAGAAGATAAAATTAACTGATTATTTTAGATAATAATATAATGGATTTTTTAATAAAACACGTGTTTCTATATAAATTCAATTGAATTAATTTTTAATAGTTTCACTAATTTTGATCTGTAACTGTATTTGAAACTTCTTTATTGATTTTAATGGAGGTAAGTGAAAGTCGTGTGTAGCCCGCACTAGATTTTCTTGTTTTGCATTCGCCACATCCCCAAAAATTTCTCCAATCATAGATACTGTACAGTAAACAAATATAGATAAATAGATAATAATTTCTGTTTGTCCGGTCATCAATTAAACTTTGTTTCCTGATTTTCAGTGAACCCTTTCTATTACGAGCCCGCGAAGAACAAGAAGGACGACGATGAACCTAAGGAGCCGCCGGTGACGATCAGAGGTTACCGAGGGGTGCGGAAGAGGGAGGAGGTGCCGTGAGCTTGGAGGGGAGCGGAAGCGGCAGTAACTGTGGGCCAAAGTCTTTGTTCAAGAATCCGAATAGTGAAAATTGTTTAACAGTCCATCAATAAACATATTAAATTAGTAATTATGAATTATTTCAAGTGATTAGCATAAAGGTATTATATATCTAAAAAAATCTGATGCACACAACACACCAAACAGCTTTCATTTATTAAAATCAATTTAAGCACTTCTAAAACAAAGTTAGAATTACTATGAGTTTCGGTGGAAACATGTGTTACCGATTAAATAAATAATATTTACACTAATCACTTAAGTTAATGTTCTTTTTGTCACTTTGCATTGCCATCATAATAAGATAACATTTGTTTCAATAATCTATAGCCAACAGAATATATTAGACATCTATATTACTAATCTGATGTTTTTTTATTATCAATTTCGTTAAACTGGCTTTATACACAGTATCTTATCAGTGCTATAACATAATATGTTAATTTTTTCAAATATACAAAATAAAAGATACTTTATAGAAAGGAAATTTAAAATATTAGTATTCAAGCCCTGTCAGACTGTTTATTTAATAAAATTATATAAACAATAATTTAATATATTAAAATCAGAATAAAACTTACGTGAAAATTACCTTTAAATTTTAAACCACTATATTGCGTTTAATTAAAACCGTAAGAATTTCTTTTTTTTGAAAATTGTAAGAAGGCGCAAAATGCAAAGTATAAAGTGGTACATTCCTTTTGTGAAAAAGTGATTGTAACATTTCAGGAATATAAACCTTTTTCATCAAAATGAGGTTATCAGAAGAGCCACTTTATACCATGCATTTTGCACTTTTTTTACGATTTTCTCGAAAACGGTTCCGACGATTTGGATTAAACTCGCTATTTCGATGTAAAATTTAATTGACTTTCAATATATTTAAGGTTTTATTAGGATTAAAATGGTCTGACAGGGATTAAATGCCGATATTTTAAATTTTCTTTTTCTAAAGTACCTTTAATTTTGTTGATTCTATAAAAATAACTACATTATCTTGTTACCACTGATACAGGTAAATATATAAATTAAATGAATTCGATACACAAATAAAGGAGAAAACACAAAGAAATATTTTTTATTGCAATTTTTTGTTTTTGAATATAAGAGCAGTAATAGACATGTATGATATACCGTTGGAAATCTAAAGATTTTAGAACAAATATTATACTCAAGCTTTTAGAAGTTAATAGAGAGTGTTGATTTTTTAATAAAACACATGTTTCTATATAAATTCGATTGAATTAATTCTTTAATAGTTTCACGTATTTTAATCTCTAACTGTATTTGAAAATTCTTTCATTGATTTTAAAAATGGAGGTAAGTGAAAGTCGTGTGTAGCCCGCACGCAATACTCTCACTAACTTCAAATTTCATATGTTAGTAATTGAAGGTAAAAGATTAAAAGTAGGTAAGAAAGTTAACAATTTATTTTGTTTTTTCATGCTTGGGACGGCAGATTACTAATCTAGTTGTGGATTAAGCTGCTAATTTACATTCATAGCTCGTTTCAAAAGGAAATGCAAATTAAACAATTATGCAGGGTGGAAGGAAGTTAGTCTGTTTTTATGGATGCGGTGGAAGTTGAACCTCACCTCTTTTAGCGATGCCTCCGATATTAAGGGGGAGATTAATTCCATTTACTGAAATGCAAATTCGTCTTCCTATGTGAGAAAGGGTAACAATGATGTAAAGTTTTATAATAAAATACTTTAATTTTATCCTGCACATATCAGGATTGCCGAAACATCATACACGCTAGATTCACAATATACAGCAAGGAACAAATAAGAGGTATTTCGGGGATTAAGGAGAATTAAAATTAAAAATTATAGTTTTAGGGTTGAATAAATTGAGGTAATCCTGCTTGAACGATTGAACGAAGTAAGGTCACTAATTGAGACGTTGATTTCCAAAAGGTACGTACAGGAAACGTAAAAATCTGTCATTTATTTATTATTGGACCAATTTACGTGATTCTTTTTTTATAAAAATCAAAAGTTGATTTTTAAGCGTGTTACCAACTTTCTTTTCTAAATTATTGCACCTTTTTCTCATAAATTTTAACAATATAATATGGATATAGTACTTCAGGGAACGAAACGTGGATATAGTACTTTTTGGAAAGAATTAAAAGGAATATAGTATTTTTTGGATGAATATAACGCCGGTACGTTGGTAACAGTTACTATAACCTTCCTAATATATTACCGATAACTAAAATCTTTAAATCGTTAATTAATAAGTTATGGATATTTCCTTATTCTCTCTCTGAGAAATATCTTTCTTTTTTGGTTAATTATATTGAATATCTATTCTTCATAATAATAATAATAATAATAATAGGCTTACCGAACCCGAAGGTTCGATGCCGATACCACCAAACTTCGCCTGCACAGACTCGTCAATGTTCACCGGTCAAGCCCAAGCCCCCGAGATCAGCCTTAATGCAATCCTCCCATCGACGCTTCGGCCTACCTTTCGGACGCCTACCAGTCGGTTCAGCGAATACCAACTTTCTCGGAATCCGTTCCTCACTAAGCCCAACAACTTTACGCGCCCATTTGAGTCTCCGCGATGCTATCAACTCAATTATATTCACAGAGTACAAACTCCGCAATTCCGCGTTGTGCAACCTTCTAAACTCCCCAGTGGCCTCATCTCTCTTCGGACCAAATATTTTACGCAGTACCTTATTCTCGAAAACCTTAAGCCGTTGTTCATCCTTCAAAGTAAGCGGCCATGTTTCGCATCCGTAAAGAACCGTTGGAAGAATAATAGTTTTATAAATTCTAAACTTTAAGTTTTTAGACAGAAGCCGCGAGCTAAGCAATTTAGCAACCGAATAATAACACGCATTTCCCACCTTTAACCGGGACTTTATTTCTTCTTGGATTTCATTTTTTCTTGTTATCATTGAACCTAAATACTTGAATTTCTCTACGTGTTCAAAAGTATGACCTGAAATATTAATATCATCAAGATCGCCACCATTTCTGCAACTAATCATATATTTCGACTTATCGGTATTTAATTCGAGACCTATTTGTTTACCGGCTTTTATTAACACACTTGTATTTAGTTGTATAGTTTCCGTGTCTTCACCTAGTAGTACCAAATCATCGGCATACCCCAAAACCGGAATCTTGTCACCCATATTTAAGCCTTTCTCGGTACACATCACCTTTTCTATGACATATTCTAAAGCTAAATTAAATAACACAGGTGAAAGGGAGTCACCCTGTTTCAAACCCAATCGCACCTCAAATCTCTCGGAGTAATTATGACCGATTCTAACTTTATGGAATGTTTCCGACAAACACATCTCTACTAGGTTTACTAACTTTCTAGGTATTCCCTGTTCAATCATGATATTATATAGCTTCTGACGGTCTATTGAATCATAAGCCTTTTTAAAATCGATATAAAGTTGATGGACAACACCGTTGTGTTCCAATTTTTCTCTAATATTTGACGTAAGGAAAATATTTGGTCAATAGTCGAGCGATTCCGCCTAAAACCACATTGGTAATCTCTGATAATTTCCTCAGTGTATTCCGTGATTCGACTAGTTAGAATTGACGAGAATATTTTATAGCATACTGGGAGAAGAGAGATCCCACGATAGTTGTTACAATCCGTCCTCGGTCCTTTTTTGTGAATCGGAATAAGTATTGATTCTTTCCATTCTTCGGGTATTTTTTTATTTTCCCAGATCTTTTTAACTAAAACATGTAATTTGGAAACGCCCGCTTCTCCACACGCTTTGATTAATTCACTCGTGATATTATCATTTCCTGCAGCTTTATACCGTTTTAATTTTCCTATAGCCATTTCAACTTCCTCTTTACTCGGTGCGTCTACCCATGGTTCAGCACTCTGGTATTCAGAGGGAGGAGATTGATTATTATTTTCCGTATTTAGAATGCCGTCAAAGTGTTGTTTAAATTTATTTAATATCTCAGTCGGATCCGCAATTATGTTGTTATTCGCATCTTTAACCCCATTCAATAGAGGTTTAAATCTTTTACGCGATTTGTTTATACCTTTGTACATCTCTCTTACGTTATTTTCGCTTCTGTGTTTTTCTATTTCTATTATTTTGCCTTTAAGATACTCTCTTTTCTTATTTTTTAAGAATTTTGAAGTTTCGTTTTTTACTAACCGAAAGTAAGCCACATTATTATCGCTTGGATTATTTAAGGAATTCAGTTTAGCGGTTTTTCTTTTTTCACACATATTTTGACAATCCCTGTCGAACCAAGGTTTGTTCTTTTTATTTTCGATTTTCCCAAGACATAAGTTACCGACCTCTTTAATATTATCCCTGATCCCTTCCCATAATTTTTTACATCTTCGTGTTCCTCGTCTGAAGATTTAAAAGAAAGTAAATATTCAAAGGAAATTTATCTATTTATGACAATATAATAAGAAAGTATGTAATTATGAAGTTCGTTTTGAACTTGTATTTACTATTATTGTGAATTTAGCAACTTTATCTATTATTATTAACTAAGTGTTAATAATATTTGACTATAGTCTGATAAATAAATAACTTTTGAGCTTTTAATTTGCATTAAAAAATCAAAAAAATCTACTATTAAGTTAGTTCAGGCACTGTTTTTTCCTCTCAAATTTAGCAAGTTCGTGGAATGCTAATTCCAACTATTTTCTGGATAAAATACCATTATTCTATTAAAATGTGAGCTCCTTAAGATTTTTCTATCAAATTTATGTGTCTGCAAGAAGAAATACTATGAAAAAACTTAATTTAATTGGGAACCTACGAGAACCGATGCGAGGTAATTAAGTTGTTTAAAACAGCCTTAAAACTTATTATCAAGTTAAAACTATTGTTCAAAATTATAGATGCGATGAACCAATAAAAATGCATAAAATGATGAAAACCATAAATTAATGGTGATATATTACGGGGTTAGGTGCTTCTGCTCTACAGTAGGAAATATAGTACCTTTTGGAATGAAATGAAAAGAAAGGTTATATCTGTTTACAGAGGGTATATTACCTTTTGGAAGGAAATGTTTTTAGTATCTTTTGGAATGATATGAAATGTGGATTTAGTACCTTTTGGAATGAAATGGAATTTTCAAATACATTTTTAAAAGATTTCTATGTTTTTTAGATAAAATCTGATGACGGATTTATATAAAACTAAACCACTAGTATACAAATATGCCAAAATATCAATTTCTAAAAAAATGTACTTTAGTACCTTTTGGAAATCAACGCCTCAATTAAGTACAAAGTTGCTGAAAATACTGTTGTAATAATTGGCGCATCAAGGTGTAGGAACCGAAATGCAAACAGGACACACATTTACCTTTCAACATACTCCTAGACCCCGTCTTCCAGTTTATTTCAACTCCATACTTCAGACACGGTCCGATATCTTGTCTTCCTTCGGGAAAACAATTGACGTGAGATTCAAGACTTGAAAGAAAATAACATAACTGGAAATTAGGGCAGTTATACAGACTGGTCAACAGTAAATCACTTCTTGACAATAAATTACTTATCTACAAAATAATACTGTAACCTATTTTGACCTACGCCATTGAATTGTCGGGAACAGCTAAATTTATTAACATCCAGTCCTTTTAATCCAAATTCCTCTGACTCCAATAGTAAATGATCCTTATTATTGGACGTATGTAGAAAGATAACTGGATCAAGACGTGGACCAAGTTGATTATATTAGATATGAAGAGAACGCGGATTGAGGCGAACATTTCCAAAAGTTACTGAAGGACATCTTTTACAAAATTGAAATTTTGATATATCTGTATTTTCATATAATTTTTTTTTTCATCTAACGCCGTCCGCCGTATTTCTCTGTATTTACTGGACCTATTTTTGAAATTCGCCCCAAAAGAACTGCGGGAACGCAACCATTTCCCTAACACATAGACGTTGATTTTATTTGTTAAAAAGGTCTGTGTGTGTGTGGTAACTCTGGGGGGAAACGGTAAGTCCTATGAAAATGAAATTTCATATTTAAGACAAACATATGCCCGAGACGTTACAAAACCTTTTTCATTAAAATGAGCTTACCAGAAGAGGCACTTTATACCATGCATTTTGCACCTTTTTTCGATTTTCTTGAAAACGGTTCTGACGATTTTGATTAAACTCGCCATATCGATGTAAAATTTAGTGGACTTTAATATAATGTAGGTTTTATCCTGATTAAAATGGTCCGACAAGGCTAAAATGCCGATATTTTAAATTTTCTTCTTTTAAAGTACCTTTACTTTTGTTGATTCTATAAAAATAACTATATTATCTTGTTACCACTGATAAAAACAGCTAAATGTGGAAGTTGAGCGAATTCGAAAAGCAACTAAAGGAGAAAACAGAAAACATATTTTTTTTATTGCAATTTTGTTTTTGAACATAAGAGCAGTAATATACACGTATGATATACCGTTGGAAAGCTAAGGATTTTAGAAAAAATATTATCTTATACTCAAGCTTTTAAAAGTTAATAGAGAGTGATGAAAAGAAGATAAAACTAACTGTTTTTTTTATATAACAATATAATAGATGTTTTAATAAGACACATGTTCCTATATAAATTCAATTTAATTAATTCTTTAATAGTTTCACGTATTTTTATCTCTAACTGTATTTGAAAATTCTTTCATTGATAAGGTAAGTGAAAGTCGTGTGTTGCCCGCATCAGATTTTTTACTTATAAGTTTAAAACAGCTGAAAATATTGCCATTCGTCATTTAAAACTATGTGAATAGAGTTGTTATGGTCATGATTATTTCACCAATCTTCTGTCAATCATGCCCTCAAGATATCAATCTCATCGAACCTGTTACCATCCCAATTCTGCAAATCCCATCAGAATATTATTCAAATTTCTAACCCTCATGCACAATCCCTATCCAGCTTACTCATTTTATTTTTTAATATTATAATTTTTTTATTTATTTAATTTTTTCCTTTTAGTTCCGGAAGCAGAGAACATTCTTTGACGAACCTAATCAGCGAACTAACAAAACAGAAAGAAAAACGTTTCTAAGAATCCGGGAAATAAAACAACCGAACTGTACTTTTAAGCAGCTTCGAATTCGCAATAGAACAGTCGGTACATCACAGAAAAGTTTTTTGTTTTTTTTGCTGCATGTGAATATGAGATTTTCGAGTCAAACTTGCACTGGTGAACATTACCATAATCCATTATCAGTGCCATAGCCTAGGAGCTGGAGGAGCTGGGAGGTGGAGCAAGACAAGAGACAGCTGAAGCTACCACCGCCCATCGGACCGGAAGGGAGCGAAGAATGTAATGAGGGTCCTGTGTTCTGGAAGGGAATTGCTTCCGGTCCACTGCCTTCTATATCCCATCTCTACTGGTACTGCTATTGCTCGTTATAGCCAATAGTCTTCGGTAATTAATACCTACTGTCTGGCTCTTATTGTATTGCAAGGGGGTTGTTCCAGGTATTTTATTCTATAGAAATTTTATTTTTTTATTTATTTAAAGAAATTTACATTTGTATTAAATCAATACAACAAGTAAGAAGGCTTTATATATGACTAGAACACATGTTAGTCCTGAGAAGAAACTACCCATTGGTAGCACTCCAATGTCTAATTTATTTTAGGAGGTCTCTTGGACATCTTCTTTTAAGGCGCCTCGGTGGGTTGTCGGGAATAGATATGGAGGAGAGGTCACGGATAAGCAGGTTTGAGTGGGCAGGGATTTTGGAATGAAAATAGGTATATCTGTAACGGGCCAAGACTACAACAAATGGGATATTTAGGTCTTTATGGAGGATTTTATTAGTAACGAAGTAAGGAGCATTGAGGATTTTACGAAGGATTTTGGACTGCAAATTCTATAGAAATAAAAATTAAAGTAATTTTGAGCATGAATCCAAGATCCAGGAAAATAAACATATTCATGGACTTTAATGTAATTTCGGTTAAAAAATTATTGATAATCTCAATAATAAAGAAATGTATTTTAGACAGGGTGATCTAGTCTGGAAGATTGACCACCGTTTATCAGCTAGACTAGAATCTTACCCCACTAGTGCCAATGCGATAACTTAGCTAGACAATGCACCAGACTTGTTCAAAAGCAATTTACAATAATATTTCACTGAATTTCCGAAATCTTCTGCGATGTTAAAATATTGGACGAAATCACTGAGTGAAGAATTAATTGCTATATTAATAAGTTCAAACTGCTTATCTCAATATACACCTCGTCCTCAATGCCAACCTACACCAGTCGTGCCAATTTCCTCCCTCATTTTGTAGGATAGATTATTGTCCAGAATTATGTTTTTTATATCTGTGGCGGTCGTGAATAAGTGGTTAAGTCAGAATCATTCATTTTACAGGTGAGCGACTTAACGTTTTACGTAATACCAAAATAGATGTATTAATTACAGCTTTCTTTCCACCTGAAATTTCTTCCACCAAGAAATTTCTTTAACCAATTTGACACGACGTAGGAGAAGGTCTGAGGGAGCGATACGTGAAGTCAACAGATTTTTGATATAACTCGAGTTATCCAGTTCTCACGACCGCCACAGATATATGCTATTCATTTCACATTTATTCCTGCACCTAACCGAATATGAGTTCCTTACTGCTTTTAAGTTTATTAGTTTAGTCATTGGCTCATTACCACATAACTTAGGTGTTTTCCAGAAGGCTAAAACTAGTCATAAACAATTATTTGTATTTCTAATGCTTCATATTACTTATGGTATATTTTACTTTCTTTTTCCTATATATGAACTATATAGTTAGAGAAAGTATTGCAATCCTGGAAAATTTGCGAATTTAAGTTTTCAACGGAAATACCGTGCAGGTATACACATTTCAACGACCAATTCCTCCAAAAAGGTCTGTATGTTTTTGTTTGATTCCCCTACCTCCAAAACTAAACTTTTGTAAAACTGAACTCATGTAATAAGAATAATTATATGCCTGGGATGTTACAGCAACTTTTTCATCTTCATGCATTTGTTGTTTACGATTTTCTCAACTCTGATTAGAATCTTCATACTGAGGTAGAATTAAATGTTCTGTAAATGTCCAGAAATATCGCAGGTAACTTTATTTTTATGCACAATAATGCCCGACCTCACGTTGCTCGATCAGTGCAAAATTTCCTCAGACAAGAAGAAATTGACTTATGGTTTGGCCACCCAGAAGTCCAGATATGAACCCAATAGAGCATGTATGGGACATGCTTGGAAGACGTGTCCGCGCCCGAGACCCACAAAATTTGGCAGATTTAAGGGAAATGTTAGCGGAAGAGTGGAACAACGTCCCAGAACAACATGTAAGAGCCCTGGTCGCTGGAATGGACAGGAGAATGGAAGCAATTATCAGAGCTAGAGGTGGGAATACCAATTATTGATCGTTTTCATCGAATTCTTCCTTTTTATTCAGTTTTGTTATTTCATTTAATTTCAAAGATTTACTTTTTCATTTTGAGACTGTAGGACATTTTTATTTTTTGATTTGGTTTTCTATTAAAAATTTCTAGAAAAGAATTTTTTATTACCCTTATAATAAAGTGTGCCTTCCAAAGAAAGAAGCATATTTTCAAAAATACCCTATACAGTTTAGTAATTTCAAAATATTGAAGTGATCCTTTAATTTTTTCCGGCAGTGTATATATATATATATATATATATATATATATATATATATATATATATATATATATATATATATATATATATATATATATATATATATATAAGTCTGTATATAAGTAATTCTAGTATATAGAGTTTAAGAGCCAAATTTTTAAAATTTCACATTTGATTACCGATAATATAGTTGGTTGCACGCAAATTATAAGGATAATATTGGATCTTTGGAAAGCAAACTTAAAAAAAAAAAAAATAACATCAGCCAACAAACTAGTATAAGGTAAAGCAGGATTGTTATAAAAATTAATTGATTCTTGTAAATAGTAATTTGAGATGGGAAAATATGTTGTTGTTTTTTTTTTGGCTTTAGGTTGATTGGAAATTTGATATTAGAGAAAGGAGTTAATAAATAAAGTTGTCTGTTGCGCGCACCTGATTTTTCAAAATTTATTTCTATACTTACTTAGCCAACCTCCAAGCCCTCATAAGCTCAGCGCTATCATCTTAAGAATGAAAAGACCACGAGAGACTATGACAGACTATTTTTCCACCCCGCTTCCTCCCCCTTTCTCCCCGCATAATCCCCCCATCGCCTCCCCCTCCCACTAACAAATAGCCCCTAAACAGGCGCTCCCCATCCCCCCAATGCCCTCTCCTCCCCCTTCGCCCGGAACGTAATGGAAAAAATCGCCCCTAACCCTCGCGAAGGAAGGGTCAGGGAGTGCACTTAGACTAACAAATTCTCGTCGAAAGAAAAGAGGCTGGAGTTTGCTGAGCGATTCGCTTTGATAATGCCGAGTCCTCAATCACTACAGACCTTCTCTACAATGGCTTCTTACCAGGCGGCAGCGGTCGGGGGAGGGAAAACTGTATTTAAGAAAAATTGCTCATCAAATAGCTCGTTAAGAATAGAATTTATCTAATCGAGAACGATCAGTCTTAAAAGAGGGCTGTGTTCAAGAAAGAGTCTGGAATTGTTTGAGAAATTAAAACTGAGAGGTTCGGGAAAGAAAAACGGTGAGTCGTCTATAACAAACATGGCGAATATCTTGCGGATAAAATATGAAAACGCTGCAAATTGTTATACAATGGTTTATTATTTCAAGGTAACTGTTTACAGCTATATAGCTGTTTACAGGCAATTAACCTATCTGAAATGCGGTAGATAGTTCAAGAGAAAATAATGTACCAACACAGCTAATTTCAAACCTCTATATCTACGTTATTTCTAAACCGATTTCATTGATTCTTTTTCCGTTTAATAGAAAATTTAGTTTTCTATCATTGATATCATCAATAATTATTTGAATAGTAAAAACAGTTTTTTTTTTGTTTTTTGTTTTTTTCTTACCCTCTGGTTTTATTTAGTAAATACAAATGTAATATGTATAGCTGTCACATTTGTCCTTCTGTTACCCGGAGGTATTCTAAAGAGGATTGCTATATGCGCTGGATGCACTAGTAATCTTTCAAGGGCTTCTTTTATGCCTTTATTTATCCATTGCAAAATGGGAGGGACCATTCTTCAGGGTTTTGGCAATAAATTGAGTTCAGACATAGTCCGAACTCCTTCCCTCGGCGACAACCTCAACGAGAGGTAGTGATCCTTGCCACCTCCCTGGCTTGGGTGGTGGGGTGATATCAGAAAATAATGGATTAGCACAGGCCTTCAGCCCATCAAAAAATGAAGGCCTGTGCTAATCCATTATATATTTTTTATATTATATATATTATATATATATATATATATATATATATATATATATATATATATATATATTGATATATTTTTTTTTTTTTATTCTACATTCGGATTCTAGGTACCCTTAATGTAAGCACTCAAATTTTGAGGGAAGGTATTTTTTTCAGATTTTTAATATTATTTGTTATTAGGTTTCTACATATTTCAAAGGGGGAGAAGTATTTTTTTTTTAATATAGATTACAAACGTATATTATTGAATATAATGAACGAAAAGAAATGGTATAGTACAAATTAATCATAAGTGAGTATAGTAAACATTTTGGATTATTGTGGATAGATGATGACCCACAAAGGGGGTCGAAACGTTGGCAAACAAAAAATAGTTGAAACTATTTAGCTTTTTCATTTAATGACCGCTACCCGGACTAATTCCTTCCAGTATGTTGGGTTATTATTTTCAATAATTAACTTTTTAATCTACTAAAAAAAAATACTACTGCACCTTCAAAATAAGCAGAAACCTAATAAAAAATAATATAAAAATCCGTCTGCTCCTTTTCTCCGAAAGTACTGGACCAATTTTTATGAAATTAGGCAAAAAAAAAAAAAAATACCAAAACATCCGACGATGACCCTAACATCCGTACGTTGATATTAAACGACTAAATATTGTATTTAATAACAGTTATTTTCGAAGCTAAAAATTTGTTAAGCGTCGTAGAATTAGGACGCCACGCGAAGGCGAAAAAAAATATAATGTAATTTTTTTTTCCAATTTCGCCTAAATATAGGCCTGTAACTCACTTACTTTCGAAGATATAGGAAAAATTCTACACAGATTTATAATTAATTAAATCTTACGTTTGAAAATATGTGAAACCCTAATAACAAATAAACAATTCGTCTGCCCGGCCAACGAAGTCATGAATACCAAAACTTTAAAACGGCTAGGAATATAAATAAAGATAGATTTGAAATATAATAGATGTGAGTAATTATGAAGGAAGAAATAGTTCTGGTGGTGGTCGCAAAATGGAAGAAAGTAATCAATAAACGGTTCATTTCATAAAATCTCTACTCTCGTTGTGGCTCCTCATCAGGGCTTTTCACCACAAAGTATGGAAGCAGAATGCAAACCTTAAAGTACCTATATTAAGCTTTTAGTTTATAATTTTTAATTATGAACCTTTGTAATCGACAAAAAAAAAAAAAAAAATATATATATATATATATATATATATATATATATATATATATATATATATAAATTAAGTAAGCTTAAAGTTTGAGGGAACACGTGTAAAGGTATCTGGAACCCGAGTAACGAGTAAAAAAAAATCCTTTCGTGTCCGCCTTCCGTGTCATATCTCCGAACTACTTTTTTTAATTTGCCAAAAAAAATAATAGGCCATATAACCATAATGGTAACACCTATACTTTGATATCAGCTGGTTTAAAAGTCTCGAATAAATTTAAAAATCTAGTACGAACAACACACGACTTTCAATTACCTCCGGTTTTATAATCGATTAGAGAATTTTCAAATACAGTAAGAGATAGAATATGAGCGATACCATTAAAGTATTAGTTAAATGGAATTTCTATAGAAACATGTGCTCTAGTAAAAAATCTAGTATAATATTATCTAAAATAATCACTTAGTTTTATCGGCTTTTCATCACTCACTTTTAAAAGCTTGTGTATGAGATAATATTTTTTTTCTAAAATCTTTAGCTTTCCAACGGTATATTATACATATACTCGTATTAGTGTTCTTAAGTTAATAAACAAAAAATTGCATTAAAAATATTTTTTTCAGTTTTTTCCTTTAGTTGGGTATTGAATTCATTCAATTTATATATTTAATTGTTTTTAATCAGTGGTAACATGATAATATAGTTATTTTTATAGAATTAACAAAATTAAAGGTACTTCTCAAGAAGAAAATTTGTAATATCGGCATTTAAGGCCTGTCAGACATTTTCCATCAGAATTAACCCTACATGATATTAAAGCCTATTGAATTTTACATCGATATAGCGAGTTTAATCAAAATCGCGGGAACCATTTTCAAGAAAATCGAAAAAAAGTGCAAAATGCATGGGATAAAGTGGCTCTTCTTGTTAGCTCATTTTAAAGAAAAACGTTTTGTAACGTTTCGGACGTATATTTGTCTTAAATATGAAATTTCAGTTATATAGGACTTACCGTTTTCGCCCGGGAGTTACCAGACACAAACACACACACAGACCTTTTTGCGAGACTTGGTTATTTGGACTCAGGGGACCCTAAAATGAGTATTTCCGTGGAAACCTGGAATTCGAAAATTTTCACGATCGCAGTACTTTCCCTTACTACATATAGTAAGTGAAAGTAAAAACAGAAAAAAGAAATTTCACTCATAAATACGCCTATAAATCAGTTATTTCTGAAGATAGAGAGAAACATGTATAGAGTTTCAGATTCGGTAAAGCGCGATAAAGAGAGAAAAAAAAGTTGATCTAAATATATTCTTGGCGAAAATGGAGATGTAATTCCACCAAAACTCGGTTATCATTGAAGGTATAGAAAAATCGAAAATATTTTCGATATCAATACACCACGAAGAACAAAGAAAAAAATTAAGAAAAAATTTTTGGTCTAACAACAAACAAGAGATGTATAATAAATAAAAAAAAAAAATTAAAAAAAGGATCACTGATATTGGTTCAGAGCTAACAGATAAATTGTGTTTTCAAATTAATAGTGGTGATATACTATTTTTCTTTATTGCTTTTCATTTTAGATAATTGTCTAATAACAACTATATAAACGGTTATACCATAATATCGTTATTTGGAAATAATAAACCATTGTGTAATAATTTGTAGCGTTTTTATTTATTTAGTCGCTTTCTCATATCAGAATTTTAATTTTTAATAAATAACTGTTAAAAACAAAAATTAGTTCGGCAGAATTCTTTGCCTATAGATACAGAACTGTGACCTATAGGACCCTCCACCCTAAAGACACTGACTAAAGCTGACTCACAAGACGACCCCACCAAGCACTGGGTTTCGGAGATCGAGGGGTGACTGGCACTAACCTTCAGATTTATAGTTACTGCTCTATCTACACTATCTGGATAGCCATCTGTAGTCACCATATCATCTTAGGGATCTCAAAGACGGTTTTCTCTTAGTTTATTTATACAGGCTGTTTCGTGATTGCTCGGCACTATTTTAAGTATGTGTTCACAAACACAATAGACCCAAATTAGTTCATACTAACGTATATCTCAAACTAATTTATTAAACAGATATAAAAGCTTAATTCAATGACACTAAAACACACAAAACCAGACAATTGACGATAAATACAGCGATGATACCCTAAAACACACAGAACTAGACAAACGGATGAACAACTACTGTCATTGCTTACCATTCATTTATTCATCAGGTGGTACGAAATCTGTTATTTAGTATTAAACACCTTAAAGTTTGTACAATCAGTCTAAATGTAGCAAATAATAATAAATGTTTAACCTTTGATATCTGTTTAATAAATTAGTTTGAGATATATGTTAATATGAACTTTTCTGTTTATTTTGTGTTAGTAAACACATACCTAAAATAGGGTCGTGTACTAATCAAGTCTGAGGAGCGTTAACACACGACTTACCTCACCTTCATTGTTGAAATCAACAGAAGAACATTAAATGACTTACATGAAATTGAAGGCTATTCAATTTTTTTTCCATATATTGATTTTAATCAATAATTTTATCCGTTATTTTAATTATCGTAAATCGTATAGTATAAACAGATACTTTTAGTCTGTAAATTTTGATTATTGGTGAAAATTTTAGAAATATAAGCGACATATAAATGGTAGTTCAGTTCCGTACTACTTTTTGTTTCTGGACTAGACAGAAAACATACATTCCATTTAGACTCAAACGACCCTAAAATATGGAAACTCGAATACAATAGCTTTTACGATAACAAAACTTTTCCTAACTATAATAATAATAGGAATTCGTTAACTATGTATTTCGCTTTCACTTACTATATATAGTAAGCGAATATATTGCGATCGTGAAAATTTTCGAATTCCAGTTTTCAACGGAAATACTCATTTTAGGGTCCCCTGAGTCCAAATAACCAAGTCCCGCAAAAAGGTCTGTGTGTGTGTGGTAACTCCCGGACGGAAACGGTAAGTCCTATGAAACTGAAATTTTATAATTAAGACAAATATACGCCTGAGACGTTACAAAACCTTTTTCATCAAAATGAGCTTACCAGAAGAGCCACTTTATACCATGCATTTTGAACCTTTCGATTTTCTCAAAAACGGTTCCGATGATTTTGATTAAACTCGCCATATCGTTGTAAAATTTAATATGCTTTAATATCATGTAGGTTTCATTCTGATTAAAATGGTCTGACATGGCTTAAATGCCGATATTTTAAATTTTCTTCTTCTAAAGTACCTTTAATTTTGTTGATTCTATAAAAATATCTATATTATCATGTTACCACTGATAAAAAACTGATAAAAAAAATTAGTGCAATTTTTTATTTTTGAACAAAAGAGCAGTAATATAACGTTCATGTGTAATATACCGTTGGAAAGCTAAAGGTTTTAGAAAACATATTATTTCATACATAAGCTTTTAAAAGTTAATAGATAGTGATGAAAAGATAGAAGATAAAATTAACAAAATTTTAAAATGATAAGAAAGAAGATAAAATTAACTGATTATTTTAGATAATAATCTAATAGATTTTTTAATAAAACACGTGTTTCTATAGAAATTCAATTTAATTAATTCTTTAATAGCGTCATGCATTTTATCTATAACTGTTTTTGAAAATTCTTTCATTGATTTTAAAAATGTAGGTAAGTGAAAGTCGTGTGTTGCCCGTACCAGATTTTTTATATAGGGAAGTGATATTAACAAGGTAGAAAAGTAGTTTTCATTGTTCACCCCTACCTCGCCTTTAGAGGCAATACGGGGATTTTCGAGCAAGGGGTGAGGGTGGGGGATAAACGTTGAGATAAATTCTCTCCAGCACTGAGACTCGAACCCGTACATTATTTGGTTTCAAATTATGGTCCTAGCCGTGGTTGCTATGCTATTATGGTGTCTATGGTTGCTATAGGCAACGCGCGCTAACCCATTCGGTCATCCAAAAAATGTTGTTCCAATTAAACAGTAATATAAATAACTATTAAACAATATAATTAAAGGCAAAATAATATTAATATTTTCGAAATATAATGTTTGTGGTTACCTTTAACTGGTCGAGTTTCTTTTTCATAAGCTCCGCGCGAGCAGCTTGATCTGGTCCATTTACAGGAAATGAGCCCAAGTACTGCAACCAAAAATATACATTACTATTAATCGAATATTAAAATAAAATAATATTATAAATAAATGAAAGATATTGTATAATATACATGTAAAACAGATTATGAATATTGATAATAACATTTAATAAATTGTCCAAGGGTTTGAACCCGCGAACTTAAGCATAGGAGGTTTTTTTTGCTAGTTATGCTACCACTGCACTGCATATGACCTATAATCGATATATTAAGGGATCAAGGATGTAACATGTCCAAGTATCAAACCCGACAGATGTCCTGAGGATTTTCAAGGAAGTAAACATCCTTAGTTAGTTCGTTCATCGAAAATGATAAATATCAAAGAGTTATCCACCGGGTTCGAACCTTCGACCTTTGGCATAAAGATGTTTTGTTATAGCCACCGCACTACAGGTGACCCTTGATAGCTTTACATAATAAGGGGCTAAGGATGTAGTGGCGTACCGGTAAAAGCTGTTGTGTACTGAGAAAGGCTTAAAGATGGGTAACAAGATTCCGGTTTAGGGGTATGCCGATAATTTGGTACTGCTAGGTGAAGACACGGAAACCATACAACTAAATACAAGGGTTTTAATAAAACCGGTAGAGAAATAGGATTTGAATTAAATACCGATAAGACGAAATATATGATTAGTAGCAGAAACGGTGGCGATATTGGTGATATTGATATATCAGGGCATACTTTTGAACACGCAGAGAAATTCAAGTACTTAGGTTCAATGATATCAAGAAAAAATGTAATCCAGGAAGAAATAAAGTCCCGGTTAAAGGTGGGAAATGCGTGTTATTATTCAGTTGCTAAGTTACTTAGTTCGCGGCTTCTATCTAAAAACTTAAAGGTTAGAATTTATAAAACTATTATTCTTTCGACAGTTCTTTAATAGCATCGCGGAGACTCAAATGGGCGCGTAAAGTAGTTGGGCTAAGTGGGAAACGGATTCCAAGAAAGTTGGTATTCGCTGATCCTGACGGTAGGCGTCCGAAAGATAGGCCGAAGCGTCGATGGGAGGATTGCGTTAAGGCTGATCTCAGGGGCTTGACCGGTGAACGTTGGACGAGTCTGTGTAGACGGAATTTGGTGGTATCGGCTTCGAACCTCGAAGGGTTCGGTAAGCCTATTATTATATTATAAGGATGTAGTATGCCAGAGATTGCGGGTTCAAAAAGAGTGGATGGCCCGAGAATTATATGAGATCGTAAAAAATTCATTTATGGCGTCCTTCAGAGGAAATTGAGTCCCGAAGCGTGCGATGTCAGGAACCTTTTAAAGACCCTAATCCTTACTAAAAACTAGATAAGCGAAATTTCGGACACCAACTGATTTAAGATTACTCACATCCGCGTAAAGTGACGCAAAATGAATAAACAAAGAAATGCCATTAGAAAATGTATTCTTGTAAGTAACAAATAATGTGGTAAAAATTGATGAGTACCGGAAAAACAGCTACATTTAAGTTCTTGTATTATTAGATATACCATTGATTCACTATTTAATATTATATGTAAGCAACCCTCTTTCAACAAGGATTTAAGTGAAAACTGCGTGTTCCGTGCACCATATTATATTTATTTAAAATCATCACGGTAATGGGGAAGAGAGGAAATTCTGATTAAATGATTTCCAGGTCATGTATATGATCAATGTTAACTCATCTACCTGTGCTCAGATAGGAAAATGGTACAAGTCAATTTTTCTAGGAATGAGAGTTTTCACATTCTGGAGTGTCATTCGTTCATATTGATAAGTTGGCCAAATGTCATAAGTTTTTCTATTTCAGTATATGAGTAAAGAATCCTACCTTCTACAAATAAACGAACCACATCGTAAACGAATGATTCTCCAGAATGTAATTTATTTTATTTTTTATTTTTTTATTGTGGCTTACAACATTTGATTTAACTTACGACTTAGTTAATTTGAACATACAACTTAGTTAAGACGAACATGGAAACCTTACAATTTAAGGTTTGAAGAAGAGGAACTGGAAGCAGGACACGATGACGAGCGAGAACACGAACAGTAACAGCTGGAGGCGAAGAGATTAGTGACAGCGGAGGACACCAAGGGCTTGAGAAATGTGCTTCTGCTAAAAGGGGCGATATTTTGGCTCCCAGCCAGCCACAGCCCGTGTTCTCCAGCCTTCCATTTATGTGCTTGTTTTTAAGGATTTTATTGGAAGTGTCCTGCCCCCCTCCCTCCAAAGAGGTCCTGTATCCTCCCAGGTTCGGCGCCGACTCCTTCCACTCCTGACAATTAACCGGTAATTAAGGCGGCTAACTTATCGCCGGAGGGAGAAATATATAATCCGCGCCTCCCGTTTCCAAATATACCCAGGACCCGAAGATATTTATGGCCCTCCCGAAGACAGACAAGGAAATTACCTCTGGCTAATCTTGCAGTGGACGGCGAACCTGAATAGCCAGCCAGCCTCTACATCATCCCGATTTCGGGACTGAGTTTCAACATTTCGACTTGTAGAGGTTCATTAAAAGTTAAAATATGCCTCAAGAATTTCAAAAGTATGAACGGTTAAGGAATGTAAAAACATTTTATTTAAAAAAATGAAATTTATAACGAATAAAACATAGACATATACCCTAACTTCTGATTTTTTTAAAGGAAAAAGATGATTGAAAGGGCTTGTTTTAGAAATATATGGGATTGCTCTTCGGACACCGCGTACTAATCAATTGTTTACTTTTATATTTTGGCTACAAAATAGATGCAAGTACCATTAAATAAACTTTAAAATAAGGTGTAGATTATTTAAGGTGAAGTTTCAATTCTATGAATAAAATTGGAGGCTGATTATAACTTAACCACTCTTTTATTAAATATTGATGTACAACGTTCCGAATAAAATGCCATCTTCAGGTGCAAAGGAACAAATTTATCTGCTAGTGCTAAATATCGTCCAATTAAAAATAATCAAACTCACAATCATATCATGAACATTATAACTGTGGCGGTCGTGAATAAGTAGTTGAGTGAAACTCTTTCATTTTACAGGTGTTTTTACGACTTGAAAGTTTTACCTAATACCAAAATAGAGTTATAACATACAACTTTCTTTCCAACACATGTAGAAAAAATTTCCGGTGGAAAAAAAAGCTGTATATTAAGTACTCTGTTTTGGGTGTCACGAAAAAAAAAATGTCGCTCCCCTGTAAAAAGAAAGAGTTTGACTTAAGCACTTATTCACGACCGCCACAGATATAAAAACACCAAATATTTAATAAAATAAAATAAATAAAATTGTTCTTTTGCACCTGAAGATGGAATTTCAGCCGAAACGTTGTGCATTAATATTTAATATAAGAGTGATGAAGTTATATATCTGCCTCCAATTTTAAATGTTAAATGTTATTAGTTAATAAAAGTAAAAAGTATATTCAGTAACGTTGTAAACATATGATTTACATCGAATAATAAAAAAGTTTATGCATCTTCGTCACTTTAATTATCTTTCCCTACATTGTATATAAGATAAGTTTTCTAATGTCTTCAGTTCTCCAACGATGTATTATACATCTATATTACTATTCTTTATAAAAGAAAAAAAAAAGAAGATATTTTTCCTGTTTTACCCTCTAGTTAGTCATCGATTGCATTCATACATACTTTCAGCCGTCATTTCTAAATACTTAAGTAATAAAATGATATTGTTATTTTTTTAGGAATGTACAAAATTGAAGGTACTTAGAAAATTCACGATTTTGGCAATTAAGCTCTATCAGACTATTAGAATCAGAAATAAAACTCATGATGTTGAATGAATGAAGTCCAATTAATGTTATCGACGTAATGTAGCGAATTTAATCCAAATTGTATGAGCTGTTTTTCAGAAAATCGTAAAAAGATGCAAAATGCAAAATATAAAATGGCTCTTCTGGTTGGTCAATTTTTATGAAAAAGTTGCTGTAACATTAAAATTAACCAGCTCACCAACCTTTTTGCGTTATTTAATCATTTGGTATCCTAAAAGGTGTATTTCCGTTAGTAACCAAGTCTGGTCAAAGTGCGAAAACGTAAACAATCGGGAGTGGGGGAAGACCTGCATCTGTAGAGGGAGTGTGTGGTCTTGACTAGTCGCTCATGTGTTTTCTTACCTTCATCTTATTTTTCTTTTTACCTTAATTGTACATACTATCTTTATCTCTTTTTTTTTTATATTTATTTTTCTTTTATTATGTTATATTCCTATATTCTTGTAATTGATCTGTGTATATATGTATGAAAATAGATGTTCCAGATGACAATTATTTCTCTTTATTGTAAAAATGAAACCCAGCCCTCTCACGTGAGCTAGAAGGGACAGGTTACGGTGAATATGTATGACGAAAAAGAATTTAAGGGGTATGTACATTTTTCTATCTCTATGGAGTTGACAGAGAACTCTTTAAGAAATATGGCTTAGGCCAGGCGCTCAACAAGAAAAAATAATTTCCGTTTAACATTTAGGTTTAGTGTAATATATTAATATCTTAACTCCTTAATTAACTTTTGGTTATACGCTCAAAACTGTAAAAAAGTCTATAATTTTCAGGGTCGCATTGCTTTCTCTTACTGAATATTTCATAGGTAAGTAAAACCGAGAGTGAGCAGGACACCTCATTAACTTACCTATCGCTTTTGAATGGAATTTAGATGTTTTAAATAGATATAAGAGAAAATTAGGTAAGATTGAAAAATATTATTTCAGATACAAAAATTAAAATTATCATTTAAGTAAGTAGCACTTCTGATTTTAGTGGAAAAAATCTCAGGCAATTAATAGCTTAAATATTTTAGTTTTGTAGGACTTTTTGCTTTTAATCGCACTCATACCCACACCTTTTTTCCGGGACTTGGTCGTTTGGAGCCAGGGGATCCTTAAACGTGATTCCTTTGAAAACTGGAGTTTAAAACTTTTCGAGATCGGAAAATATTTACATTCCCTTACTACAATATATACATTTGACATGTAAAATGTAAAAGGTAAGTTTTCATTTTTTTTTTTTCAAATTTACGCATGGTTTGTTATTTGGAATCAAGAAAATCAAACCTTCAGAAGAAGAACTGTTGACAACTAGACATTAAAGTACCGTGGGACTATTTCAACCAAGAAAATGTTAAAGTTCATTTAAATTTACAATAAAAAAAGCGAGTTTATCAAAATTCCCTTTTGAAAAATTCATAAAACGTGCAAAACGCGTCTTTTAAATTGGAATTCTGATGGTAGTGAAAAGTTCCTGCAAGAAGCGAGGCAAATACTTGCCTGAATTCAAAACGTGCGGTCAGTACAACTTTTGGAGCTGGACTTAGCACATAGAGATATTTCCGCGATAATCGGTGGGTTGGAAGGACGAGTTGACTAGAGCACTCTAAGCGCGGTTCATACTCAGATAAAAAGAAGACAAAATAAAGAGAGAAGAAGTCCATTATAGGAAGGAGTTGCAGGGCTGCCAACTTACCACTTAGGCTCCTGCTGCCATTCCCACGCCACCACTGCCTTCCTTCGGGCTCTCTTAGCCATTACAGTTCTACCAACTGTATCATTAGATACTTTGTAATGGATCTGCTTTCTCTCTTAAGTTTTTATCGTCTTTTTGATCTAATTTTATGATTATTATATTTTTATTTTCTTATTATTTCCCCCTTTCTCCTCTTGTGCTAATGTATATAGTATGATAACGATCGCTTTTGGGAACAATGAACAATCGAAACGTTGATGTCCAAAAGGTACTGTATCCATTCAAGGAAATTTTGCGGGAAGCAAGAAAACTTCTTATTACTACATTATTATACACTTATTACTTTCACTTACTATATATAGTAAGGGAAACTATTGCGATCGTGAAAATTTTCGAATTCCGGTTTTCAACGGAAGTACACGTTTTAGGGTCCCCTGAGTCCAAATAAGTCCCACAAAAAGGTCTGTGTGTGTGTGTGTGTTTGGTAACTCCCGGGCAAAAACGGAAAGTCCTATGAAACTGAAATTTAATATTTAAGACAAATATACGCCCGAGACGTTGCAAAACCTTTTTCATCAAAATGAGCTTACCAGAAGAACCACTTTATACTATACATTTTGCACCTTTTTAAGATTTTCTCAACAACGGCTCTAACGATTTTGATTAAACTCGCTATATCGATTTAAAACTTGACGAGCTTTAATATGATGTAGGTTTCATTTTGATCGAAATAGTCTGACAGGGCTTAAATGCCGATATTTTAAATTGTCTTCCTCTAAAGCACCTTTAATTTTGTACATTTAAGAAAATTAGGTACAAAATCTTATTAGCACTGATAAATTACGGAGAAATATGGAAGTTGAGCGAATTCGATAAACAACTAAAGGAGATAAGTGCAAACATATTTTTTTATGCAATTTTTGTATTTTTGAAAACAAAAATAGCAATATAGATGTATAATATACCGTTGGATATCTAAAGATTTGAGAAAAAATATGATCTAATATACGTAATTTTAAAGGTTAATGAAGAGTGAAGAAAGGCCGATAAAACTAAATGATTGTTGTAGATAAAAATATAATAGTTTACTTAGTAAAACACATGTTTCTATTGAAATTCAATATAATTAATTCTTCAACAATTTATATGCATCTTTAAATGTATTTAAAAATTCTCAAATTGACTTTAGCAAATTCTTAAATTGATTTTAACAACGGAGGTAAGTAAAAGTTGATTGTTGCCTGTACCAGATTTTTTTTTTCTTTTCGCATTAAAATCTATTGTAGATTTTTTTTTTTTTTTTTTTTACCATGTTAAGAATAAGTTATTATTTAAGTTATTTAAAGCTTCGCGGAAACTCAAATAGGCGAGTTATTGGGTTCGGTGGTGAACGGATTCCGAGAAAGTTAGTATTCGCTGAACCAACTGGTAGGAGTCCGAAAGGTAGGCCGAAGCGTCGATGGGAGGATTGTGCTGAGGCTACTCTCGGGGGCTTAGGCTTGAACGGTGATCATTGGGGGAGTCTGTGTACTTTTTGCAACGCTAGTTTTTTAAAGGAAGTGAAAAATTTATAGCTAAGCCTGTGGGTTCTACACCTGTGTTTAAAAGTTCCCTATCTTAATTAAATATGGTAAAATGAACTTTAGGGCACTCACTGGTCAATCATCTATAATCAATCAGTTGCATAAAGCCATTTTAAATTAATAAACGAACAATTATGAACAGAGACAATTTCTATGGTAGTAATATATATATATATTATATATTGGTAGGTATCGAGAATACTGGGAGGAATAGAAATAATTTAGAAACGTTTCAAATGGAGCAGTTTCCGGGCTACCTGGGGAGTCTTAGACCGGACAGGAGAGGAAGCGGAAGTCCAGCCACGGACGGAGGAGGTCGGGGGTCAAGCCAGGGAACAATTATGCAGTTATGCCCGAAGGTACCATTTTCATGTTATATTATGTGGTAAATCTGAACCTCAGTATTCTCGATAATAACAATGCCTCGCTGTACCATGTTTTTATATATGATACTAAGTGCTATTTTATAAATTTATTATAAGTTAATTACTTTATTTCCCAATAATGAATTGATAAACATGATACTTTTGGAAAATAAATCCAATAGTTTTATAAAATAATGACCAAAAATGTTTATATTAATTAATTCGGATTCACCGCTGCCTTAGAAAAGTAGCGACCGAAACATAGTTATATATATATATATATATATATATATATATATATATATATATATTTATATATATACAATATATTGTTATCTATTGAGAATACTGAGGGGTGGAAATTAATTATTGGAGAGCTATTATATTAATGAAATAAATATTTATAAGCCTGGATCGGCTAAAATTCAAATGGCGTTTACCTGCCCCCTTTTACTCTCCAAGGGGCCTCCCTGCGATACCCGAGAAACTTCCTATACCCCAGCAGCAGCCGACAAGAGTATTAGGCCTGGCCTAGAGATAGGCACATTTATGACAAAGATCTACAAAGGCTGGACTACCAACGGGGCACTTCCCATATCAGACCCGCTCGAAGTGAGCGTTGAAGTCCAGCAAGAGAAGAGGAGCTGGAGGATGAAGCCTAGAACGGACGCCTAAGACTGAATCCGCCTTCACCAGCCGACTCAATGTTTTAAAGGTATTTTCTTTAATTGTAATAGTGTATGGCAAGGTTAACTGTAATGTCCCTGTAACCGTAATGATTGTATATATATTGTATAAAGTTAATTTAAATAATAATGTCACTTATTGAAACATGTCTTAATTATTCAACATTTAATCTTATTCTGCATGCCTCCAACTGGGATCGGAATACGTGATATTTTTAGAAAGGAAATCCAGTGGTTTCCATAATTATAGTCAATATATTGATTAAATATATCAATTAGTCTAGTGTTTTGAAAGTATCGCTTAGAAAAAACAAACGGTCAAAAACATAGCAATATATATATATATATGATAGTATATAGAATTGCTGAAACGGAATGCAGGTACGTAACAAAACCCTGACCCTTGCCTGTCAAGGTGGCCTCTTAGCAAGCGGCCTAAGCTAACAACAAATCTCCACTTACATTAACTTATCTCGCTTCAATGTCTTGTTTCTTCGATATTATTTTTAACATATTGGAAGATCGTCTATTTAGAATGTCCTTTTTTATTATTTCAGGTAGCATAAGTGAGGTTTGTGAACTGGCGTTGTTTACTTCTTTCATGTTAACATATCAATGATAATGAGCTTATATTAATTCCCCTCGCCGTAATAGTTGATTCCACAATTAGATACGGATCAAACGATCGAGGGCAAACGATTATTTACAATTAAATTACTTTGGTTAGGTAGCATGGGGCCACCTCAATACTTGGTTTTTTTAGGAAAAGTTTAATCTTGTATGGAATCAGTTGAGATTATAGCGAATGTATAGCCCCCCCTCCCTTTCATCATTCATATACCTTCTTTTCCAGTATTTTCTAGCATCCCAAAATGACGCTGCGTGACAATAAAATAATTTTAGTTTGAGTGCATTTGATATTTTTATTTTAACCCACTAACAGAAACACACTTGACCGTTAGCAACACTACTTTACATACAGACCTTCACATGCCAACAGTCAACGAACAGATTCGGACCCTCTACAAACGTTTTCACAACAACTTGCACGGACATACTAACAATCTACTACGAAGCATGTCCACTAGTAACATGCCGGACAATACTCGCAGAAGACTGAAAAGAAGCTGGATGAGGGACCTTCTAAGCTAAATCCGTAATAGGAAGAACGCCAGGAAGAGGTGCCGCTGGGCATCTTCTCTCCATCATGCCTACCCCGCCAACTATCATTCCTTCATTATCACATTAGCTGATTGTAAACATTTATTGACAGGTGTGAATGAAAAAAAGAATTTACCCACAACAATCTATTTATGATATTTTAACTTTTTTATCTATTTTAGTAAACTTTTTTTGTGAAGTGAGAATGTTTGACTGTGTGTATATATGGGAGAACTTAGTTCAGGTTGCAGTCAATAGAACACACAATTAAGTATAAACTTACTTTATTGGTGCCGACGTTTCAGATTAGAAGAATTTATTTCTTTCTGTAGTGTTTTATTATTTTTATTTATGTTTGATTGGTTTATCATTCATTAATTCTTTGCCAGATATAGATCCTTTATAATTTTAGAGCTGAATTTATTCTTATAAGACTAAAAATCAGAATGCTAACAATTATTTATTTATTATTCTTTCTCATTTAAACTCTGTCATCAATCCATTTATTTTTCATTCTGTCGAAAACAATTAGTTTTTGAAGATTGTTTTTATTTCATTAATTTATTGTTTTGTATGTATACTCATCCATAATTGTAAATAGAAGTTAATTATGTTCATTTTCTCTCTTAGCCTAGGTATGATAAGTTTTAATCGTACAAAAATCTTATTCTTAAGGGACCGGGTCCTAGAATAAAAATTATTTTCTATTCTATTTATTGGGTTGCATCACATGAAAGGTCCGTTTTTATTGTTTCTGAAATGCATAAAGGATTTTGCAGGTCTCTGTGGTTTTCTTCCGAATGTTTATGTATATAAAGTAAACAGTTACTAATTCTCTACCTTTGTATTATAAACATTAGCTTCCTGATCAATTACCCACTTTTTAGTATACCTCCAAATATGAACATGGAAACACGCGATTTTCGAGTAATATTTTTGTACAAGTTTAAACTCGGCCACTCAGCAGCTGAGGAAGCTAGAAATATTTGCAAGGCATTCGGGGAAGGGAGTGTTAATGAACGGGCCATTCGCCGTTGGTTTGCTAAGTTTTCAGCTGGGGATACCGACTTGGAAAACTTGCCCCGAGGAAGACCTTCGTCCGTAATAGACAACGATGTCCTCAAACATACAGTAGAAGGAAACCCCTACCAAACAGTTAAAGGACTCTCAGCACAACTAAATGCAAGTGCATCTACCGTTTCCAGACATTTAAAGTGTATTGGGAAAGTAAAAAAGCTTGATACATGGGTACCTCATGATCCCACTGAGCGGCATGTTTCTAAACAAACCGTACGAAAATTGAAAGAACTGGGCTACGAAGTTCTTCCGCACCCACCATATTCTCTCGACTTTTCTCCAACAGATTACCACCTGTTCAGGAATTTGGACAACTTCGTCAAAGGAAAACTTTTTGAAAATGATGATCAAGTGAAAAGTGCGTTTTCATATTTTGTTTCACTTCAAAGCTCAGAGTTTTTCAGTTCTGAGATAAAAAAGTTGGTGTCACGTTGGGAAAAATGTGTAGAAAAAGAAGGTAAATACTTCGAATAAAATTATCTTGTTTTCATATCGTATTTTCAATTAACATCCTTTACCTTGAAAACGGACATTTCATGTGACACAATCCAATAATTCTGGTAAGGCTTTATAATTATTTTTATATATTCACGTTTTGAAAAAAATATAATACAATAAAAACGCGTACACTATAAAAGTTTCGAGCTGTATCTAGGTTAACAGTGGTGTAGAAGGAGGTCATCAGACCGAGATCATGTACAGCTGCCGGTGTCCGCCTATTTTCTGCTACCCACTTTATAGAGGCTGGGTGTGCACCAGGAAGGGCTCCATACCCCAGGGTCACCTCATGGTGCAGATGACATAATAAATAATTATTCTGCGTTATCCCGGGTTTGAACCCAGGACCCGGAGAACAGTAGCCTAGTGGTCTGCCCTTCAAATGAGACCTTCCCCTTTAATAATTTGATGGTTAATTGTAAGCTAAAGACATTAAATATATTGAAGGCGAGGCGAGCGCTTTCTGTGAGCCAACTCAGCAACTGCAGCCTCCTGCCCCCGCACTCCTGACACCTAGCGGCCACCGCTCCAACTCACATCTCAAAACTAAATTTAATAAAACTTGATAATATTATTTCAGAGGCAGTTCGGAGAACAGTCCTTCATCCACCGTAATACTCACATATTTATATAAAAAGTAAGGAAAAGATAAAAACAGATGTATATTTCCGAATAAATGGTAATTGCATGATACTTTATTTTATTTCGCAGAACACAGATTTAACCGCGAGGAAAAAATAATTCAAAAGTAAACAAAAAAGTTGTTCAATATACCGGCTATCATATGCTGAATTATTAATTAAATTTACTTGAAATAAAAAAAAATAAAATAACACACAAATACTTATATATACAGTGATAGGCGTAGTCTAGTAATTGGAGCACTAGTCTGAGACAATCCTGGGGCAGACCCAGCCTCTATAAAGTGGGTACCCAGAAAAATTCAGGTATAAACCTGGCGGCTGAGCGTAATCAATGCCTAATCACTTCATTGCAATACCGTTGGCCTAGAAACAGTACGAATCTCTAAATGTACTGAACCCAAGACCCTTCATGGTTTGTAGTTGTACAGGTTTATACACACACACACATATATATATATATATATATATATATATATATATATATATATATATATATATATATATATATATATATATATATATATATATATATATATTATATATATATTTATACATATATATTTAAATAATTAAAAAATATACGGTTTGAATTAAGTAAACTGAATTGTTTTGTGCGGCATTTTGGCACTCGGAATTTTTTCTTTGTGTATTATGTACGTAATTCAACAGAAAATTCATTCCTTTTAACGATTTAAATAAGTTATATTATGAAAAAAAAAACATATATTACCTTTTTAATATACGTCTTACAACTTTGGCATTCAAGAAATAATAACTTAATCTAAGAATAATTTTTGTCTTCTTGATTCCCCTTAAGAGATTACTAACGTCAGAAGTTTCTGAAATATTATGAATAAATAAATTATTTCTAGTTATTTAGAAAAGGCACAAACCTTTCTTACACCTAATTAGACATATACGCATTTAAAATATGAAATTTCATTTTTCTACTACCTGTAGTTTTCCAGCTAGACTAACCATGTTAACCAAACACACACACACTTTTTGGTAGGGCTTGGTCGTTCGGTCTCAGGGAACCCTAAAACGTGTAATTTTGGCTAAAACTGGAAATATAAAATTTTCACCATTCCAATACTTTCCCTTACTGTATGCTTCATGTATACGTAAGTAACTAAATAATCAAAATAATGAAATATAATCTTGATTACACCCTTTTGTTGATTACTATATCTACTTTAAATGAATCATATTTGTCGGGTTGAAACATTTCACCACTTTCAAAGACAATAACAACAATTACAATAATAATATCGGTCCGTAACCGATGAGGACTTAATCTTGTTTGAGATATCTCTTGGTAACCGGAGACTCGAACATGCCTCTCCTGGTTTACCTTGACATCTAAGGAATTCTAAAATGAAACAAAATGCACTACCATTGGCTCACATAACGCGGAACAATGACTTGCCATTCAATAATGTTTTCTTCTCAGATAACGGCTCAACATTTAGTTTGGCTATAGCTTATCTATTTGAAAGACAGGATTCCAGATCAGGTTGGAAAGGATAATTACCAAAGATTGTTTAATATAATGTATTTAATAACTAGAGGACCCGACCTGGAGAAATTATAAAGAGGTGTCATTTATGGTTACGAAATCTTTGTCTGATCAATTCAGAGTTTATCGCTTTGGGAGTTTTAGCTTGTTGTAACTAAAAGTGGAATTAGCAAGAAAATATGTTATAATTTCTATTCATTACTTTATTTAATCATTAGCAGAAATGATAGAACTTTTTTAAGATTATTTGTTTACTATTTGAAATTGAAGCACAGATAATAGAAAATTTAATTTTTCCATATAAAGCAAACTTTGCTGTAATGTATGTAAATAAGTATTTATTAAAAAACTATAGAAATAACAAAATTTCCTATCCTATTAGGTTTATAACAATTTCATACTTATAATGAACTATTTAAATTACATTTTAAAAATTAAATAACATTTCTATTGTTGTTTATTTATTTAACGTCACTTTATGCTACTATGGCTAATCGGACGATGCTACAGTGGGAGTCCTAAATTTTGCCTATCCAGGTTTTATTAGAATAGGGATATTTAACGAGTACCTGACATCGCACAGGCTCGGGACCACCTTTGACCTTGGTTTGAACCCGTGACCATTGCCATGAAAGGCTGTTATGCTAAACACCCAGTTACAAGTGATCCCAACGTTTCTAGTGGAAATCCCATTTATTTAACAGGAAAACATCTGTTTTTATTAATTACATTGTTAGTTATTGTTGGTATGGTTTTTAAGGCGCAAAACGCATAACAATATTAGTTTATAGATTTACAGCAACTCATCATTTATGTTCACAACTTAGTTATAATTCAGTACATAATATCGTTTCCAAAATCTTGCGTACTAAATGGAAGAAAATTACTTGGACGATCCTGTACGACGAGAATAACCTCTCTACTTAACATGAGTCCATAAGTTTATGGGCTTACAACAACTTTATATTACTTTGTACAGTTTATTTTATTGCATAATAACTTTACTAAAATCTTGGGCTTTCCAACGGTATAATACACGTCTATATTACTTACTATGTATGATTCAAGTATTTAGGTTCAATGATAACAAGAAAAAATTATATCCAGAAAAATTAAAGTCCCAGTTAAAGGCGGGAAATGCGTGTTATTATTCAGTTGCTAAGTTACTTAGCTCACGGTTTCTATCTAAAAACTGAAAGGTTAGAATTTATAAAACTATTATTCTTCCAACGGTTCTTTACGGATGTGAAACGTGGCCGCTTACTTTGAGGGATGAACAACGGCTTAAGGTTTTCGAAAATAAGGTACTGCGTAAAATATTTGGTCCGAAGAGAGATGAAGGCACTGGAGAGTTTTGAAGGTTGCACAACGCGGTATCCTGTGAATATAATTGAGTTTATAGCGTCGCTTAGACTCAAATGGGTGAGTAAAGTTGTTGGGCTCGGTGAGGAACGGATTCCGAGAAAGTTGGTATTCGCTGAACCGACTGGTAGGCGTCCGAAAGGTAGGCCGAAACGTCGATGGGAGGATTGCATTACGGCAGATCTCGGGGGCTTGGGCTTGACCGACGAACATTGGACGAATCTGTTTAGGCGAAGTTTGGTGGTATCGGCTTCGGGTTCGGTAAGCCTATTATTATTATGTATGACTCAGGAATACTTTTTTGATGACTTGGTTTCAGAAAATTTATTTTTCAGGTTTAAAGAATAGATTAATTGTCATGTATTTTAAACACAAAGCTCTAGGAAAGAATGGCCTAAATTAAGGTGAAAACCGTATCAAAATCCGTCTTGTGGTTTAGAATGAGTTCGCGAAAACCAAAATCACTTTATATTGACAGAAGATTTAATATCATATTATTTGATTTTTGTTTAATAATTTACTGATTACTTTGGAATATACATGGAATTAATTTGGAATAATTTATTTAAATGATTTATTAAAAGAACAATGCTGTTATGAATATTATGCAGTGAATCTTGATTTTTCTCTCCAAACCTTGATTCGTACCTGTCCAAAGGTGCAAGGACAGTCAGCAAAACAGAGGAAGGCCCTGGTCTCACATCAACAACCGTTAATTATTTCAGGAGATCTCGCATCCAACACCTTTTTAATGTCCTTAGGCATGTCGTTTGTAGCCATATCTATTATTAGTTGGAATGTCTGTGTAAGTTATTATGGAATCGTTGATAAAAAGTCCTTATGTGTAAGTCCACTGTTGATATTTGTAAGTCGGTTAGTAAAGTTTGGTAAATAACGTACCATAGTTCATTGGATATGTCGTGAAACTTTGGATTGAATAATTTAAAGCTTTTTTAAGGGTCAGATTTGCTATGCTGTATATTGGTGAGGAGTATGTCCGGATCGGTTTGATTAAGTATTTAGTTTCTCTTTCAGTTATGATTAGGAAAAAAATTAATAAATTAGTTTAAGGCGTTTGTGGAGCGTCTTACGTTTCATTTTTACTTGCGAGTTCGTACTCTGTAGATGGCACTAGGATGTTATGAAGGATATATAAATATATATATCTTTTTCTATTATTGGCGCTTATCACGATATAAGTAAAAATCAGGAAACATGGTGATGAAACTTGGTAATGAGAACTAAAACAGTTTTTTAGCCGTGTTTTAAACCGGTATGTGCGGAATAATTATTTGTTGTGTTATTTCTTTGTCATGAATTTTTAGAGTGAGATATTTTGAAAATTTCGCATAAAAGACCTGATTTAAAATTTAAAATAAATTACAATTAGTAATATGATATTAGTAGCAATACTAACTCAGTGACTATAAGATAGGATATGACCTTTTGATTGACAGATACCTGTTGCCCTCACCACCATAAAATACAATATCCTGAATCCTCCGCTGATGAAGATCCCGGCCCCCTCGTAGCAATATAGATGCCCTACCTGCTGATGCTGCCCCAAAGGACACAGAGGATATCCTAAGCTGGCTATATCGCCGAGGAAATGGCCCCCGGGATCATCTCCAAATATCATTTGGACTGCTCCTACATTAGTGTCCCGCAGGCTCAGGTATAAATATCCTATAAGGATTCTGTATTATCCTTCTTTATCCGCCTCAGCGAGAACAAGAAATTTCCTTTACGAAGCACCTAGATTTGGAATGCTATAATGCTTAGCTTTATATATTTTTCTTTTCTTTTCTTTTTAGCAATATAATACTGTTTTAGGTATGGTATAGAATTTGCGAACCAAATTTACAAGCTGTAATATTAAGAGAATAAAAGTATTGGATTTCAAAGGATTAATGACTTCACTACGAATATTACCTTCCCTTACATATATATATATATATATATATATATATATATATATATATATAGTAAAAGAAAGTATTGCGATTGTAAAGGTTTTCACTAGAAGTACACGTTTTAAGTCACCCGAATCCACATGACCAAGTCCAAAATAGCCTGAAATGTTACAGCAAATTTTTCAAACAAAAAATTACCGAACCATAAGTCACCTTGTAAATCTAATATTTTTTCACCTTTTTATGATTTTTAAAAGTTGTTTTAAGCAATGTTGTATAAAAACTTTATATTAATTTTAAGTAACTGCGCTTCAATGTCATGTAGGTTTCATTCTGATTGAAATATTCTAAGAGGAGTTAAATATTTGAAATATCCTATAAAGTACCTTTAATTTTGTAGTTACACGAAAATTGAGCCCTAACTATGCCTCAACTGGCTCACACTAGGGATGCCTCTGAGAGAGAGGCGCTGGGATCTATTGGATTCCCCACCACTTTGCCCAGTCTGGGGTGACTATAGCAGATTGTATATAGTTATGATTGTTTGAATGATGTTTTTTTATTTGCCAACTTTGTATTTATCTTAACTATAGGTTTTTTTTTTATTTATTATTATATATATATATATATATATATATATATATATATATATATATATATAAATTTATTTATTTTCTATTTTATGTAATTTGATTTTCTGTATATATTGTATAACTGTGGTCTCCTATCACTATTACTACTGTTCATTTTGAAACAAATAGTAATATATATCAACGTGCCAACGTTTCGGACTAAATTATAATTATTCTTCAGGGCTATAAGAACTAACATAACAACCAGTAGCAGAATACAATACATGAAGATGATAAGTAAAATAAATTATACTGATAATTAAAAACAAAGTGAAATATTAGTTATGACAATCGACATATATAATAATAATTAAATACAAAAGGGGCAAAAGATACACCTTTTAATAAAAGGTGAATAATTAGGTAATAGAAACTTAAAATTTTAAAATTACTAATTTAAATTTTTTTTTAAGTATCAAAACTGTGAAACAGTGTGAGAAAAAGAGTTACAAATCTATGACGTACAAAATGTCCATACATTCATAAAATGTGAAAAATTATAACATAAAATATTGTGAATACGTATGTATACATATCTCACTATGAATTTTTTATTCCTTTAAAAAACAAATATGTTGGATAGGCTGAGATGTTAGAAGTGAATAGGTAAAGAGGTGAGAGACATTTAATCAGCTATGAGTGCGTACCGATTCAGCGAGCATCACAACAATGAAGTAATTAATGCGCCCATCTTATGGCTTATGGCGCTATACAAATATTTTCAATAATTTTTATTATCAGATTTTCAAATGTGAAACACATATGTATCTCCATCGAAGCTTAATGTAATTGTTCTTTAACATTTTTATCTTTTATTGAAAACTTCTTAAATTTAATATAAAACCGGAGATAATTCGTGAGTTTCTCAGACCGGATTATAAAGCAAAATCATAGCAAAGTACGATAAAACTATGAAGAAACCTTAAGTGGATTCTATTCCGCGGATACGGAGCTACCTCGACTTCTAGAACCACGCGCGGGTTGCAGGTACAACTAAAAGAGAAGCTAATTAATAATTTCTCAAGAACAAATATTATCCCTGCAGTTAATTAGAGATTCATGATTCCAAAAGGTCTGCTTTGCTTAATTAAATTACCTCAGACCTTTATGACATAATAATATGAGAGGGAAACAATACTCAGAGAGTATCTTGCAAATAAGGGATCATATAATATTTATTTTATATTTTTTCAATCATAATTCAAAATATTTTCCTAAATTATTTATTGCTTATTTATTTAAATTCACTTTACCTTACTGTGGTTTTTTATATGATGCTACAGTGGCTGTCCTAAATTTTGCATATCTAGGTTTAATTAAGATAGGGATCTTAAACGAGTTACTGGCATCGTACAGACTCAGGATCTCCATTTTATGCCCCCTCTTAAACTAATTTTATTTACTTCGAAAACCCTTACCATCTGTTGGGTTCGAATCCACGGTCCTGAGTATATAAGGTCTTCATGCTAGTCACTACACCACTGATGACTCCATAAATGATTTCGTGATACTTCTGTTTGAGTTAAAACTACTCAAGTATATAAATATACGTATTGGATGGTTAGATATAATGATAGCGTTTTTTACTCGTGATTTCAATAAAAACTACAGCTTTTGGTTTATTATATTCAATAATGAATCTTTGTAATCGTCCAAAATATATATATATATATATTTCAAAATTTGAGAGCTTAAGTTACAGGATGTGCAGAATAAAAAAATCCGTTGGTAAGCCGTCCGCCCTGCGCGGCATTTCTCCGAAACTACAAGACCAATTTTTTTTTAATTCGCCACAAAAATATTTGTCCATGCAACGATGATCCTAACAACTAGCCGTTGATATCAGCTGGTTAGTTTTGAAATGGCGGCCGATTAGAATTCTTTTAAAAATATAAATAAGTACAGGGCGCTATATAACAAAAAAAAAACCTATTATAATATATGTAATTCCACCAAAAATCGAATACTATTGAAGATAGAGAAAAATTAAAAATATTTTCGAGATCAAGACAACGCGATGAACAAAGAGATAAGAAATCATCTTAAATAGTCAAGCTACAACTTATAAGAGATGTTATTCCCTGATAACTCGGTTATTATTGATAATAAAGAAAAAATGTAAGGTGCTCTGGAATCAGGAAATTTTTTTTGAAATATTTGAATAAAAATCGCACGAAAAGAAAAGAAAATAGTAACGCAGTCCTGTACAAATATTCTTTGTTTATTATTTTCAATAACTAACTTTTGTAATAGCATAAAACAAAAAAATAATAAAAATAATTATCCCCACTCAAAATTTGAGAACTTACGTTCTAAGAGCGTAGAATCCAAATAACGAATAGAAAAAAAAAACAAAAAAAAAAAAAAAAACAAAAAAAAAAAAAAAAAACGTTTCTACTAATTAGTAAATAAATAACTACTACAGAACTAAATTTTCGACAAAATGAACAATGAATAATCTAAATTGGTTAACAACTAGCTGAGATATTGCGTTTTGAAATCAGCGGAAGTGATATGATATCATTCTTTGAATTTTCGCTTTTCATATTACATAGTTGCCTATCAACAGCCATATAAACAGTTATACCCTAATATTGTTATTTGGAAATAATTAACCATTGTGTAATAATTTGCAGCGTTTTTGTAAATATTATTAATCAGTTATATATGACGCACTTTGATCTATGACATGAATCCATCTTTCGTCATTTCATTGGTTATCATCAACAATTGAAAAACGACCCTAGCAAACCACTTACGGACGGTGGTTTCTCCTTAGGTATCATCGCAATACACATTGCAAATTTTCTTAACCATCTGTGCAGCGGATTTTCTTTTTTGGAAATAAAAAATCATTAAATGACAAAAATGATTTTTTTTCTCTTCCATTTTTAACAAAAAAAATACCACTTAACCCTTTTAGTGCTGGATAATGAAATACCGTTGTTTGCTAGCCTTGTCAGAAGTGCCAACAACGATATATCGCATTGCGATAACTTTATCTATAAGTAAATTTATAAATGATCTAATTTCGTTAAAAAAGAATTTGTAAACCGGTTTGGGTCTGACATTTTACATACTCGTGTTCTATATGTATAGAGTGTGTTGAGACTGATTACGCTGGGGCGATAAGATGGACACTCGGCACCAGGCACCCTTTTAGGTCCAAAGTCTAACTGTTTATGATAGATAGAACTCAATTCATATTACTTTCAATTGATATTGGGGAATCAATATTGCTATCAGTATCAGTGATTGCTTTATTCTGCAATTTGTCCCGAATACGAAGCATTTTTAAGCATGTAAATATCATTTATAGTTCGGTTTTTATAATAGTTTTTCTAAATCGTTGCATATTTGTCGGATTCGGCCGGTTATCTTCGCATAGGCATTCGGTTTCCTCAGGCACTAAATAGGTTAAAGATAAGGAATACCTGTCGAAACAGATGCATAAAAGCATCTTAACTAGCCCTGTTTTTTTTTTCTCTATTTATTTAAAGTCACTTTGTGCTACTATGGCTAATCGGACGATGCTACAGTGGGAGTCCTAAATTTTGCCAATCCAGGTTTTATTATGATAGGGATATTTACCGAGTACCTGACATCGCACAGGCTCGGGACCACCTTTTAACGCCCCTTCCAAAGGACGGCATAACTAAGGATTTTTTACTTCTATTAAAAAATCATTCCCTTTCACATGTGTTATTTAATATAGCTTTAGAATATGTCATACAAAAGGTGATGTGTACCGAAAAAGGCTTAAATATGGGTGACAAGATTCCGGTTTTGGGGTATGCCGATGATCTGGTACTGCTAGGTGAAGACACGGAAACCATACAACTAAATACAAGTGTGTTAATAAAATCCGGTAAAGAAATAGGACTCGAATTAAATACCGATAAGACGAAGTATATGATTAGTAGCAGAAACGGTGTCGATCTTGGTGATATTGATGTATCAGGTCATACTTTTGAATACGTAGAGAAATTCAAGTATTTAGGTTCAATGATAACAAGAAAAAATGAAATCCAGGAAGAAATAAAGTCCCGGTTAAAGGTGGGAAATGCGTGCTATTATTCAGTTGCTAAGTTACTTAGTTCGCGGCTTCTATCTAAAAACTTAAAGATTAGAATTTATAAAACTATTATTCTTCCAACGGTTCTTTATGGATGTGAAACGTAGCCGCTTACTTTGAAGGATGAACAACGGCTTAACGTTTTCGAAAATAAGGTATTGTGTAAAATATTTGGTCCAAAGAGAGATGAGGCCACTGGGGAGTTTAGAAGGTTGCACAACGCGGAACTGCGGAACTTGCATCCTGTGAATACAATTGAGCTGATTGCATCGCGGAGACTCAAATGGGCGAGTAAAGTCGTTGGGCTCGATGACGAGCGGATTCCGAGAAAGTTGGTATTTGCTGATCCGGCTGGTAGGCGTCCGAAAGGTAGGCCGAAGCGGAGATGGGAGGATTGCGTTAAGGCTGATCTCGGGAGCTTGGGCTTGAATGGTGAACATTGGACGAGTCTGTGTAGGCGGAATTTGGTGGTATCGGCATCGAACCTTCGGGTTCGCTAAGCGTATAATTATTATTATTATTTATTATTATTATTATTATTAAAAAATCATAGAACCACTTGTGGGTTTGAACCCGTGACCTTTGGCATAGGATGCTGTTATGCTACCTAGCTGCAAGTGATCTCATTAACTAATCCTTTTTTTGAATATGTGACCATTATTGACAATGTAAAGATATTTTATAAACATAAAGAGGTTTAAATTGAAATATTGAAAAATGCAAATATTTTATTCTACAACCCAAAAGTAATGAGGATAAGGTTGAAAATGGAAAGTAAATATCTAAGACTTAGTTATGAATTTGAAGACCTTTCTGTTTGTTCTATTTCACAGCTAAAGACAAAATTAGCCGACGCTCTAAATTCTCCGATTACAGCAGTGAAACAAACCCTGGGGCACAATACAAGCAAATTTATTGAAATAATTCCTAGCCATTGTCCCGATATAATTAACTGGAAGGAAGACCCCGGCCAACAATCGCTCGAGAAGTCGTGAAATATTTAGGCCACTTATTCAAGAGCTTATAATTAAAGTCCTTTTGACAATGGACTCCAGTCCTCCCGTTCTTTATCAACAACTCATTACGAATAAATCCAACTCTTAAATATTAATACTTTTATATTCGCTTACCTATAAATAAAATATCTGGTAAGGGAAAAAGTGCGATCGTGGATATTTTTGTATTCGAACCGTCAAAAATACATGTTTTAGGGTTCATTGAGTTTTATTGAACAAGCTCCCCAAAAATACCTTGATGTGTGGTAGGTCAGTTAAAAAAATGTACTAAAAGAGGTTTAATGTAGTTCGCGTCAAGAATTATAGAATTTATATATTTTTTAAAAATTACATTAGTATATAACAAATGAGTTGATCATTGTGGGACTTTTAGAACATTAATATGTTAGTTAATCTCCTAAGTTTTGGTGATAAGGATACAGAATAACTGATTAATAATAAGCTGGCAGATCAAAATGCGCTACTGGCTCAGGGTCTAAGAACCGATAGAACGAGACCCATTCCAACAAGTTTAGTCAATAGCTAAATTTCTCTTTTGAAACAGTCAAACATGAACATATACAAAAAGAGCCTACCAAGTTAAAGGTTGTAAGTTTAAATCCCAGTCCTGGGTGATTTTTTTTAAGTGAAAAGGGGATTCACTAAAAGCTTTCTTTGACTATTGTGAAATCCTTCGGCTAACTGGTGGTCACTCACAAAACTAGGGAGTAATGACTCTACCTATTGAGAGGCCTAGGGGGCAGGGTGGGTTTATACGCGTTGCCTAAGCTCGTGTTTCAGTGCCGGAGGCTTTGACTCAGCATTAAGCTCCCAGCTTCACCCCCTGGCGCGAGAAACCCCTGAAATAGCCTAAAAGTTCTAAGGAGGAAAACAATAGGTATTACCCTACCCTATAAATTATCATTGAGAATCACGGTGCGGAATCCCAGGAAACTACTGGCGCGATATGCCCCTCCCCTCTCCCCCTCATCAAAAAAAAAAAAAACGCCAAAAATTATTACCGAATGGTATATTTTTTTATTTTATTTTATTTTATTGAGATATATTACAATTTGTTTCTATATGAACATTAGTAATAGTGATATATGATCCCATTCACACAATATATACAATGATAAAGTCAAACAAATAAAATATAATATATATACAAAATAAGAAAACAAACAACAACCTATAACTGAGATAAATACAAATAAATGATATATATAGAATTAAATAATAATAAATATAAAAACAAAACAAAACAAAACATTAACCTATAATTGAGATAAATAAAAGTTTGCAGATAAACAAACATCATTCAAACAAACATAACTATATACAAAATATACAAGTGCTATAGAGGGACCCCAGACTGGGCTTTTCCCCCCACTTGTGGAGGAAAAAGCGGAATCCAAAAGATCCTAGACCCTCGCTCTCAGCCGCGTCACTGGTGTGAATCAGTGGAGGCCGAACTAGGGCGTAATAGCCACAAACATACATTACATGAGTGGAGGATCTGACCAGTGTCAGAACTCCAATTTAAACGTTTACAATACGTCTCGCGGCCACTGCCGTTTCAATCTTCGAGGAGGATTATAGGGATGGGTGGTACTGGATAGGGATTGTGCTAGAGGGTTAGGATGATGACTAAGGTTCTGATGAAATTTGGAAAATTTGGATGGTACCAGGTCTAAAATAAATGGAATTTTAAGGTCGTGGTGTAGGGTAGAGTTGGTAACGTAATAAGGAGCATTAACTATTGTTCGGAGAACTTTGGATTGGAAGGATTGGATGCGATTGATGTTAGAATGTTTAGCTGTCCCCCACAGTTCAAGTCCGTAGGTCCATATTGGTTTCAGTACTGTCTTGTATATTAGTAATTTGTTGTCAACTGTAAGATGAGATTTTCTATTTAGTAGTCTGTATAACTGGCCGAATCTGCGGTTAAGTTCTTTTCTTTTAAGTCTTGTGTGTGGGTTCCACGTCAGTCTTTTGTCTAGTAAAAAGCCAAGATACCGGACTGTGTCAGAGGAAGGAAGCGGTAGGGAATTTAAATAAACCGTTGGACAGGATTTGCGTCGAAGAGTGAATGTGACGTGTGAGCACTTGTTTTCGTTCACCTTAATACGCCAAGCGTTACACCAGTCTTCGACAAGGGAAAGGTGATTTTGTAAATTAATCGATGCTACTTCAGGATCGGAATTGGATGACAAAATGGCGGTATCATCAGCAAATGTTGCCAGAAAGGTATCGGGATCGGTAGGGATATCGGCGGTGTAGAGGATGTAGAGGACGGGTCCCAAGACGCTGCCTTGAGGAACACCAGCCTCAACAATATAATGTTTGGAAAATTCTGAGCCACAGCGAACTCGGAAGGAGCGGTTTGATAGATAGGATCGGAGGACTAGGTATAAGGATTGGGGTAAATGGGTTTTGAGCTTAAAGAGCAATCCCGGGTGCCACACCCGGTCGAAAGCTTGAGATATGTCCAGAAAGGCACCCGAACAATACTCCTTGCACTCAAGGGCAGAGGAAATGTGGTCCACAACTCGGAGTCCTTGCTGAACCGTGGAATGTTGAGGACGAAATCCGAACTGATGTGAAGGAAAATTTTGAAATTTGGCTAGGATTCGTTTTAGTAGGAGCTTTTCGAAAATTTTTGAGAGGATCGGAAGTAGGCTGATAGGTCTGTAAGATGACGTGTTGTTAGAAGGTTTGCCTGGTTTTAGGAAAAGGATGATAGTTGAATGTTTCCATAAGAGAGGAAAATAGGTAGTGCGTAGGATACAGTTATAGAGATATGTAAGGAATGTAATGGCTTTAGGTGGAAGTTGTCTTAAGATTTGAGGAGTAAGGAGATCGTATCCAGGGGATTTACGGAGAGGAAGCTTTTTAAGAAGATATCTGACCTCAGAGGGATTAACTGCTTTAGGTGGTAAGGAAAGCGGTATTGGTGATATAAGGAACTCTTCAACTGCCGCCGTATGGGTAGGATTAAGCTCTGGATGAGGAGTAAAAACTTTGGAAAGGTGCTGTGCGAATTCCTCGGCCTTATCCTTGTCAGAAGCAGCCCAGGAACTATCACAGCGCCGGAGAGGATGGGAAATGGTGTGGGATTTTAGGATTCTCTTCGTGACATTCCAAAGGGAATTGTCACGAGTCAAGAGAGAGGAGAGGTAGGTATTGTAGGATTGGGAACGGAAGATCGCCAACTCCCGCTTTAATTTTCTACAAAAAAAGTTATAGGAGCGGCGATCCTCTGGGTGGCGGGTGCGTTGCCATAATGTTCTGGCTCGGCGTTTGCTGTTGATGAGGTCTGTCAGGTGTTGTGGTAAATGGCTTTTATAAGGAGTTATTTGGGAGTACTTGGGAGAGGAGGCAGTCCAGGCAGCTTGTTGAATAGCGGTTGTAAAGGAATATACGGCGTCGTCAAGGTCATTTGGGGTTTTGAGAATCACTCTGAGGTCAATATCATTAGTGAGGATTTCGCGGAAGAGGTTCCAGTTGACAGGGCCTCTAATGAATGACGGTGGGATAGGTTTAGGAATAGGTGTTATGGATACATTTAGAATCAATGGACTATGATCAGAGGATAGTTCATCAAGGCGAGCTATGGAAAAATTAAGAGAGCCTAATCCGCTGTGGATGAAGAAGTCGAGGATGTCAGGATTACGGTATATTATTATGGTATATTATTTCTATACAATTATATTAAGGTATATCTGTTATTATAGCCGTTTATTAGTAATTAATTAATATGAAAGGCCAAAAAATAATTCAAATGAAAATAGCATATCACCACTGCTAATTCCAAAACGATATATCTCTGCTAGTTCTGAACCAATTTTAATGATTTTTTATTTTCGTTTTGTAGAAATTTATTTATTTATTAATTTGAACCGTTGAAGAAGAGTTTTTTTTTTTATTTGTTATTCGAATTCTAGGTTTCTTGAACTAAATTTCTCAAATTTTGAGGAGATGGTTATATTTAGTATTATTATTTTAATAATTATTTTCCATTGAATTATTTATTGATCTTTATATTAGTTATTTGCTTATAAACTGTTATACCATAATATAGTTATTTGGAAAAAATAAACCATTGTGGGATTATTTGCAGCGTTTTGGTTTATTATTTTCAATAATCAACCATTGTAATCGACCAAAAAAAACAAACAAATAACAATTAACCCTACTCAAAATCTGAGGGTTCACGTATCAAGATGCGTAGAATCCGAATAACGAATTAAAACAATCCGTTTGTCCGCCGTCCTTGGCATATCTCCGAAAATACTGGACTAATTTTTATGAAATTCGCCACTAAAATACTAGTCCATGCAACGATGGTCCGAACACCTAGACGTTGATATCTGCTGGTTAGTTTTAAAATGGCGGCCGATTAAAAGGATTATATTCAATAACTCAGGTATTTTTGACGATGTAGAAAAGCATGTTTAGAGTATTAAAATCAGTAAAGCGCGATAAAGAAAAAAAAATGAAAAATGAAAAAAATTGAAATCTCACTTATATATACGCTTGTAACTACGTTATTTTCGAAGATAGAGAAAAGTGTGTATAGAGTTTTAGAATCAGTAAAGCGTGATAAAAAAAATGATTACATGTCAATAATACAATGAAAATGAATAGAAACTTTATTAGCATCAAAACAATTATCTTGAACTTATGATTTACGTTATACACTCGGTAACGACAAACTAAACTTTGCCTTTCACAAGTAGATAGCAAATCAGGATTCCAGGAGATCCCAGTGCTATTCTCCAAAAATATTTTGGACCATATCAAAAAAAGAATCATTAAATTTGGTTTACAACTAGCTTAGATATTGCGTTTTGAAATCCGAGGTTGTGTTATGATATGATGCTTTAAATAAGTGCTTTTCATATTACTTAATTGCCTGTCAACAGCCTTATAAACAGTTATACCCTAATATTGTTATTTGGAAATAATCAACCATTGTATAATAATTTGTAGCGTTTTTTTATTTTTATCCATACATTATCTATAATCCAGTTTAAATCCTACAACATCGAACACAGAACAGTCAGTTATTTATTTATTGAAAACAAAAAAATCAAGCAATTACAATGAATATTAATATAGTACATGCTTTGATGAAAGAAAAAATGTTGGTTGAGAGTTCAATTAGCGTAGACTCCACAAAACTGCCTTCAATTTGCCACGGAGGCTGCCAACAAAGGGAGCAGAACTGGCAGGGAAAAAACGAGAAAAAAAGCTATTTGGACTTGTGTTTGGTTGTGGACCTTCGCGAGGGCAATTATACCAGAGATTGATTGTCTTCTTTGTCTGGGTTCGAAGCCCGCACAGGAATATATTGTCAGCGGGTCAAAAGTCGGATATTTATAAGGACAGCAAGGTGTCGGCTATCATATTACGATTATATTCATCAACGTTTAGGATTAAACGTTGTAGGGAATTGTTCGGACTTTAAGACTGTCGAATTCAAAACATAGTGGAAATCATATATATATATATATATATATATATATATATATATATATATATTACGTTAGAGAGTTAGAATTAAAAATAAAAAGAGGATTGCACTGCCATGTATCTGTACAAAATTGTTTTCTTGTTTCCGATAAAAAGGAAAACTTTCAAGTTATACATCTATACTGGATGTAAGTAGATATAATTAGTTGACCGTTTGAGAATTACTGGAAGGAATTAGTCCGCGTGGCGGTCAGTAAATGAACCAACTAAATAGTTTCAATTAATTATTGTTTGCCAACGTGTCGACGCCCATATCACAATATGGAATAATTCACCCACAGGTCGTCATCAGGGCGATTTGCAGGAGGAGTGAGAACCCAACTAGGACCATATTAAGTAATTGTAGCACCGACGTTAATGTAAAAGCGAAGCATGGTAACTGGACGTACAACTACAAATCATTTTATATCGACGAGTCAGTAGTCGAGTACTGTCTTCTTTAGGATCAATTCTATGAGGCGCACTGATGATGACCCACAATAGGGATCGAAACGTTGGCAGAAAAATAAATAATTGAAACTGTTCAGTCGGCTCATTTACTGACCACCACCTGGACTAATTCCTTCCAGTTTTACTAGATACATGTCTTCTTATTGCTATTAATATATTTATATATATATATATATATATATATATATATATATATATATATATATATATATATATATATGTTTATTTTTTTATTTTAAGAAATTTACAACTGTATTAAATAAATACAAGTCGGGAATAGATATGGAGGAGAGGTCACGGATAAGCGGGTTTGAGTGGGCAGGGAGTTTGGAATGGAAAGAGGTATATCTGTAACGGGCCAAGTCTTCAACAAATGGGATATTTAGGTCTTTATTGATGATTTCATCAGGAACAAAGTAAGGAGCATCGAGGATTTTACGAAGGATTTTGGACTGCAAGGATTGGATGCGAGAGGAATTCGATGGCTTAGTAGACCCCCATAGCTCAATGCCATAGGTCCACATAGGCCTGATAATTGTGATATAAATGAGTTTTTTGTAGTAAGTAGGAAGTTTTGAGCGTTTGTCAAGTAAGTGTTGTAGTAATCTGTATCTACGAGCAGTTTCCTGTCGTTTCAGTCTAGTATGAGGATTCCATGTGAGGCGTTTGTCGAGGTGGAGTCCTAAGTACAGGATCTGTTCAACAGGAGTAAGTAGGATATTGTTAAAGGATACGGTGGGGGAGGAGGTCATAGGTTTATAGGTGTAGAGTGAAGGTAATTTGATGGGATTTGTTAGGATTTATTTTAATTCTCCAGTTTTGACACCATTCTTCTATGGCTGATAATTTATATATTTAATTTTTTTTTTCTCCCTTACCTGGTCTTCTGAAACCTATATGTGGCAAGGGGAAATGGGCGGGGGATTAATGCAGAGTTAAAAATCCCCTCGGAAACGAGACGCGAATTCGTAATTATTTTAGTCCTGGTCATCTGTGGTTGTCGGGAACGCGTGCTAACTCATTCGGCCACCTCCCACCTCCTCTACCTCAATTAAATAATTACACCCTTAGGAATAATACTGTTCAACTCTTCATTAGTCGCACAATTTTAAAATCAGTGGTACTTAATATATAATAGCCCCTTTCTTCTGTAAAAATAAATAAATAAAAAACTTTGTTTAATCTTACAATCTGCTTAAGACAAAAACTCAACATACCACTCGGACAGTTATACCGACTACTCAACCGAAAATTTAAGCTTACAGTTGACAACAAATTATTAATCTACAAGACAATACTGAAGCCTATCTGGACATACGGACTTGAACTGTGGAGGACAGCTAAAGGTTCTAACATCAAACGCATTCAATCCTTTCAATCCAAAGTCCTCCGAATAATAGTAAATGCTCCTTATTATGTCTCCAACTATACCTTACACCACGACCTTAATGTTCCATTTATTTCAGACCTGATTCCATCTAAATTTTCCAAATTCCACCAGAACCTCATTGATCATCCTAATCCTCTAGCACGACCCCTATTGGAGCTGGATAGGTTCTCTTCTTTACTACCCTCCTAGAAGGTTGAAACGGCAATGGCCTCGCGAACTTTTGTAGATATCTATTCTGGAGTTCTGGTACTGGTCAGATTCTCCTCCCATGCGCGTGGTGTTTGTGGCAATGGCGCCCTCACTCAGCTGGCTCTGACCAGTGATGCGGCTAAGAGGGAGGCGCTGGGATCCCTCGGATTCTGCTTGTGGGGGAAGGCGGGCTCCTTCCAGGATTCCCCAGCAAATTGTAAATTATGTATTAAAGTATGAGTGTGTTCATGTTTTGTTTATTTCTTTGATATACGTTATATTTATTAAATTTATAAATTTTGTTATTATATACCTTTATTTATTTTAGTTTCATTTTATGTAATTTGACTTTCCTTTTGTATGTATATATTGTTATTGTATGAATGTAATCTAATAGCAATATTATGATTGTCCATAGTGACAGATTGTAATATATCCGAATAAAAAAATATTAAAAAAAAAAAAAAAAAAAAAAAATTACAATGTGCAGAAATTTAAAAACTCGACCCTAGGAAAAATGTTAAGGTCAAGGACATTTAGAAAATATATACAATATATAAAGCTTCATGAACTGTTCGACATCCAACAATCCCAGAATTCATCAAACGAAGACATATAATATTCTTCGACTCCTTAAAATATTCCAGAAACCCTTTATTTAACACATTGACACCAGAAACAGCACCAGCGCGCTGGCAACAAACAGCAGGAGTAAGTTAGGTTAAGATATGTTGTAAGAGAAACAAAAATATGGCGTGCCCCAGAGCTGAAGAGAACCCAATGTGAAACTGATACATAAACTAGCAACATCGTACATTGCAGTAAAAGGAGGAATAAAAAACATATATATTGTATAAATATTTCACTTTTAATTAAATTATTTCTAATAATGGGATTTTAAAAGAGAAGAAAAGAAATTAATGTTTTTTTTTTTAATTTATAAACGTGAAACACGAACCAAGATGACTGGACCAACAACTTCAATTCTTTTAATCTCCACGAGTCGATTGGTCGTGTACTCTCTTCTTTAGGACGAACTCTGTCAAAGAGTCTTTGCCTTAAATCCTATTGCCTTCATGGATCTGGCCCAACTGTGAGGAGTGATCTCTTGACAAAGCTTAGTATATGAAAAACGGCCATTACCAAAGCGATGGGAACGTATCATTACTATTGGGTTGTGTCACATGAAATGTCCGATTCAAGGTAAAGGATTTTTATTAAAAATACGATATGAAAACAAGATAATTTTATTCGAAGTATTTACATTCTTTTTCTACACATTTTTCCCAACGTGACACCAACTTTTTTATCCCCGAACTGAAAAACTCTGAGCTTTGAAGTGAAACAGAATCTGAAAACGCACTTTTCACTTGATCATAATTTTCAAAAAGTTATCCTTTGACGAAGTTGTCTAAATTCCTGAACAGGTGGTAATCTGTCGGAGACAAGTCGGGAGAATATGGTGGGCGCGAAAAAACTTCGTAGCCCAGTTCTTTCAATTTTTGCACGGTATGTTTTGAATCTTGGGGTCTTGCTGCCGCTCAGTGAGATCATGAGGTACCCATGTATCCAGCTTTTTTACTTTTCCAATACACTTTAAATGTCCGGAAACGGTAGACGCACTTGCATTTAGTTGTGTTGAGAGTCCTTTAACTGCTTGGTTTGAGTTTCCTTCTACTGTATGTTTGAGGACATCGTTGTCTATTACGGACGGAGGTCTTCCTCGGGGCAAGTTTTCCGAGTAGGTATCCCTAGCTGAAAACTTAGCAAACCAACGGCGAATGGTCCGTTCATTAACACTCCCTTCCCCGAACGCCTTGCAAATATTTCTAGCGGCCTCAGAAGCTCGAAAATTGCGTGTTTCTATGTTCATATTTGGAGGTATACTAAAAAGTGGATAATTGATTGGGAAGCTAATGTTTAAGGTAGAGGATTAGTAACTGTTTACTTTAAATATGTAAACATTCGGAAGAAAAAAACAGAGACCTGCGAAATTCTTTATGTATTTCAGAAACTATAAAAACGGACATTTCATGTGAAACAACCCATATTTGTTTATAACTACATATCAGGTAGTATGCAATTTTATTTTCCTTCCAACAGAACATTGAGGGCACTTAGCACACATTCCAGAGATGATTGTTATTTTTTTTTCATATTCGATCTTAAATCACGGTCAATGCGATGCAGACAGTAATACAGTTAACTACGTCTATTACTTCCACGACAGCTTTTAAACAGCCGACACGATGATAGTAACCCCATACTAGAAGACATCCCTTAAGAACACTAAGACAGAAAGAGATAGCAGAAGGACAATGCTCGGAGCCCGATAATCCTGAATCCTTCCACGCCAGACCCAATTACTTACAGCTCGCCCTAGCCGTTAATTTCCCCAACGCCATTAACGGAATGGAATGACCTTCTCCTCAGCTTATATATAGCAGGGTCTGTTATATATAGTTTACAATGTTATATATAAACTATCCACCTTCTACCTTGCAACTGTCTTCTTTTATATATGTATATACATATATACACTGCTGTATCTTAGTTCTACCACTATCTGAGAAAAACAATAGAATTGCTAAAACTTGAACTAGGCACATGATTATAGAATACATTTTAATTTTTTTATGTTCGCCGCTTTAGGCTGCTTCAACACTTACTAGACAAACGGTCCAACCTTCCTCTGAACTACAAAAGGCTCATCTACATGACTATTATAAAACCAATCTGGACTTACGGAGTGGAGGTTAGGGGCTCTACTAAACCATCGAATTCTTGCCGCATCCTTACAATCCAAAATCCTCAATGCTCCTTACTTTGTCACGAATAAACTTATCCATAAAGACCTTAATGTTCACTATGTTACTGATTTGGCCCGGACCAGATATCAATCCTTTCATGACAAACTCCATTCTCACTCTAACCCACTTGTTGCAATCCTTTCTTCCTCTTTAATTCCGGATAATCCTCCGAGGCGCATAAAAAGGAAATGGCCCCGGGACCTTCTAGTTTAGAATATTTTCAGAGTGCTTCCAAAGGGAGGAAGCTTCTCTTCATGTAAATCATGTCATTGTATTATATAACACATCACATTTACTTGATGTACTTTTGTTAATACAGTTGTAAAGACCAATAAAATGATTTAAAAAAAAAAATTGTTATGTCATCCATGTTAAAATTAAAATTAAGATTAAATTAGTTTTTAGTTTGCGTCTTATATTTTTATATCAAGAAGAAAAATGATTTTAGTTGATAACTCATTTTAAGTCACGTTATGCTACTGTGGCGAATCGGGACATGCAATGTTAGTTGTCCTAACTTTTTGATCTTTAACGTCTGCTTGACATCATACCGGCTCGGAAACACCATTTTACATCCCCTCCGAAGGGCAGCATAGCTAAGAACTTTTACTCCCTCTGAAAAATTTTAAGGTCATCTGACTCTAAGTATAGAAAGCTATTATTCCAGATACACCACCAAGATTTCATTTGTTTGAGTAATCTTCAAGCTGTAATCAAATACACATGAAAATTAAATTTGTTTTTAAAATATAATAAATCCAATAATATAACAGTATTTAATGCAAATTAAATTAAACGTTAACCTAGAGAAAGGTGGATGGCCGTTGCCATGAACACAGATGGTCAATTAACAAATGATAATTGAAATTACGTTTAGGCCACCCTGCTGCCTCTCTATCGGTTAATTCGAAACGGTATTTGAACCAAACATCTAGTTTATATGTTTAACTCCATAATAAAGATATTGAAAACGAAGATTGGTAAATATTGTCAACTAAATTAATAGATAGTGGGGACATTTAATTATAAGAATTAAAAGAGTGTATTGAAAGACTTTTTATTAGGGATCACCTGTAGCAAGGTGGCTAGCATAACAGCCTTATATGCCAAAGGTCACAGGCTTAATCCCCAGGTAGCCCTAGGATAGTAGTAGGAGTAAAAAATCCTTAGATATGTCGTCCTTCGGAGGGGACGTAAAAAGGTGGTCCCGAGCCTGTGCGATGTCAGGTACACGTTAAAGATCCCTATCCTAATTAAATCTGGAAAGCCAAAATTCAGGACTCCTATTGTAGCATCGTCCGGTTGGCCACAATAGTATAAAGTGACGTTAAATAAATAAACAAACAAAGACTTTTTATTACTATCAATTACCTATCTGAATATGAAATATTTAGTAAGGAAAAGTATTGCGAACTTAAAAATTTCATAATTCGAATAGTGAAAGAAAATGATCATATTAACGCCCTCTATTATAATGATCAAGTCCTGCCAAATGGCCTTTTTCTCTGAGTTAAGTACATATAGAAAGCGTTTTCAGTATTAGAGTTATCCTTGTCTATATTCCATGATAAACAATTGTAGCTATAAATACCCTTGGAGATTAGAAATAAAGTCAGTTTCCATCTATCAGCGGAAGTGTCTCTATGCTCTACTTCCCCGTTTTTTTTTCAAGTATTTGTTCAGTCTAATCGTAACTTTATATATATATATATATAAAACAAAAACAGAGCAGTCCTAAGACCTGCTAGACTCAGAAGATAAAGCAGTAGCGGACAGTACAATTATACAGCACCTACCTCGAAGACAGATTACCATAGCAAGTCCACCAGGACCGTGCTCTGCATCGTCAACCAACCCACGCTCCATCCAATCCTCCAACCTCCAACTCCACTCCTCCAATCCTACTCCATCCGTCTCTTCCTTTACCCTCTCCCCCAGACTTTAAATATTCCACTTGGTCCACCCTCAGCCAAGTCAACTAGGTGCTTCGCATGTACTCCGGGTCCCACCTCCGTTCTGGGACATCTGTTTTTATCTGACTCTGGTTCGTGCCGAATATAAATATCGTCGGCTTGTGACTATCTTTCTTCTATCACAAGCGGATCTTTTCAAAATTTGACAGTATTATTTTAAAAATCAAATGATTATGTAAACTTATATGCTAACAACATGAAATGGTCATTTTTTCGAATTTACAAAATTAAAAGGATTAGAACAAGAAAATTTATAATATCGCCACTTCAGCTCTGTCTCACTTATGTACATTAAATTTCATATGAATAAAAAATGTTATCAAAACCATAACTTTTTACAACTTTATAAGAAAATGTTTTCCTAAAACCGTTCTCTTTTCAACGGCATATTATACACTTACAGGGAGTGTCAAAAGTATTCGGAATTCGTATTTCTTTTCATTTACTAAGTACATTTCACAACTATGAATTCATATCATTCTTTTTCACTCATAAATCTTTAAAATAGACCCCCATAAAGGAAAATCACTGACCAGATAACCGGAATGTTTATTGTTATTAAAATATATGATTAATAATGTAAAATTACTAGATCATTCAGTGTCAAAAGTATTCGGAAAACGTAATATCCTACCGCTTAATGGCTTCAAATGTTCATATTCTCACTAATCTACGACATAATTTTTTGTTCTAAACAATCCTTCTCCCTCATGTTTCATATTCTCAACCTTGGAAAGAATTCTTTTAAAAATAAGGCCCTAAAATAAAAACCCAACGATCGGACAACGGCTTCGAATATATTTTTAACAGAGAAATGATTGAAATTTAAAGAAAAAATGTGAGAACATCTGGATGGTTAAGTAAAGTGTAGAGGACAAAATAATAAAATATGAAATAAAAAAAGTGAGCCCCCTAAAAATGTTAAAACAGAAAGACTGATTATTCATCAGAAATAATTCATAAGAAAACAATACCTAAATGAATAAACCTCAGCTTATTTATGTATTTTTCAGAACTTCTGGATACACAATAAGTGTTTCAACTGTTCGCTGCGTTCTAAAAAAATATGACGAAAAGAAGAACATGGTACAAGAAGCACGGAAAACGTCTTTCAGGAGACAAGACAACAAGAGAATAAACCGAATGTTTGGAACATTTTTCAAAGAGAAGATTGATGATTTAAAATGTTAACAGATGACTCCCATACTAAAATACATGGTTCTTATGAAAAAACTATGGTTTAGAGGAAACCAAATGAAGAATTTAGTATGCCATAGTAAAACACCTTACTCTGTTCAAAAACCTAGGTCTGTTTTTCTATGAAAAAGTTTAATACATTGGATTCATAGACAGAATTATGGATAGGTTTGTGTATTTTTTTAGTATGAAAAGTCAGAATTAAAAGTAAAAGAAAAATAACGAATATATTATTTTTTTAACATACGCGTGACCATGACTCTGGACATATACACGTTATCTATTCGGATTTAGTTGCTGCTAAATTTTCAAAAAGTTCTCGAAATCCACCTTCTAACATTTCTTTCAAATTTAAATAACTATTTGTGGCTCCTACTAAAAAGGGAAATCAGGAAATAGTATGTTCAAAATAAAAATGGACTCAAGAAACAATAAGCGCTTGAGTGGGATAAAATTTCGCACCAAACAATCAATTAATTAGTAACATCAATTCCTAGTGTGCTAAAATGTACAATTATACAAAAAGTTATACCAACTGGATGTTTATTTATGATCACTGCATTAATATGATTAGAAAATCACGTAATTCCGAATACTTTTGACACCATTGACATACACTATTTTTAATTTTTTCGTAAATAAACGTTCAAAACGTTAAAAATAAAATGATTGTTGTCGTAATTTTTTGTTTGAGCTACTGTAAACCTTGTTTCTAACATTTTAAAGTGGTTAACAACCATTAAAAACATAAAAAATAAGTTAAAAGCAAGTAAATTATGGAACGGTAGTGAAGTCCGAATACTTTCGACACTCACTGTAGCTGTCCTCATGATCCATAAAACCTATAACTATATAAAAAATAAAAAAACTTGATCTTTTCTCAATTGGTCATCAAATTCATTCAAGTTTTTTACTAAGCCATTTTTTATCAATTCTATTAAGATGATATGGCTATTTTTTCTGAATCTATAAAAATCAAAGGTAGTTTAGAGCAAGAAAATTGAAAATATCTGGATCTAAGCCATATAAGACAATATCAATCAAAATGGAACTTACATCATATTAAATCCCATTAAATTTTACATCAGTAAAAGGTCTATGAGGAAAAAATACTTGGTTATGGATGTTCAAAAATATTGACCAGGTTTAAAAATGCGGCAGGGCCATCAACTCGCGCAGGCGTGAACTTGTTAATATAAAACATGTTTCCAACAAAACTGAATATTATTCTTTTCTTTAAATCATTTTTTAATTTTTTTTATGTTGGATTTATGGATTAAAATTTATACCTACAAAGGGTTATAGTGTCAGGAAAAATATTTGTATATAAAAAAATAAATTATAAATTTTAATGAGGTGAAATGTTTTTTTTAAGTTAGATGTGAATTGGTATGCCTGAACAAAAACAGATTTTGGTGAAATAACAATGTTATATGCTCGCTTTTTAATTGAATAGAAGTAGAAAATAGGTTTCATTTCCTCGCTACATGCCCTATCTATTTTGTGTGAAATTAGAATAAGGTGCTTCGAAAAGAATTTTTGAAATATCGACGAAGTAATAAACTATCATAACGGCTAAAACAAGCTTACAAACTTATAAAAAAATATAAGTATATTTAAAACTTGTCATATATATAATAGTAATTGTTTATTGTTATTGCTTTGTTGTTTTGAGCCTGGCGAGGAAATAGTAGAATCCGTGATTGAGATTTGTTTTACTTATATTGTTACTGTTGTATAATATGTAAATTGAACAGGTGAGTTCCGGACTAGACGGTCAAGAGACTATAGTTCTATTAATCTTTTGTTTTTTTGTAACATTGTTGTAGATTTGTTGTAACTGAAAAAAACAACAACAGTTATCTATCTATCTATATTATATTAAATATTATATAGTGTGGGGAGTGGCGTGGTCTAGTGGAAAGAGCGCTAGTCTACTGTGCTCCGGGTCCTGGGTTCGAATCCCGGTTGTGACGGAATATTATTTATTCTGTTATTTCAGCCGGGGGGCGATCCTGGGGTATGGAGACCCTCCTGGGGCAGACCCAGCCTCTATAAAGTGGGTACCCAAAAATGGGAAAAACCTGGCGTCTGGGCGTGATTTCAGCAAAATCACTTCATTGCACAGCCGTTGGCCTTGAAACAGTACGAATCTCTATATGTACTGGGCCAAGACTCAACAAGCATGTAGTAGCACGGTTTTTTTTTTTTTTAATATGTTACAGTGTATGAGGGTGTCTCGGGAGATCTTGAAGAAAAAATAAAACGGTTATTTCATTCGATTCATCTTTGGGATCTCTAGGGACACTTCTTTCTACGAGTTAAAGTGGCTCTTCCTTTCTACCGTCGAAAATACTTCCGGACTTCCTTCCTCTATAAAGTTACCCGATCCCGCCGCTCATCATACATCTCTCATCTGTTATTATTCAAATCCTCAATCCATTCCCGCGACACCCGTACGCGGCCTTCTGATTTGTATATTACACCCCATCGAACCGCAGCTTTTGATAGATCTTTCATATGGAACTCTATTCCTTCTGATATTCGTGATTCTAATAACCTTTCGACTTTCAAATCTCGTCTATTCCATTACTTCCTCTCTATTTAATTTCCAAACAATCCTGACTGATCCAGTTTCCATGAAAATGAGTAAATAGAAAAAAATTATAAAAGTGACTTTTAATTTTATTATTTTTAACATAGTAATAATTGTCCGCAGGTGGTCCTAGGATTTTGTATTGGGAGGAAAAAATCCTTAGTAACGTCGTCCTTTGGAGAGAACGTTAAAAAGTGGTCCCGAGCCTGTGCGATGTCAGGTACTCGTTAAAGATCCCTATCCTAATAAAACCTGGATAGGCAAAATTTAGGACTCCCACTGTAGCATCGTCCGATTAGCCATAGTAGCATAAAGTGACCTTAAATAAATAAACAAACAAACAAGTATGATTTTACTTAATTTTTTAGTCTAGGTTATAGGGAATATGATAATTATTTTTTTATTGTATTCTTTAATCATCAGTAATCTTTTTTACAAAAATTTAACATCCGTTATTTTTCGAACATACATATTGCTTTCCGATATTTTTATTTTTGTCATTTGTCTAATTTTTTTTTTTTTTTTTTTTACTTTCACTTACTATATATAGTAAGAGAAAGTATTGCGATCGTGAAAATTTTCTAATTCCAGTTTTCATTGGAAATACACATTTTCAGGGCCCCCTGAGTCCAAATAACCAAGTCCCGCAAAAGTGTCTGTGTGTGGTAACTTCCGGGCGGAAACGGTAAGTCCTATGAAACTGAAATTTCATATTTAGGACAAATATACGCCCAAGACGTTACAGACCATTTACAGACTTTATACCATGCATTTTGCATTGTTTTTCGATTTTCTCGAAAACGGTTCCGACGATTTTCATTTTAGTAGCTATATCAATGTAAAATTAAATGGACTTTAATATCATGAAGTTTTCATTCTATGGGGAGCCCGTGGCTGAGTGGCTAGCGCGCTAGCCTCTCATGCTACGGGTTCTGAGTTCGAATCCAAGTCCCGGCGGGGCTTTTATAAGGATTTAAAAAAATGTGGACTGACTCACAACCTCTCCCCCGGGTGTGTGAGACCCCTCAGCCAAAGGTGGCCACTCACAAAATTAGTCGTAGGAGTGATGACCCTGCACTAAAAAAAAATTGCATCGTGAAACGTGAGTGTAAACTCTGCGAGTTTACCCCGCAGGTCAGGGTCTACACGGCCTGTCGCGCCACTGGAAGAAGAAAGAAGTTTTCATTCTCATTAAAATGGTCAGACAGAGCTTAAATTGCGTTTTTAAATTTCTTCCCTTTACTTAAGTACCTTAAATTAAGTACCTTTTATTTAGTTGATTCTATAAAAATAACTATATTATCTTGTTACCACTGAAGAAAAACAGGTAAATATGTAAGCTGTGTGAATTTAAAAAACAACTAAAGGAGAAAACTGAAAAAAAAAAAGCTCAAGGTTTTAGAAAAAACATATTCTCATCTTGTGACTTTTAAAAGTTGATAGAGAGTGATGAAAAGCTGATAAAACTAACTGATTATTTGAGATAATAGTATAATAGACTTTTTAATAAAACACGTGTTTCTAAGAAATTCAATTTAATTAATTCTTTATAGTTTCACGTATTTTTATCTCTAACTGATTTGAAAATTTATTCATTGATTTTAAAAATGAAGGTAAGTGAAAGTCGTGTGTTGCCCGCACCAGATTTTTTTTAATCTTACCCTTAGATAGAAAATCTCACACTATTGTATTTTATATTATTCCAAAGGAACTTGTCCCAGAAATAAATAAAGAAAATATTTTTATATTGGTAAGTATAAGTCGAGTTTCCACACCAGATATTTAAAATTAATTTTCTAAAACCGTTTCCTCTCGCCGACACAATGATGTATATTGCAATAGGAAAGACAAGAGGCGACCGGCCCACGTAGAGCAGATCCCTCTCCACAGCTGGGACCCTGGATACAGTTAGTGAGGAGAGGAGGGGCGATAGATCAGGCTTAGTGCGGGTTCGAATCCACTCCTCTCCTCCTTTATCGCCTCCATTTCCATTCCAACTCCTGCTCCTAATAAAGAAATGCCCTCCTACGCAGATCCAGAAGGACCATTTACATAGATATGGCCCTTTGAGTTTCATGTTCCCAGTTAATACATCATCGCTCATGAAGGCAGTATCTGCTTCGGCCTTTTTGATCTCATTCTCTTATTTCCTCTGCTTCAATAAATATTTGCTTTGGAATCGCTTCATTGCGAGCTTCAAACTGTGCCTCTAGAATTATAGTCACTTCCAAAGAGTGAGCTTGGTGCAGATCTAAGAATTTTCAAACTGATTGTAAGAACTCTAAAATCTTGCTTACTGCTTACAATCAGTATATAACTCGCACGATCCTGTCGACATTTAACTATTATAACCTCTGTCTTTTCCAATAACATATGTTGATAAGTTTATAGAGCTTAAAACAACTTTTAATTACTTGTACGATTCTTTTTATTGCATATTAACTTTTATAAAATTTTGCTCTTTAGATAGCTTGCATATTGAAATTAGTTAACATTTGGTTATACAGTTGTTTGTTTATTTATTTAATGTAACTTTAGTGTACTATGGCTAATCGGACGATCTACAGTGGGAGTCCTCAACTTTGCTTATCCAGGTTTATTAGGATAGGGATCTTTAACGAGTACCTGACATGCACAGCTCGGACCACTTTAATGTCCTCGAAGGACGGCATAACTAAGAATTTTGTAATCCCATTAAAAAATCCTAGGATCACCCGAGGGTTTGAACCCGTGACCTTTGGCATGGGAGGTTGTTATGCTAGCCACCCAGCTACAAGTGATTCCGAAGCAAGGTTAAAAGGAAAGTCTGGAAGAAGTATGGCAGATATTTGAAGAGAGAGTATTCCAGGGGCAGTGGGTTGGGCTAAGAAGAAAAGTATCTTTTATATTATTTTATTCTATGGGATACGGTAGAAGAGTCAAGAAGAAGGAATCCTGTATCCTAAGAATCAATCGAGGACTTAAATACTTCTTGTAAAATACGATGGGAACGGATGATTTGACCGAGAAACGAACCAAGGATTGCTTTAGGGAAATAACCACTTTAAGCTAGATGATATACCAACATAATCACAGCTGTACTTCCATAACAAAAAACCTAATGAACAAGATAAAACTGCCCTCATCACTCCTTTCAGGAAAATAGGACATATATTTAAATTTCATTCACCAAAAAAACAAAAACAGCTTCAAACCAAATTTGAAAGAACTTGAAAATCACACCATAAATAAATAATCAGATGTCCAAAATCTTAATTCATTTCATGCAAATTTACTAAACACATATCAAAATTGCAATATCTGAATAACAACAACAGGAAAAAAAATACGTGAAAACCCCTGATTCTCGGACAACAGTAATTTGGAAAATCCTTCTTTGAACTATTTCCAGCAACTTTATTTCAATATTCTTTGAAAGTTTGTGATCTACACACACGTCCATCTACAATATTTCCTATATTGTTTTAAATTGTTTCAAAATTGCCTATATTGTTTCAAATTTGTTGTAAATTTGTAATAATTTCTTTTATAAGTATTTATAATGCAAAAAAAAAAAATTGTAAATTCTGATTCAGATATCTATTTAATTACAGTATATCTATTCATAGTTTAATGCATTTTTAAATGTATTCCAATATGTGTTCTGTCTCTTTGACAATATTAATTATTATATACTAATATTCTTCCAACGGTTCATTACGGATGTGAAACCTGGCCGCTTACTTTGAAGGATGAACAACGGCTTAAGGTTTTCGAAAATGAGGTACTGCGTAAAATATTTGGTCCGAAGAGAGCTGAGGCCACTGGGGAGTTTAGAAGGTTGCACAACGCGGAATTGCGGAACTTGTTTCCTGTGAATATAATTGAGTTTCTAGCATCGCGGAGACTCAAATGGGCGAGTAAAGTTGTTGGGCTCAGTGAGGAGCAGATTCCGGTAAAGTTGGTTTTCGCTGAACCGACTGGTAGAATCCGAAAGGTAGGCCGAAGGGTCGACGGGAGGATTGCGTTAAGGCCCAAGATCAGCCTTAGGCTTGGCACCTTAGGAACGGTGAACATTTTATGAGTCTGTGGGGACAGAGTTTGGTGGTATCGGCATCGAACCTTCGGGTTCGGTAATCCTATTATCATTATTATTATTAATTATTATATACAAATTTTAATATTATATTTTTTTCCAACTGTTAGGTCATGAATACAAGAACAATAAATTCTAGATAAATTGCTTATTTATCGACTGAACCTTATGACCCGTAGGTAACTTAAATTATTAACAATCTAAAATACGTTCGTCAGTATGAGGATAATTACAAGAGGATAAATCATTTAAAGGCAATATTAGTAGGCAGTGAGGCACTCACTACCCTATGAGCCAATCCGATCGCTTTATTTCTCCATTAGCAGGAGGGAGGGGAGGGGGGCATTAATTTTATTGGTGGGCTAAATAGTTATGAATGGGATCCGTCCAATGGGATTTAATGGCTCATACATTTCCCATTAGGATATGTCCACATCCACTCGGTTGGAAAATATTAATCCAGCGAGAGCGATGCCGGCTAATGGTCGGGTTGTTTAGAATACTTCAGTATATTGGCTTCATTGTTTTTAATTTCAATAAATTTTTACAAACTGGGAAGTGTCTAGTTGAGTCGTCCCCTACTAGTAGTCCCAACACCCCTCTAAAAAACAAACAAAAAAAAAACAGTCTTACTGTATACGCTGAGTTATCCGTGAAAGAACAGTACTTCCAAGTGATAACTCAAAATGAAGGTGCTTCTATTAAAAAGAAATTATTGGACTGTATAGATTTAAAATATAAAAATAATGGAAGCAAACGACGAATAACAATACATTTATTATACTGAAATACATATAAATAAGATAAGAAACAAAATTAACCTAATAAATTAATATGAGAAAAGATAAGAAACAAATTAACATAATTATATACTTAAACAGCTGTTAGAAAAATATAGGAAACAAAATAAACCTAATTTAAATATTGATGAAAATATGAGAAACAAACTTAACTTAATCAAATACTTAAAGATGCGAAAAACATAGGAATCAAAATTAAACAGTTTTAAGAATGAAAATAAGGAAATTAAATGTTCCAATAATGGATATAGATAGGTTATATTCACGTAAAGATGTCCAGTTGAGTGTTGAAGAAAACGACCGCAGGGCGGCTTGAACGAAGTCCTCTCGAGTGTTGAAAATGACCGCAGGGCGGCTCTTCCGTGTTTCCAAGGGGAACGATGAGGAGATAAAGAAATACGTTTGCAAACGTACGGAGTATGAGAGGAGACTTGGGTCTATATACGGCACATCTTCACCGTACAGACGTTGCATTAAGACTCGCCTTGCAGTCGTCGAGGCAGTAAAAAAACAATTGAAGTACGAGCGTCTTTTTTTTTCTGTCTCTTCTATTATTCTCCACTTTCTAGGCAAAACCTTTTAATTATATTTACAAAGACTATTTTTGTACCAAATAAAAAATAAAGATAGATACAATAAAATGATCTTATGATAAATATAATAAATTTAGGAGTTTTTTATTTTCAATTTAACAGCCATGGAAAACCTTATCAGGTCATATCATATGGCCTGAACACTCTGCGATGAGTTTTCACGTCAAAACCCTTTCACAGCTCCTGAAGGGTACACGTTGAGATCCCTACTATTTTTAAGTTAACGGCCGTGCAATGAGGTGATTAGGCCGAGATCCCTCTTAGTCGTCATGTTTTTGTTTTTTTTGCGGATCTATTTTAGTAAAATCTACCGTCTACCCACAACTCTAACCTCATAGATGTCATAGAAAAAATATTTTAAATTATCCTCATGAAAAAAAAAAAAATACATGTTTTAGGGTCTTCCGAGTCCAAATAAAAGTCTGGGTTTTAAGGTAGGTGAGTCTAGCATGTAAACGAAAAGTCGTACTAAACTAAAAATTTGATATTAAAGACAACTGTACGCTCGAGATGTTACGACAATTGTTTCAATAAAATTGGCTGACCAGCACAGTGCCACCTTCACCTATTTAAGATTTTCTAAGATCTAAGAAACAGCTCTAACGGTTTTGATTAAACTCGCTATCTCGATGTAAAATTTAATGTTCTTTCAATTTCACGATGATTTCATTCTGATTGAAGTAGTCTGACAGGGCTTAAATGCTTCTTCCTCTAAAGTACCTTTAATTTTACAAATTCAGAAGAATTACCTATATCGTCTTATTTTAATTAATAAAAAGCGTTTAAATATAAGAGTCGAACGAATTTTATAGTTAACCAGAAGAGAAATGAGCAAAATATTTGTTTAATCAATTTTGGCTTTGGGCACAGAAAAACAGGTTAAACAACATATATGTATAATATACCAATGGAAGCTGATGGTTTTGAAAAAATATTACCATGTATATGAAGTTGCAAAAGGAAATGCAGAGTGACAAATAGGAGATAAAAACTATTTCTGAAAATTATACGTAAAAATTTGATATTGCTATATTGCTACCAACGAAACTGAATAACCTTTTTTTTTTTTTTTTAATAACTTCGTTCAATTGATTTAAATGAAAACCGTGTGATGCCCGCACTAGATTTTTTAAAGAGGTATTACGGGAATCGAATCTTAAATAATTAGAAATATTCATGAGCCCATTTAATTAAATTTAAAAAAAAATATCATTAGCGGCGTTATTATATAAATATACTTTTTCTTTAAGAAAGAATACGGAGCCTATATTGGGAGCTTTAAAGACCTGTCTCATCTCTGAGAGAATGGAGTCCCTTTAGGGCTATCTTTATTAAGGCTATCTTTGTTAAGGATGAGGATGGCAAACCTAATGAGATAGCCGTCGCGGCATATTAAGCTACATTCCTTCTTAGAGGGTAGAAGGTCCCTCAGAGGGTAGAGGGTAGAGGCTTTGTTACTAGTCGCATTCCTTCGGTAAGCCATCGATTGTTTTGTTTTTTGTCAACTTCTCTATATAAAACGCATAATAATTTTTTTTTTTGTGTATCTTGACTTTATAATTGTATCCTGTATATATTGTGTGAATATCATATCATATCACTATTACGAATGTTCATTCAGAAACAAATAGTATTTTTTAATGTAATGGTAATTCCTTAATTTACTTTGCAGACTTCTGAACATGGGAGAATATCCCGAAACGACATGCTGTTGAAATAAAAAATTAAGTATTTATGGAAGAATTTATTCAGCCCGAAATCTACCTTTACAAATTTTAATATATCTCAATAAATAAATATTAAATTAAGTTAATAAAAAACAGACATCTTTAAAAAATAAACATAGTTCCTTAGTTCTTGATTAGTAGTTTGAAATAATACCAGAATAAAATCTGTAATTATGTCGAATTTTAAGCATTTTGCTATCAGAAACAATAGGGTTTGACACAAATCAATAGTGGCCACAGTTTTGAATATTAATATTATAATTCCTCTTTCGAGAGAATTTAAACTTCTATATTTTTTTCAAATATTTTTATGTGCTTTTCTTTTCTTTTCAATATATAATATTATTTTTTGTGTAATCAGCATTTTTCAAAAATATGCCTTAATGTTTAATTTTGGAGAATGTTTTTTAACAGATGAAGGCTGCTATGCTAGCTACTACACCACAGTTGAACCCTAATGACACCTGTATATACTGAATTTAAGAGCTTTCATGAGTCGTAGAAGTACAGCTTTTTATATATACTTTGTCTGTTAAGCTAAAAATCTGGACGACAGGTGAGATGACGAACCGCAGACAGCCCCCCTTACTCAGCAATATCCCACAAGATAACAAAGCAGGTCCTTAGCGACGAGAAGTCCTTTTGTTTCCGCCTTCGTCGAGGTGTCGTTAGGAGTCCACTAGAGCTGCGGCGAGTGGTGGAGGATGCGTAATTTAATTGATCTCGAGGCAATGTCATCCTGTCCTCGAGTAGTGTTTGTTGTGGGGGAGCTATCTCATTGTGTCCCTTTGTTCTTCGAGGGTGTATTCACAATGTGGAAAACAGAGTGAAGAAAATTAAGTCGAGATTTGAGTTTAAAGACCCACCTACACACACTTTTAAACAGGAATTATGATAATTTAAATCTCACATCTTTATGTTGTGGCGTCTTTAAATACAGTTCGTTAGTTGTGGATTTTTTCTATTTATATTGCCAGTCATCTGTTTTTTCTCTTTGTGTAATATGTGGGTGGCATTACGCAGTTCAACTGTTAATTCTTTTTAACCGTTCTTTAATGAAAAAATCTGGTTCGCACGACACACGGCTTTCGCTTACACCCGTTGTTAAAATCAATATACGAATTTTTAAATACAGTACAAGCTGAAAAGAATATGGTGCTCACTTTCACTTACATCAATTTAAGAATTATTCAACACATTTATAAACGAAAATAAATTGTGAAAGAATTATTTATATTGAGTTCTAATACAAACCATTATTTTATTAACGAATCTGTTATACTATTGTCAAAAACAATCAGTTTCTTTTATCGGCCTTTTATCACTCTCTGTTAACTTTTACATTAACGTTAACTTGTTAGCTGAAAAGCTTGTAGCTGGAACATCTTGGGTGTAAAGGTGTCTTAAATTTTTAATTTCAGTATCTTGTAAATAAACTAAATTTTGTTTTCTTGCTAGACACACACAGACCTTTTTGCAGATCCACTTCGTTATTTTTACCCAGGAGGCCTCAATCGTTTCGTTGAAAACTGTATGCGAAAATTTTCACGATCACAATACTCTCCCTTGCAATATATTTGGCAAGTCGAGAACTCAATAAATCAAACAAAGAATAAAATTAATCTTCTCAATTCCCCTTAGGGAATTACTAGACTGTAAATAAAGTTCCGGCCCAAAAACCACATTGTTCATTCTTATTTATTTGTATTACGTTAGAAGTCTGAGCAACAATTAGATTTCATCAAATTAATTCATGTTATTTACGATAGGCATAAACCTTTCATACACCTAATTGGCAACTTTGTGATATATAAATAAATAATAAATACAAATAATAATAACATAGCAATATTTATTTAGGCGTTTATGATTTTTCGATGTTAACTATAGGTGATCTCAAGCGCTTGGGCGGTGGTACGAGTATGTATTCGAGCGATTAAAACATTATGTCCTAATAAGGTTTTGAAGTTCAGTGCACAGGTAATTTTCTTTGAAGAACTGTTAAAAAGAATACATTTTTAGTTGAATTGCGTATTGCACTACACATAGGGATTGCAATCCGGAAAACCGGATCCGGTAATCCGGCATCATACGTTAACCGGATTCGATTATAGAAATTTTTGGCCAAAAAAAGGGCAGTTTAATAAAAAAAGTACTTTAAATGCGTTACATTTGGTATACATGTATGGTGGTGTCGTTCGATGCCAAATTACATCACGTCATCAGTTCAGTCCAGCATCATTCGTTCGTTTTTCATGAGACAGTACATGTGGTTTTGTTTTGTCGGTGCTTCACCTAAATGTAAGTTAACAGATATCATTATCTTGGATATACGCGAGCTATAGCATCCTATAAGTTGTCTGTAAAGGAACTTCTGAAATAACGCTAACTTTTTTTAGAGAATTTGCTCACTCTCTATATGTACTGACTCACTCAAGTGTACTGAATTATATGATAAACTGCTTACAAATCTTTAAAATTCTAGGAAGACTGAGCTACGTTACCGCTCACGTCTTCCTATACTTCACTTTCTCAGATAGCTCAATTCATTTATTAAGTTACTTTATAAAATCCTATATAATTATCCTTGCGTAATTAACTCAGATGGGAATTGAGATAACAATAATTTTAAATTATTTGAGAATGCTATCAATCACAAACAACTCTTATATTAATAATAGACACAATCATATTTTGATGAATATGTCTGATGAATGGCATAATTATCACAATAATGAGTTTGTATTATGAGTATGAATCTTTAAATTATTCTAATGACAATATTTGTTTTTAAATAGTACGTAAGTACTAATAACTTTAGTATATATTATCAAAAATCAATTTTGATTTTAGAAAAAGGGCGGTAGAAAACAAATAGTCTTTATTTTCAGCAAATAGTAATCAATAGCCGACTGTTTTAATAGCCATTAAAATTTTACTAGTTACCTAAACTACTAAACTTTAGTTTTTTTGCTCCATATCTAATCCTAACATAACTTTTATTTTATAAACTTCCTATTATGAGTACAATTATACTCGAATAACATACTAACAGTTCATCTTGGACCGAAAAGTGAAAATCGACCTGATTTAGTCATAACATCCGGATCCGGCCGGATTCATGAAATTTGGGACCGGATCCGGCCGGATTGGAAATGACACCGGATTGAAATCCCTAACTACACATAGTATGCAAAGGTAAAACAGGCCCTAAATTGCCACAAAAACATTGAAACAGATTAGTTGATAAAAAACCTTGGCCGCTAATGACCCGCTTGGGTAGATGCGGAATATTATAAAATAAATAAATAAATAAAAACCATAGGTGGTCTGAAACGTTTGACCGGTCCTGCACATTCGGGTCTTATTTCAGGTTTTTTTTGAGATTTTTCTTATTCAAAGTAGAAGATTAAGAAGGAAAGAGAAAAGAAGAATAAGAAAGAAGATAAGACTCGACTTGGAAGGAAGAGATGAATCAAAGACTTCTCTCCCTGCTCTACCTACCCACGGAGCTGTATTCCACAGCCTTTAAGATACCTCTACATATAAGTTCACCTTTGTATCAACTATAATAAAATCTAATGCCTCTCTCACTACAAGTTAGCTGTAGTCTTTATATTATACTCGAAGGATTCTGAGAGGAAATGGAATAATTTTAATCATTGGGAGGATTAGAAATAATAGTATAAAATAGAAATGTTTCCGGGCTACAACCAGAAAGGTTTCTTTGAAGGGCTATGCAAAAAATACACCCCTCCACTCCTAGAGCGGATATAGCCTTCTACCTGGGGAGTCTTAGCCCGGCCAGAATAGAAAGCGGAAGTCCAGCCACGGACAGAGGAAGTCGGGGGTCAAGCGAGGGAAGAATTTTGCAGTTCTGTCCAAAGGTATCTTTTTCATGTCGTATCATGTGGTAAATCTGAACAAACATTAGTATTATAATTAAAGAACAATGCCTCCCTGGGTATTTTTAAATGTAATATAAAAAAAAAAAATAATAATAATAATAAAAACCTACAACTCTACAACCTGTTAAGGATCTTGGGCTCAGTGCATGTAGAGAGTCGTAACGTTTCTAGATGACTCATTGCCAATTAGATGATTCGGCCGAGATCACGCTCAGCCGCCAGGTTTTCCCCCATTTTGGGTACCCACTTTATAGAGGCTGGGTCTCTTCCAGGAGGATCTCCATACAATGGAGTCGCCCACCGGCTGAAATAAATAATATTCTGTCATAACCGGGATTCGAACCCATGACCCGGGGCATGGTAGACTAGCGCCCTATCCACTAGACCACGCCGCTTCCTAAAATAATATCTACTATTTTATAAATAAATTTGCATTATAAGTTAAATACTTTATTCCCCTTTGTGCCACCTCATCCCAATAATGAATTGATAAACATGATACCTTAGGAAAAGAAATCCAATAGGTTTATAAAATAATAAACCGACAATTTTTACACGAGTACATTAATACAGTATCGGAATCACCGCTGCCTTAAAATAGTAGCGTCAGAAACATATTAATTGTTCAATTTCAAGACCAAAATCAACAAGTACCGAATAGTGAGCCAGTGTAGCCAACAAAACCACACAATTTACAGTGAAAAGAAATCTCACAAACTGAACGGAGAAGAAAATTGCTTTATTTGCAACTTACGAATACTGGGCAACCTATATCAATTTTTTATATTATACAGAAATTAAATTATATTTCTACATTCACTTACCTATATATAATGTTATGTATTGAGGATGCTGAGGGCTCTAAACTTATATTAAAAAGTAAATATTACTAAGCCTTTGTCGGCGAAACATCAAAAGGCGTTTACCTCAATGGGGCCCCGAGCGATACCTCGGGAAACTTCCTAGACACTAGGACAAAGGACCACCGGCTTGGGGCACTTCCCAGATTAGCCCCGCCCGAGGTGACGACGATGAGGAGAAGTTTCGAATAGGGCAGTCAAGTTCTATCCTCAAGATGAGGTATTGTTACTCCAGCCACGAGAGAGGAAGTCCAGCAAGAGAACAGCCGAGGTCCATCCTCTAGAGGAAGGGAAGTCCGTCGGGGGTCATAGAGCAGCTGGGAGATGAAGCCTAGAAGAAGCGGCTAAGACTGATCCCACCTTCGCCAGCCGACTAAGTGTTTTAAAGGTATTTCTTTTTGTAATATTGTATAGTCGTGAAAATGTCCCACAGTATTCTCAATCAAAGTTCTAAGCAATGTATTAATATAATTGATATGTGTAAGCTAAATTTAAAAAATAAAGTCAGTTATTAAAACATGTTTAATTAAATCTTAGCCTGTATGCCACCTACTGGGATCGGTAAACACGAAACCTTTGGAAAGGAAATCCAATAGTATCATTAAATATTAGTTATTATATACATTAAATATATCAAATAAGCTAGATTTCGAAGCAACCGCTGTAAAAGGCAGCCGGTTAAAAACATAGCAATGAAGTACAAAGTAAGGGAAAGTATTGCAAAGGTAAACATTTTGGAATTATAGTTTTCAACGGAAATAAACATTTTAGGGTGCACTGAGTCTAAATGACCAAGTCCCGGAAAGAAATCTGTGTGTGTGGTAAGTCTAGCTGGAAAAAGTTAAGTTAAATTTCATATTTAAGACAACTATACTCTTTATACTACGCATTTTGAACTTTTTTACAATTTTCTCGAAATCGGCTCTAATGATTTTAATTTATATATATAATGACTAAAATCTAATGTCAAAGGTTTATCTATTATCTTATTATTATTACGTATGAAGTATATTATAAATAATCATTTCTTAATTTCTAAAAATTAGTCTGATGTTCATTCTTTACTCTTATTACTTTGATAAGATGTATAGTTATGTTTTACTGTTTAAACTCAAATATAAAAAAGAAACTAATTAGATTCTTCCTGTTTAGTTTTTCAATTAAATACAAACATTTCTGAATACGGACAAACACAATTATGAGGGTAAATAGAGGTGAATATTTCTTTTAAAAAAGACTCGGCAAACAGCCTTTAAATATGCTTTACCAGCCAGTCTCAATTAAAAAATATATGCATTCAGAATAGAAATGTTAGTCTTCACGTTTGAAGAAATGGTTATTTAACATTTAAAATGGTTATACAAATATTATTACATATCGAAATAAAAAAAACATAAATCCTAGCAGAAAAATAGAACAAGTTCGGTATAGGGGCTACCTGTAGCATGGTGGTTAGCATAAGAGTCTGTTATGCCCAAGGTCCCGAGTTCAAACCCGCAGTTGGCCCTAGGATTTTTTAATGGGAGTGAGGAATCCTTAGTTATGCCGTCCTTCGGAGGGGAAGTTAAAAGGTGGCCCCGAGCCTGTGCGTTGTCAGCTACTCTTTAAAGACCCCTATCCTTATAAAACCTGGATAGGCAAAAATTTGTACACCCATTGTAGCATCGTCCGATTAGGCTCAGCAACATAAAGGGACGTATAATAAAAAAACAAACAACAAGTTCGTTTTTTTTATTGTTTTTTTTAGAATACATTTTCTGCATAGTTAAAAAAAAAACTTCTTTCCGAAAAGCTATGAATCGCATCAGGTTAACTACATAATGATGATTTCTGATGCTTCAAGGTCAACGGCTAGGCTAGGAGGGGGTTAGGCTGAGGCCATATTAACCACTATATAGAGGATGGTTGTGCCCAAGAGGTTTTTCTGAGCCCAGGGTCAATCCACGACTGATATGAGAAATTAAGCTATTGTGCGATTTATAGCTTTTTAAAATGTTTTCTGGATTTTCTCAACCTCTTCTTGCGATATTTCGAGAAGAGACGCATTATAGGACTATCAATCATATTATAATAATATATGAAGGACTCTCAATCATCAAAATATGAGATTCATTTTTGATCTTGTCTTAGTCCTCTGATATTTAATTCAATTAATCCCCAAAAACAAATAAAACAAAAATTTCACTATTTGCCGACGACACTGCAATTCTAGGGTCTTCATTTAGAATATCCACTAGAAGAAGCCTTCATAAAAACCACAAAATATTTGCGTCAATGGAGATTAAAAACCAACGCGAAAAAAAAAAAAAAAAAGGCAATCATATTTACGAAACGTAGACCCAATCTTTCCTCTACTTTAAAACTCAATGGCGTAACAATAGTCTACTTTAAAAAAATACTGAAACTGTCACTTTACTTTAAAACTCAATGGCGTAACAATAGTCTACTTTAAAAAAAAACTTAAACTGTCACCAAAAAACAGGCTGATATTATACAAATCTGTTATCAGACCTATGATTACATATGCATGCCCAGACTGGAGTCTTCCAAGCAAAACACATTACCCACCATTCACAATGATCTGGTCATCCCTACAATACAAGAATTTATACACCAACAAACACAATCATTTTTCACAAAATGGCAACTGACAGACGATTGCTTTTTTGGCAGGTCGGTGTAAAAACTGACAAGTTTTGCACACAATATTTATTGAACAAATAAGTTGACAAATAAAAAGTACGTATTTACAAACACAGAAGAGGTTATAACCTCCATCATTCTTATTAACTACTTTAACACATGTTTTTTATTATTAAACATTTTTCAAGATCGATTATTTCAGCCTCTGTAAATTTGTCTTGCAACGAAGAGAGGCGCTCTTCTGCTACATCTTATAAAACAAATTGATAATTATACTAAATAATCAAATTCTAAATAAGACAGCTAAACTTATATTGTTGTACAATTCTAAATTACTAAACCTTATCTTATGATTTGGATATCTGTAATTTTGTTTATTAATGTTATTTTATTTTTAATTGTTTATCTCTACCGGTGATAATAACTGAATTATCAGGGAACCACATCTCTTATAAGTAGCGACTAGACCATATAAGATTTTTGTGCCTTTTTCTTTATTCATTACGTTGTATAGATCTAGAAAATATTTTCGATTTTTTTTAATCTTCACTAATCACCGGTTTCTGATGGAATTAGAACAATGACATTTTGTGACCAATATATAATAATAATAATAGGCTTACCGAACCCGAAGGTTCGATGCCGATACCACCAAACTTTGCCTGCACAGACTCGTCCAATGTTCACCGGTCAAGCCCAAGCCCCCGAGATCAGCCTTGATGCAATCCTCCCATCGACGCTTCGGCCTACCTTTCGGACGCCTACCAGTCGGTTCAGCGAATACCAACTTTCTCGGAATCCGTTCCTCACTAAGCCCAACAACTTTACGCGCCCATTTGAGTCTCTGCGGTCCTATCAAATCAATTATATTCACAGGATACTAACTCCGCCATTCCGCGTTGTGCAACCTTCTAAACTCCCCAGTGGCCTCATCCCTCTTCGGACCAAATATTTTACGCAGTACCTTATTCTCGAAAACCTTAAGCCGTTTTTCATACTTTAAAGTAAGAGGCCACGTTTCGCATGTATGTAATGAACCGTTGGAAGAATAATAGTTTTATAAATTCTAAACTTTAAGTTTTTAGACAGAAGCCGCGAGCTAAGTAATTTAGCAACTGAATAATAACACGCATTTCCCACCTTTAACCGGAACTTTATTTCTTCCTGGATTTCATTTTTTCTTGTTATCATTGAACCTAAATACTTGAATTTTTCTACGTGTTCAAAAGTATGACCTGATATTAATATCATCAAGATCGCCACCATTTCTGCAACTAATCATATATTTCGTCTTACCGGTATTAATTCGAGTCCTATTTCTTTACCGGTTTTTATTAACACATTTGTATTTAGTTGTATGGTTTCCGTGTCTTCACCTAGCAGTACCAAATCATCGGCATACCCAAAAACCGGAATCTTGTCACCCATATTTAAGCTTTTCTCGGTACACATCACCTTTTCTATGACATATTCTAAGGTTATATTAAACAAGACAGGTGAAAGGGAGTCACCCTGCTTCAAACCCGATCGCACCTCAAATCTCTCGGAGTAATTATGACCGATTCTAACTTTATGAAATGTTTCCGACAAACACATCTCTACTAGGTTTACTAACTTTCTAGATATTCCCTGTTCCAATATATATAGATCATATTTTTTTTTGGTATCTTAAAAAATAACTGAGTTATGGCTGTATTTATAATAAAATTTCAATTTTTTTTTCTTTTTCCAATTATTCGTGGTTGTTGGTTACAAGCGTCTATAAAGGCAAGATTTCAACTTTCCTTTTTTTTTTTTTTTTTGTTCTATCGCGCTTTACTCATTCTAAAACTCGATACATACTTTTCTCTATCGTCAAAAATAACTGGATTATGATAGTATTAATGTGTAAAATTTCATTTTTTTTTTAAATATTTTTTATAATTATTTGGTTAAAAAAGAATAATAAATTCGTTCTCTATATTAAAATATAACTGAGCTATTGAATTAAATTATTTCTAATCGGCCGTCATTTGAAAATCAGGACCATCCTTCCATTTACATGTATTTTTATGGCGAATTTCAAAAAAAAAGTCCAGTAGTTTTGGAGAAATACCGCCGACTGCGGTCGGCGCACAATGGGCCAAATTACCAATTTAGGTGGAAAAAAGTCAAGTCAAAAGTTTGGAATTTTCAGTGCTTCACCTTTTTATTATTAGTTGGCAAGACCCTCAATACTAATATTTCCCCTCATACCGTGCTGACAAATAAATAGTAAATGAATGAATCATTCCAGTTCACACAAGTGCCGGCAGTGGGATTATTTTTATTCCATGGTCATTTATTGTGTTCAAGATGTATTTAAAGCAAAGCCTTTTGCTTTTATGTAACCATGGACATTGCTGCTGCAATTAAGACATTACATTTCCAAACTCGTTATTGAATATACCTTGCTATCTCACCTGTAGAGTTAATTTGACAATTAGTAAATGTATGCCCCTATTCAATAATGAAAACCTATATAACCCCCAGGAACTTGCATCCTGTGAATATAATTGAGCTGATTGCATCGCGGAGACTCAAATGGGCGAGTAAAGTTGTTGGGCTCGATGACGAACGGATTCCGAGAAAGTTGGTATTTGCTGATCCGACTGGTAGGCGTCCGAAAGGTAGGCCGAAGCGGAGATGGGAGGATTGCGTTAAGGCTGATCTCGGGAGCTTGGGCTTGAATGGTGAGCATTGGACGAGTCTGTGTAGGCGGAATTTGGTGGTATCGGCATCGAACCTTCGGGTTCGCTAAGCCTATTATTATTATTATTATATAACCCCCAAGTTACCCCGAGGATTTGTTTATAGAATTTGTTTCATCAATCCTTTAGTCTTTAGATATTACAAAGAATTATTGCGTTTTGGGCGATACATAATTTTTTTCATACATAACACTCCGAATCAAAAGTTGAACAAACTATAATTTCAAGAATTTCCTAAATGATATGTAATACATCTATTAGCAGGATTTAGCCACTCCAGGCCATAATTAGATTTTTTGTATTAATTTTGCCGTATTCTGAGACTTCAAACGCAAAATATAGGGAGGTTTTAGATTTTAGCAAATAAATTTCATGTTTGACCACGGTGCGCTCGCCAATCGTGTCATAAAATTAATTAGTTTTTATAACTTTTTTCCTTATATTTTTTTTAATTGTCTTTTCTGTAATCTGGGACCCCAAAGATAAATATAGACAAGTTTCAGAATTTTGTCCACCTAAATCGGTCATATTGTCCACTGTGCGGCGTACAGCGGACAAACGGATTTTCTTCTATTCGTTATTAGGATTATACGCATCTTTAAACCCAATTTTTCGAATTTTGAGGGTAGGAGGGTAATGTTTTTGTTTCCATTACAAAGCATTATTATTGAAAACAAACTAAAACTCATAATACCCAAAACACATTGAATAAAATAAGTTGACCTAAAATATATTACATTTAGTCTTGACCCGTTGAACTCGTAGCTTATGCCCCACCATCTTTCCCCTCAAAGACCCCCCGCAAACTCTTGAGATAGATCTAGCACTGGATCTGATCCTGGGACCTCAACAGCGAGGCGAGAGGATTTCTTGTGTTCCGATATAGTGGAGCCCATTACTTAGGGCAGCCAGGTGGGTGGACTCAGGCTTATGGTATGCTAATTCTTTTGAGCTATGGCGTCCACCTCCTGCTTCAGCTAGTTGATGCATTATTTAATAGTCCGCAGGTGTCTCTCTCTGTCCCTGATATAGTGAGCTCTTGGGGCAGTCAGGTCCGGTCGAGGAACGAGGACACGATCTGGAGCTATATCTTTAAAAAAATCGGTGCGAAAATCACAATACACATTCTCTCTCATTAATTCATTTACTATGGAACTTCTTTTTTTCTTTTTGTTCTTAGCATTGGAGCTCTGGATACAGCAAGGACAAGCACATCATTACTAAACATTTACTAGGTAGCTATCAGCATTTTGAATTTCTTCTTATATAAATTTCTTTATTGCGTTTAGGAACTGTGTCACGCTTAGGATTTCATCAAATTTTCTTGACGCCAATAAATTTCCATACCTATTTAATAAATCGTAGTTATTTAAAAAATCCAGAAATGTCATTCGTTCCTTCTTATCAGATGAGCACTATATTTGTGCTGGAGAGTTTCATTCTTATCATACTTAGAGGAGGTGAGGACCCCGATGGGATCCAGGTACACATTGCACACACCGTGGTGTGATCTAAGACGGGAGAAAGTTTAGACGATGTATTTTGATTGGTTCATGTCATAAAACCACGGCTTGTACAGGATACCTTGTACGGACTCCCCATAGTGTTCTGACCACTTCTTTAATAAATCTTTTTTAAACATACATTTTTCAAATATATATACTTTATCTTCAAAATTTTCAAAGGCTTCCGAAAAAGTTAGTTTGCACTGAACCGAACCGTAGGCCGAATCGTCGATGGGAGGATAGTAATATGATATGATAACAACCACATAAAAAAGTATCTTACAAAAGCCTCTACAACCTATAAACGGTATTGAACTCAGTGCAAATAGAATTCATATACATTGTGTACAAACGGCTGTGCAATGAGCTGATTTTTATTTTAAAGAAACGATAATACGAGAAAAATATTGCTAGTAAAAACGACCGGGGAGAAAAAACATATTGATGATAAAATTTTCGTTGAGACTAAATAGAAAATCAATACAACAACCGATACTCACAAGATAACAAATATATTGTTTGTCCAATTTTGCTTATTGGCTCTGATAATGGCCTAAAATGTAGGCCGAAACGTCGGAATAAAAAAAAAGTTTATCTAATTGGTGTTTCCTGGATGACCGCACCGCCAAACTACTTTTCAATAAAAAAAATAATTGAACGATAATGGTTTTTAATTAATCCTTATTAAGTTATTGTGATAAGGACATAGTCTGTTTGCAAAAATCGAATATTCCCTCTTAAAAATGAAGACGCTCCCCTGTCTCTCTGGATGAGCCACATCCACTAACGACATTGGATTCCAGATCTAACATACTGCTTTCTTTTACTTCTATGGAGCGAGGTATATTGGTAAATGTCCTGTGACCTGGAAAGAATAAAAGGAAATAGATTTATTGAGAGAGGAAAAAAGAAAAGATAAAATAAAGAAAGGGCAGGACGAGAGAGAGGATAAGGAGCATTCTCTCTTGAAGGGACAGGAAATGGTCGGATCAAGATGTCAAGACTAAAAGTGCTCTAGAAGCCTACTCTCTGTATTTATTAAAGCAAGTAACCTTTCACTTACGCAATCTCCAAAATGACCGGCTGCAAAGCCCAAATTTATAATGGAGGTTCCCCTGATTGTCTAGGCGTCAAATATGGCTGGGTTTAGATAGATTTTTAACTATTGTACAGTTATGATATAAGTTGATGAAACACCCAACTTTCAATTTACAAGTGAACACACTTGCGAAAATAACTGTGAAAACTTAAGAGACTCGTGAAATCTGAAACCAAAAATGAAAAAAAAAAAAACGAAATTTCATTGAAACCGCTACGCAAAAGGCTTCTTGCGCGATCTCACAGGTTTCAGGTTAACTTTAACGCCCCAGGTCATTGAATGCGTATAGAATTTCATGGCAAAAAAAAAAATTATGTATGATATTAGATTAATGAAATAGGAGTGGAATCATCACTATATTCGATACCAGGCATACAAATGTATGATATTAAATGCTTAGGAAACTGAGAAACTTAACTAACACGCCCGAATTCATACCTGGATCCAGAGTTTAGTAATGATTCATTAAAAATTAACATAAATATGATCAGTGTTTATGAGGTATCGTTGAGTTGTGGATAAACTAGGTAATCTCCATCGATATGTATACATATTTGTACAACATGCTCGATTATTACACCTGATTTATTGTTCATCCTTTAATATTACACCTGTAGTGTAGTGGCTAGCATAACAAGCTGGCTGGTGGTCCTAGGATTTTTCACTTAAGAGAAAAAAAATCTTTAGTTATACTATTCCCTGAAGGAGAAGTAAAAAAGGTGGTCCGAATCTTGTGCAGTTATGGAATGAGATTTACTCATCAATAGATTATTGTAATTGTTATTATTAATATGTATATTGTCTCAAATTACAAAAGATGCCGCCCTCTACCTCCGAAGGGACTTTAGCCCTAGACACCTTTGCACATACCTGAACCCCTACAGGAAGTACTTTGACATTATGGGTACTAAGTGATCCATATGTCCCTCCATTTGATCTCTGCCGCCTTTCCTCCATCCCCTCTACTATTCGTTTATATAAGTACCCCCCAAATCCTAGAGCCAGGGCACTCCGCACAAGAAGTTCTTCTTAATGTAAAGTTGTAATATATTATATTAGTAAGAAGTTTATCTGTCTCTTATCATTGAGAATAAATATACTAAGTTTATATAAATGTGTTATTCGTTAACTGTGCGATGCCAGGTACTCGGTAAAGAAATCTATCCTAATTAAACCTGTTAGACTAGATTTAGGACTCCCACTGTAGCATTGTTCGATTAGCCACATTAGCATTATGTGGCGTTAAATGAATTAACAAATAAAAAATCTGAAAACAGTTCATCGCTTCTGTCAAGGAAGGTAAATAAAGAATTTAGGAGATTACACAGCGCAAAATGGGGTAACTTAAACCCTCAAGAACCCACTTATAGTGGTCAATAACACTAGAGGTAGGCGCCCAGGAGGTAGAACGAGGCGAAGAGAGGAGAGTCAGGAGGATTGAACTGGTATCGGGACCGAATCTATGGTTTGGCTAAGCGTATAACGAGCATTAGAACTCTAAGAATGGGAAATTATCACAAGATGGCTGTATAAAGTGATTTATTTAATTTTTAAAAACCTACCTAGTAATAGGAGGGGAAAATATTTTAGATCGTAAATTCTGTAAGTTAGGTTAGTTATTAAATATGCTCTTTGTTCTCCTTAAGGAATAATTAGAAGCCACTATCATTTTCTTACGACTTAATTTTACCAACCCAATTATTTTCTTTTACAACTCATCTTAGGGTTTTTATGCTTGACTAGTATCTAGGAAATTAAACTAACACTGAATAAATATGAACATTGGGATTAAAATGTTTATTTTTGTTGTTTATTTGTTAAATTCTTTTTGAAATATATCATAATAATTCCAATTTTAGTATATGTACCGTTTTTTTACAGTTTAAGTCACGTGATGAGTCAAAGTTCATTATATGCACCGATTCCCTATCCGCCCTTAAGAGCCTTCATAATATTTGCATTGATAACCCACTAATTAATAAGATCAGAAAATATGTGGGAGATTTAAAAATACTGAAAAAAGAACTTGTGTTCTTATGGATTCCATCCCACGTGGGCATTGATGGTAATGAAGAAGCGGATCGGGCTGCGAAGGAAGCTGTATTGTCAAACGTCCAAATCCACCCAACTTACATCAAGGAAGACGTAAAAAATTACCTTAAGGTAAAAATATATCAGGCTTGGGAACAGATGTGGTCGGAACTTAACAACACCAATAAATTAAGAAATATCAAGCAATCGCCTGATCCATGGAATACATCATTGCGAAGTAATCGCCGCGAGGAAACTGCTTTGGCGAGACTTGGCATAGGACATAGCAGACTCACACATCTCCATCTCATCCTCAGGCAGCCCGTACCAATGTGTGACTTGTGTAGAGTGCCTCTCTCAATAAAACACATAATTGAGAACCGTCCCAAATTCCATGTACAAATGGATAAACTTAACTTAGCTAGATCGTTGAGTGAGAGCTTGAAAGACTCTAGTGAAACAGTTAGTTCACTGATTAGGTTCGTCAAAGAATGTTCTTTGCTCCCGGAACTATAAGAAAAAAAAAAAGAAATAAATAAAAAAGAAGAAAATAATAGTAATAATAAACAAAATATATATAAAAAAAATAAAGAAAGAAAGAAAAAAGAGTAAAACAAATCTGTTACTACAAATTTATTCGGTGCTAATAGCCAAGAGGTTGAGCACCTACTCCAATACCCTAACCCTAAATCATAATAATTCTTCATATAAAATGCGAAATAAAAAAAATAGTAATAAAAAAGTTTTAAATGCATTATTAATGTGGCTCTCCTAGTTCGTTAATTTAGGTGAAATAGTTGCTGTAACATTCTAGTTTGTTTTTTTAAAAATTATTTGGCGTTAAATGAATCAATTAAGAAATACATTTGAAATGATGTGATATTGATTGTAAAATACTTTATTAAACTTCTTCTATTACTAGATCTATGGAAAGAGGAATTCAAATAGCACTTAGTGAAGTGGGTAGGGTACTAATATTAGGGGTACTCATGACGTTTGCTATAGCAAGCTTTTTGTGCTATTTTGCTAAACCCGTCGAGTTTCTACAAAAGCATGCAATGGGCTGTGCTATAGTGCTATTGGCCGCCATTTTATCTATGGCTTTGATTTATAAAAACCTAAACCTCGCAACACGTATATGTGTTTTTAATGATTTTCTCATTTCCTCAAATTCACCAAGATGTTAACAAAGCAGAATAAGGACTAAACATAAGATAAATAGTTCAAATGAAGACATTCAGCTTTTGTTGGAAGAAAATGATAGAAAACGGAGACAAAATTGAGGTTAGTAACTTTTTACTTGAAGTCAATAAGCATTTTATATGAAAATTAATTGATTATCTTGCACTACATGAGTTATTTTAAACTAAATTAGGATAGTAAACTCTGATAATGTGAGATAAGGAGACATTTTTTTTCTTATTTCGTTATACCTTGTGTATTTGTCGTTTTTATAATCAGTATACCAACAAGGGATTTTTTACTCATGATTTTATGAGAAAAACTGACGTATCAATGATAATATTTCCTCTTTAGAATAGGAATACAAAAATTATTAATATGTAATTTAAAAACTTTATTAATTAATTCAATCTATCCAGATAAATTTATCTGTAGTGCAAGGTAAACTCAAATTACAATTTCTGTCAGTAATCGAACTAATTTTATGTTTTTTATAGTTCTAGAAACCTTCAGAGCAAATTTTTTGTAGAAAACTGGTAGAAGAGAAACCCATCCTCATGGAATTGTAACTTAAAAAGGTTTAAACTAGAAAAACGAAATAAAAAATATAAATTGTCTATAAAATACAACCTTAATAATTGAGCAATATTTTTATTTTGTATTCTTGTAATATTTACGTATTTATTTACTATCAAGGTTTGATTACCTTTCTGTATTTTTATTTCATAATACTATTTCTAAGTTTTTAGTAAATACAATGATAATTATTAAGTTAGAAAAGAAATTCTTTCAACTACTGAAAGTTTCTTTTAAAATAAATAGTTTTTTCTTCTTTAAGAGGCTGATAGAGAACAATGATGTATTATTTTGTAAATTTTATCGACATCTTCATAGGGAGGGATGGTTTATAATTATTTCAACGAGAATAACATCTTTTAAACGAGAATGATTAAAAAAAAAAAGAGTCTAATATGTGAAAATAACGATTGCATAAGTTAGAAATGTGGTGGCCAATAGCACAATAGCACTCTTCTGTAGCATAGGCTGAGGTCTGCTACTCAGAATTGCTATTGCTATTGTTGTGCCAGTGCCCCATCAAACTAAAATTCTTTCATTTAACTGGAAACTCCTCTAGTTGGAAAATTCCAGCGGTGTGCTGCTGACGTGTCAATTAAGTGAACTAAGCTACCTACAAAACCTCCAACTTTTAAGGAAGGTTTTGCTAGGTTGCGATCCTATGTAGTAGATATTAGTTTCTTTAAGTTAAGTTGTTTATGAGTGTCTGGTGTTTTAAACAATTTAAAAACAAGTGAAATCAAGGTAGGTAAGATTTATGATTCGATATTTATCATAAAGATGAAGATTTTTAATAAGTGAGTCACAATTACCAGAGCAAATAGTTAAGTCCTTTTCAAATTATTGTACACCTTAAGTTATAGTGGTTCTGTTTGCTACAATCTTCTGATAAGAATAATAGACAGGATATTTACTTTAATGTCCCTTTTCTGGATATACATTTATCAATAGTTAAGGGTTAATTTTCATTTTAAAAAAGCAACTCTATTAATAGTCGACATAATCATACTCCACTCTTTCATATTTAACCTTTCAGAGATAAACATAAACAATAATTATCAAAGCTTTAATTTTTCCTATTTTAATTTCTGGTAAAGGAAGAGACACATTAAGTTATAAAATTATATGCCTTATCACTTTTGTCTATTCTTTCCTTGGTCACAAGAAAAGATGCATATTTCTCGTAATATAAGATACAAAACAACAAAGAGATGAACATAAACTTCGGTGTAAGCTGCAAAGATTGATATACCAGAAGTATAAGGATGAACTAGTACTCCAATGGGACAGGGGAAAAAAGGATTTGTTTTTTAAAGAGCATTTAACGAGGAAGGAACAATCCCTTTGTTTAGTGAATAAAACAAAATTAATATTAATAACTTATTATAACCAGTTTGGCCTAAACCCATCACAGTTCTTTATTTCAATAGTTTTTGTTTTTTTTATGATTAAAAAATTTTTATGAATTTACTTTTTTTTATATCATATATGTATTGACCTAAATTTTTTAGTAGAAATTTGGTAATTTAAAAAATATATACCCCCCCCCCCCCCCCCCCCCCCCCCGCCCTGTCCATAAGAAAAAATTGCAGTAAATTTATTTATTATTTTTTAAAAAACCAAAAAAATTTATTTAAAAATTTAATTTGCCATCTGCTTTTTCCTTTTTGCAAAAAGGGGAAATTTGTGGACTGCTGAAGCACCCGGCTTAGCATTAAATTTAAAATTAAAATTAATAATTGAACAGAATTTGCCAAGTCCTTTTTCATTTTACTTTTCATCTTGATAGTAAATTCACTTATTTAAAACCAACAATTTTATGTTAAATGTAAAATGATAAGTCTTCCCTTTTTTTAAATATATTCAATAAAACACAATTGGGACCCCCTTTACTACTCTATGTGTTAAAACATGATGAAATTTAATTAGTATACAATAGTTGAATTTAATCTTTAATACTTTTTTAAATTTAAATTTTTATATAAATAAAGAAGTTTTTTAACCTGTGTTTGTGTTTAATTTTCCTATTTTTTAAACAATTTACCCTATATTAAATATTAAAAATAGTTTGGGGACAAAATTAAAAAAAAAAAAAAATGAGGCTATCACTTCCCTTATCATTGTCTTTTTAAAAAATTTACACATGAATACAAAAAAATCTCTCTTCTTGAAGTTATTTATTTTTTGTCACACAGTCCACGTCCCACAGCCGTAGGGTACAGTTCAGTGGTCTAATCATCCCCTCCTTTAGTCAGTGAAATTTTTTTACAGTCCTTCTTTTTTTTTTCGAAAAATCTTTTATTTTGTGTTTCTCAATTTTTTTGTTTTCTCAAATTGTTCACCAATCAAACAAAAACAAAAAGAGTGCCCCCCCGGGCGGGGGCCAAGCACGAACTATGGCCGAACAACAGCCCGCACGCAACAAAACGAAAAAAAGGTTTAGTTCAACATTGAAACCTCCAATATTTATGATAAAACTTTCCCCATTTTGATGAAGAAGATACCGAAATCTTAAAAAACAAATAAGTCAAAAACAGAGCAAAAGTCAATATCCCCCCATAATATAAATTCATTTTTAAAAAACAACATCAGTGGTGCTTTTTAAAAAAATTTAAAATTAAAAAATGAAAGACTTAAATATAAAATATAAAATGAACAAAAAACCCCAATCTATGTTCAAAATAGTGAAGACTTTGAACTTTTTAAAAAATTTCTTAAAAGATCTCAATCTCGGTTTT
>CM041297.1:153153393-153184870 GCA_023052935.1 Piezodorus guildinii
AAAAAAAAGTCCTTTAAATATGAAAATCGGGCATATCCTTCAAGAACGTAAAATTAGCCCTTTTCGTGCATAACCCTCCCTCCCCCCCCCCCACCTGCGATAATATAACATGTTTTATGCTATATAGTGCATTGGGAAAATAGTTGTTATATTAAAAATCTGGTACAGGCAACACACGACTTCCACTTACCTCGGCTATTAATAATAATTTAAAAATTTTAATATAAGCTTAAAATTTATAAAAACAGTTTTAAGTTAATTAAAATAAAAATTGCATTCAGTCTTGCTGTAAACATATGATTTAGATTAAATAATATAGTTATGTTATAATGTTACGTATAATAATCAGTAATAATTTTATGTTCTGATCGTCAATCAATCTTACTTAAACGGAGTAGAGCTTTGGGACTCTACCAAACCATCAAATTCTTCCCGTATACAATCCCTAAAATCCAAAATCCTTCGTGAAATCCTCAACGCTCCTTTGTCACGAATAAACTGATCCATAAAGACCTTAATGTTCCGTATGTTGCTGATTTGGCCCGAGCCAGATATCATTCCTTTCATGACTAACTCCATTCCCACTTTAATCCTCTAGTTTTAATATTTTCTTTCTCTTCAATTCCTGATAATCCTCCGAGGCGTCTGAAGAGAAGATGACCTCGAGACCTTATAGTTTTGAATGCTTTTTGGAAGCTTCTCTACATGTCTTTTTCATGAATATTTTCTTTTAGCCTATTTACTGGGTGTATTGTACAATACAGCTGTAAACATCAATAAATAAAAAATAAAAAAACTTTTTAAATGAAATAATCAGGAACAATCTCTTCTTTTTACTTCATATTTAAAAAAAAAAAAACAAAAAAAAAAACGTTACTTTATACGACTTGGTGGATAAAATATCTTTTTTCTAAAATCTTTTTTTCCAAGCGTTATATTACTCATCCATATTACTGTTGTTAATGTATAAAAAAAACACAATAATTACATGAAAAAATATGTTGGCTCTTGTATCTCTATAACAGTGTGATAACGATTTCTAAATCTGATAAGATATGACATATTCTTCTTTTAAATTATTAAGTTTCTACCTAAACCGATGACACTTGTGTGTTATCAGTCAATAATGATCCAACCGCTGCCTCTCAAACTCTCGAATCCCACATCAGAGACCTTGAGGTATGGTGTCAAAATTGGCGGATTAAAATAAATTCCAACAAATCCCACCAAATAACCTTTACCCTTCGTCGTAAACCTATGACATCCTGCCCTTCAGTGTCCTTTAATAGTATTTCGCTTGTTCCAGTTGAACAGATCAGCTACCCGGGACTTCTACTCGACAAACGTCTAACATGGAATCCCCACACTAGACTGAAACGACAAGAAACTGCTCACTTCAACACTTACTAGACAAACGGTCTAAGCTTCCTCATAACCACAAAAGACTCATCTACAGACCTATCTGGACTTACGGAGTAGAGCTATGGAGGTCTACTAAGCCATCGAATTCCTCTCGTATCCAAACCTTACAACCCAATATCCTTCGTATAATCCTAAATGCTCCATATTTTGTCACGAATAAACTTATCCATGAAGACTTTTATGTTCCATATGTTACTGATTTAGCCCGAACCAGGTATCATTCATTCCACGAAAAACTCCATTCCCACTCTAATCCACTGGTTTTCATTCTGTCTCCCTCTTCAATTCCTGATAAACCTCCGAGGCGTATAAAAAGAAGATGGCCCTGAGACCTTCTAGTTTAGGATATATTTAGAGTGCTGCCAATGGATGGTGTCTCTACATGTATTACATGTCAATTTACCATATGTCCTTCACATTTACCTGATGTATTTTGTATACAGTTGTAAATATAGATAAATATGTTTAAAATGAAATTATGAGGTGTATTTTTTTCCTAAATTTCCAAGTCAAGTAACGTTGATAAACTTGGACTGTAAAATTGGAAGAGTTGGCTTGTAGACTTTATCTTGTTTATTTTCTGTCAATCTTCTCTCAATGAAGGAACTGCTACGCTCCTGTAGTTCCACTTGGTCCAAAAGATAAACGGATTTCCAAATAGCTGTCCCTGAGCAGGGAATTTAAATCCCTTTACCCGGTTTGAAGAATTAGAATTAAAAAAAAAAAAAGAAGAGAGATAGAATTGGGAGAGAGACACCGCCTTTGGGAATAGGATGCCGTTAGCAGCTACAATTCCCACCTGGACTCTTCCAGTCCCGATCCGGCACAAACTCAATCCAGGAATTACACCCTTTTCGATTCCCCCTAGGGTCCTCCAGTAAATGGATTATATTGGAACAAGTGGAACTGTACATCTCTAACGACTGTTTTTCTATCCTTCGTCCTCATTCACTCATCAATGTTGTATTTAGAACTTTTGGTTTATTATTTTCAATAATCAACATTTGTAATCTCAATTTATGCCTGGACACGGCTCAATAATGCCCTGATGATGGCTCACGAGCTTGAGCCGAAATGTCGGCAAAATTAAATTATTTAGAAAAATAGACTTACTCCACCTATAACTCAGTTATTTGCAAGGAAAGAGAAAAAAATTATCATTGTTTAATAACAAAAAAAAAATCGTGAATAATAATAATAATAATAATAATAATAGGCTTAGCGAACCCGAAGGTTCGATGCCGATACCACCAAATTCCGCCTACACAGACTCGTCCAATGTTCACCATTCAAGACCAAGCTCCCGAGATCAGCCTTAACGCAATCCTCCCATCTCCGCTTCGGCCTACCTTTCGGACGCCTACCAGTCGGATCAGCAAATACCAACTTTCTCGGAATCCGCTCGTCATCGAGCCCAACAACTTTACTCGCCCATTTGAGTCTCCGCGATGCAATCAGCTCAATTATATTCACAGGATACAAGTTCCGCAATTCCGCGTTGAGCAACCTTCTAAACTCTCCAGTGGCCTCATCTCTCTTCGGACCAAATATTTTACGCAATATCTTATTTTCGAAAACCTTAAGCCATTGTTCATCCTTCAGAGTAAGCGGCCACGTTTCACATCCGTAAAGAACCATTGGAAGAATAGTAGTTTTATAAATTCTAACCTTTAAGTTTTTAGATAGAAGCCGCGAACTAAGTAACTTAGCAACTGAATAATAACACGCATTTCCCACCTTTAACCGGGACTTTATTTCTTCCTGGATTTCATTTTTTCTAGTTATAATTGAACCTAAATACTTGAATTTCTCTACGTGTTCAAAAGTATGCCCTGATACATCAATATCACCAAGATCGCCACCGTTCCGTGTCTTATCGGTATTTAATTCGAGTCCTATTTCTTTACCAGTTTTTATTAACACATTTGTATTTAGTTGTATGGTTTCCGTGTCTTCACCTAGCAGTACCAGATCATCGGCATATCCCAAAACCGGAATCTTGTCACCCATATTTAAGCCTTTCTCGGTACACATCACCTTTTCTATGACATATTCTAAAGCTATATTAAATAACACAGGTGAAAGGGAGTGACCCTGTTTCAAACCCGATCGCACCACAAATCTCTCGGAGTAATTATGACCGATTCTAACTTTATGGAATGTTTCCGACAAACACATCTCTACTAGGTTTACTAACTTTCTAGGTATTCCCTGTTCAATCATGATGTAAAAATTCGTGAATAATTAGAAAAAATAAAAAAATTGAAATTTCATTCAGTACGCCCCTAAATCAGTATTTTCGAAGATGTAGAAAAATTTATATAGAGTTTTAGAATCAGTAAACTGCGATGAAAAATTAAAATAAATTAAAATGGTCTGTATATTTAAGTCACAAATTATAATAGATGTGATTCCATAAAAAATCGGTTATTATTGAAGAATGAGAAAAATCGAAAAGACTTTTCAGATCAAGACAACGCTGCGATGAACAAAGAAAATAAGAAGAAAAAAAACTTATATGGTCATGCCACAACTTATAAAAGATGTTAACTCGGATTATTAGTGATGATAGAATAAAAACTTGAGGTGTTCTGGAATGAGAATTTTATTTAATTATTTGAGTGAAAATCCATTTCTCTTAATTAATAATTCTAGTTTTGAAATTAGCAGATGTGATATGCCATTTTCCTTTTAATTATTTATTGCTTTTCAATTAGTTAATTATCTACAGCTTTATAGACATTTATACCGTAATGTTTTATGTGGAAATAATAAACGACTGTGTAATGATATGCAGTGTTTTTCAATTATGCAATGACAAAAAATGAGATATTACGCGTGGGTTAGAACATTTTCAATTATCTCTAATTATGTAATGTAAATTAGCAGGATAATTTAACTTTGGGTAATCTGCCAACAATTGAAAATATGCCGAAACTTAAATGATATTTTTTATTACATAGTGGGCAGTTTACAAATTTACAGTAAACAAAAAATGTTCACGAGATAGATTTTCGGGTTAATGCATAATTAATTTTAGTCTGATTGCTTTTCGTTAACTTTTTATATTAGGTTAAATTGTTTAGCCTAATCTTTATTAGATTCTCAATTCGAATGTCTGTATCATGTTAAACGATTACATTAAATTCCTTACTTGTTCCTTTTTTTATGGTTCTTGTTTTACATTTTTGTATGTAATCTAAAAAAGTATGCTTTATTTTAAATTCATGATGTCTGTAAATACTTTTCAGTTCTTTTATATCAATTACTATTATAGAAGAGTAATTTAGGATATGATTATATCAATTGGAACATTCTCTTCTAATTATGTTTATATGTATTTATTTATGAAAACATGTCAAAAAAAATCTTATTACGTTTCGAGGTTCCTTATGCCTCATCTTCAGATTTTCAATATTATCTAAAATATAATTGAATAAATATTATAACTAATTATATATACATTAAGAACATATTATCTATAAATTAGAAACAATTTATCATTAAAACTATTTACATTCTGTTTAATATTATATATACACTTACATTTATTTCCATATTGAATCTCAATATAGGTCATTTAATATTATAATTTATTCACATTAAGTTCATAATATGAATAGTAATTCTATCAAATTCTAACTTTTCATTAATGTATATATAATTAGTTATAATATTTATTCAATTTTATTTTAGATAATATTGAAAATCTGAAGATGAGGCATAAGGAACCTCGAAACGTAATAAGATTTATTTTTGGGACATGTTTTGATAAATAAATACATATAAACATAATTAGAAGAGAATGTTCCAATTGATATAATCATTTTCAGTTCTTTTTCTGGTCAATATACAATACAATAGTATTTGTCATATATGAACTGTATTGATCAATTCCTTTTGTATAGTGATAACATATAAATATTATTATTATTACCACCATGATCTTTAACCTACCTATTAGTAGGTACTAATATACTAATAGTAGGTCAGTATATTAGTAAGATGTGACTAGGCTCAGATCAAGCTCAGCCACAAGTGATCATATATTGAGTACCACTTTCTTTTAAAAAAAGTACGCTGCAGTAGAGGAGCTACAAAATTACTATATTGATGTAATATTTCATGGCCTTTAATATCATGTAGGATTTCTTTTGATTTAAATAAATGACAGGGGTTTAAATGTCAACATTTTAAATTTTCATGCTCTAAAATATGTATAATCATGTAGATTCGAAAAACTAACCTTTAAAGTAGTTAGCATTGATTAAAGGCCGTTGAATATGAAATATTAACCAGTTCTATAACTAAAAAAAAAACCTGTACCACTAAACCCATGAAGGGTCTTGGGCTCAGTAAATATAGAGATTCGTACTGTTTCTAGGCTAACGGCAGTGCAATGAGGTGATTAGGCCTTAATCACGCTCAGCCGCCAGGTTTTTCCCCAATTAATTTGGGTACCCACTTTATAGAGGCTGGGTCTGCCCCAGGAGGGTCTCCATACCCTAGGGTCGCCCCCCGACTGAATTAACAGAATAAATAATATTTCTGCCACAGCCGGGATTCGAACCAGAACCCGGAGCACAGCAGACTAGTGCTCTATCCACTAGACCACGCCGCTCCGTTCTATAACTAACTAGAGGAAAAAAAACAAAACGTATTTTTTGTTGTTTTTTTTTCGTTTTTTACTAACATCTATCTAAAGTGCTATAGATTTTTAGTATATCGTTGAAAAGCTAAAGATGTTAAAAATATTGTTATCTTGTATACAAAGAAATACGAAGGACATAAGCCTAAGAAATTATCGTAAAAAATAAATTCTATTGTTAGAAAATTTAATTTGAAATACTTGTTTCCATTGAAATTCAATATAATTCTTTCTTTAAAGGTTGAAGAATCACAACTTGCTTTGATTTTTTATAGTAATGAATTTGATCCAAATATTTTCTTAGTTTCTATTATTAATATTCATAGCTCAATGAAGTAAAGAAATAAAAAAAAAAGTTTCTTAGTTCTTGGTTAGTATTTTTAACTACTACCGGAATAAATTTTTTAATTATGCTGACTTTTATGCTTTTTGCAATCAGAAACAATTATGGGAGAAATTAGTTCAGGTGCAGTAAAAGAAACACCAACTAGGTTTATACTTAATTGTTGCACCCTGAACTAACTTTTCCCATGTACACACAATTTAACCATTCTCACTTTACAGAAACAGTTAACATTGTGAGATTACATGAAATGGAACAATATTCACGGAAACAGTTGTGACACAAATGAACAGATGGTTGTGTTTTGAAAATTAATATTATAATTCATTTTACGAAATAACTTTGATTTTTTTTATATGATTTTCTTTATAATTTTCAATATATAATATTACTTTTTGTGAAATGGACATTTTGTTAGAACATAGGATTATGTTTAACTAACAACATTTTTATATTGAGTGATGCAATTTATGTTCATAGAACGGAGTTGACTTTGGGGCCCTACTAAACCATCAAATTCTTCCTATAACCAATCCTTACAATCCAAAATCCTTCGAAAAATCCTTAATGCTCCTTACTTTGTCACGAATAAACTCATCCATGACCTTAACATCCCATATGTTGCTAATTAGGCCGAACCAGGTATCAATCCTTTCATGACAAACTCCACTCTCATCTAACCCACTAGTTTCAATCCTTGCTTCCTCTTCCATTCCTGACAATTGAGACGTTGATTTCCAAAAGGTACATTTTTTACAAAATTGATTTTTTTACATATTTGTATTCTCATCATTTAGTTTTATCAAAATCTTCTGTTTTATTTTATCTAATGTACACCTAAGTCCTTTATAAACGCAATTTAGAAATATAATTATTTTCTAACGGAACTAATTAAACATTCTAATTTCGTTCTAAATTATAACAAAACATTTCATTTCATAACTTTAATATGATGTTATTAATATACTAAAAAAACAATTCTGGATTTTAATGCGAAAAGAATCATAATTAGCTAATTTAATAATATGATAATTAGTGATTTTTTGCGTCCCCTGTAAAATTTCCTAGAATGGATATAGTACCTTTTGGAAATCAACGTCTCAATTCTCCAAGGCGTCTGAAAGAAGATGGCCTCGAGACCTTCTAGTTTAAATTATCTAGGGGATGCTGCTAATGGAATTTTCTCTTCATGTATATTATCTGACAGCTAATTGATTTACTTGATGTATTAACTAATACAGTGGTAAATCAAAATAAATGAATAAAAAAAATAAAAATTTATAGAAATATACGACTTTATAACTTTATTTATATATAAATTAACTATAACATTTTCTTAAGGTCCTTCAATTTGTTTTTACAACGGAGGTAAGTGAAATTCCTTTGTAGGGCGAACCAGATTGTTTTAAAAGTTTTGTCATAAGTCAATTTTTAACGCTAATCACACCCAAGAACCAAAGTGTTCCTTTCAACCTTACTAAAGTTACAAATGGGACAGTTCCCTCAAGATAAGATCTAGATAAATATCTTCAGTATAGATCAAGTAGGATGTTAGCTCTTACAATCTTGGAGGCAACAAATTGCTGATCATTACTAAGGTAAGGAAGACATAGCTCAGACTCAAAGATAAGGGTAGGTTGTAAGGCAGTATTGTCCAGGTGATGGTGTGCTAGGTGTTATAAACAGGTGTTGTACAGGTAGGGTGTTGTATAGAGGAAGGGGCTGGAGACAGGATAATGGAGAGAGGTAAACATGAGCCCAGCGCAAACAATTCGCCACTGTTTGCTCGCTCAGTCATCTCCTTCCTCAGCCAGCAACTGCTATCAGTCGGTGTCAATCTATTGTAGCACTATTTGGGGAAAAAAAAAATACATTGTGGCTAAAATATATAAAATATTATCTAATACTGACACATAACATTAAAAATGAACATAAAATAAAAGAAACATGAAAACTAATCCATTAGTATAACCAGGAGACAGGTCATCCCCCTAAAACGTATTGAGAATAATAAAATATTAAAAAAATGATACCTTTAGTACTTATCCCTGACTTGGAAAATCAATATATTATTACAAATAATACAGAGCATTAAAAAAAAAAAATTAAACAGTCCTTAAAATATGAACATTGGACACATCCTTCGAAATAATGAAATTAGCGCTTTTCTTAATAACATCTCCTCCCTGCAATAATATAGACATGCATCGGGAAGATAATGCTATATTAAAAATATGCAGCGGACAACATACGATTTTTACTTACCTCAGCTATCATTATTACGAATTATTACATAATCGTAAAATTTATAAAAAACATTTAAAGTTAATTTACATAAAAATTGTATTAAGTTTTGTTGTAAGCATATGATTTAGATCAAATAATATAACTCCATGGCGGTCTGAAAACTGGTTAACTCGAGTTATATCAAAAAAAACTCCACGTATCGCTCCCTCGACCGTCTCCCGCGTCGTGTTAAATTTGTTTAAGAAATTTCTTGGTAGGAAAAATTCCAGGTGGATAGAAAGCTGTATGTTAATTACTCTATTTTGGGTATTACGTAAAGTTTAAGTCGCTCACCTATAAAATGAAAGATTATTACTTAACCACTTATTAACGACCGCCACAGAACTATGTTAAAATGTTACGTATAATAATCAGTAATACATTTATTCCCTATTCGTCACTTTATATTACTTTTTACAACTTTGTGTATCAATGACCTTTTTTTTCTAAAATCTTCCTCTTTCCAACGGTATACTACACCCCCATATTACTGTTCTTAATAAAAAAATAAACAATAACTACATTGAAAAATATATTTGGCTCTTTTATCCTTTAGTTGACATCTAAAACCAAAACCTACTGCTTGCACCTGCCTACTGTAAAGTCAGATACTGCTGGAAGAGGAGCAGAAGAAGAGATTGGCCACTCAAGGGTGTAATCCAGTAGGGGACCATTAGGAAGGGGATCACATGTCTTCGAGTGCTTCCTGAGTGCCTCTTGTCCAGGATCATCCTGGAGGCTTAGGGGAGGGTGGTCGTCGAAGTATCGGGGTATGGGAATGGGAATATCTGATATTAAGCAATATGAAAGTTAGTTTTTGTGTACATTGCCTGTAGTTAATATTATGTTAATATTATCACTCATTTTTAAGTGAATACGCGGATTCGACCAAGAAAGTCTGAGCTGTGTTGTAGGGACGGCCCTGCGGTTATACATAACCAGCAAAGCATTTAATCTGAAACATCATAGCTCCATTCAAATCTTTGACGTCTTCAAAGCCTACCTTGATTTAAAAAATCTGGTGCGGGCAACACACAACTTTCATTTACCCCCGTTTTAAGAATCAATTAAAGCATTTTCAAAATACAGTTAGAGATAAAAATGAGTGAAACCTTAAAGAATTAATTAAATGAAATTTCTATTGAAACATGTATTTTATTAAAAAACCTATTATATTATTATCTAAAATGATCAGTTAATTTTATTGTATTTTCATCACTCCCTATTAACTTTTAAAAGCTTGTGTATGAGTTAATATTTTTACTAAAATCCCAAGCTTTCCAACAGTATATCATACATGTATATTACTGTTCTTACGTTCAAAAACAAAAAATTGCATTAAAAATTAATTTTTTCAGTTTTTTCTGTTAGTTGGGTACCGAATTCATTTAATTTATATATTTACCTGTTTTTCATCAGTGGTAACAAGATAAAGTTATTAAAGTTATTTAAAGATATAAAGTTATTTTTATAGAATCAACAAAATTAAAGGTACTCTAGAAGAAGAAAATTTGAAATATCGGAATTAAGCACTTCCAGACTATTTTAATCAGAATAAAACAACGTACATGATATTAAAGCCCAATTAAGTTTACATCGATATAGCGAGTTTAATCAAAATCGTCGTAACCGTTTTTGAGAAAATCGTAAAAAGGGGCCAAATGCATGATATAAAGTGGCTCTTTTGGTAAGCTGAATTCGATGAAAAACATTCTGTAAAATATGAAATTTCAGTTTCATAGGACTTATCGTTTCCGCCCGGGAGTTACCACACACACACACACACACAGACCTTTTTGTAGGACTTGGTTATTTGGACTTAGGGGACCTTAAAATGTGTATTTTCGTTGAAAAATGGAATTTGAAAATTTTCACAATCGCAATACTTTCCCTTACTATATATAGTAAGTGAAAGTAATAAATTGATTGTAACAGTGAAAGGCGTTTGTCGCACTATATTTATAACTTTTTTTTTTTTGGTTCAAAGTTTTTTTTTTTAGCTTCAATATTATAATTTGTGACAGAACATATTTATAATTTGGAGTACGTCTACAGTATATACAAATCATTTGTATTTAGACAGCTCATTTTCGTGCAACAAAGGAGATACAAAGAAAAACTACCAGTGGATGGCACCAATACCAATCGTGTTTTATAAGAGTATAAGACGATGCGGTGTTGTTGGAACTCAACTGCGGGGGAAAACCTGGTCCTAATGAGAAAGTGATCTGCTTAACCTTATCATATTCCTGTAATCCTCGGATCAGATTGGGGTTTATAATAAGCCTATGGGATTATATTTAATGGGCTCATTCTGATATAGGTTTATGCTTTATTATATTAGGCAAAACCTTAGAAAATTTTCTATTAATTTTTCCATTTAGACCATCCTCTTTTAGAAGAAGAATTAATCAGCGGAAAACTCATTTTACTGCTTTCACTATAAGGTTGTGGGGATAATTCTATTTTGTATAATTTTTAAAAAATTAATTCTAGATTAAATCAGCAAATCCTTTCATAATTTATATTGTATATATGCGTTTTAACATCAATTTGCCTATATATGAAATATTTTTAATAGCTGTTTTTCGATTGGTGTAGTTTAGTGTATTTTGAATATAATATATAAAGAATCCAATACAAAAAGTGCAATCTTTACATCAAGAATTTTAATACTCATAACGACAGCTCCTTGGTTAATAACAAAACCCTACATACGGACTTACTCAGTTGAATAACATATACGAACACTCTATTCGCGTTTTCATAGGTACACGGACACGACGATAGGCCTATAAATGCCATGTCATTAACTGAATTGTCAGAAGAAGAAAGAAAAGAAGCTGGATTAGAGACCTTCTTTGCTATATTAAAGGGGTGCTGCTTGCCACTTTCATTTTCCATGTCTATCAAACGCTGCTGATGTTTCGCCTAGCAAATTGTTAGACAGCTTGAGACAGATGATGATAGATAAATATGATGATAAAAAACATGTATTAGATATTCATTGAATTGAATATTAAAGAATAACATACGATGAGTCGAGGTTAGTCGCAATCAGAACAATTTGAAAAAAACTGAATAGTAATTAGAAATATAATAGACAGAATTTGAATTTAAATAGTTTTTATTTCCACTAACCTGTACATAAAACATGTATGGACACAGGTAAAGTATTTCCCTCATAGATAGTTTGGATTCTCGTATTTAACGGAAATATACGTTCAAGAGCCCTCTACCTTAAAATTTGCATGTGTAGCTGTCGTTTAAAGGTTTACGTCAAAAACAATAATCGTATGGAACTGAAATAAAAAACTAGAATGTTACAGCAACTATTTAACCAAAATTGACGAACGGGAAGAGCCTCTTTATATTATGCATTTTATACTTTTTATTTGGCGTTTCAAAAAAAAAAAAAAATAAAATAAAATATTAGGATATATTTTAATAAGAACTTAGCAAATAAATGCATTCATGTTTTGTTTTTGAAATGAAGGAATAATTAAATAATAAAAATCGCAAGAAACACGTCATTGCTAATTTTGAAAGATTTTAATTTATTAAAGCAATCCAATTACAACATATTTGGCATCCCTTGTGGGGAAATATTTTGTATTTATTTGACAACAAGTAATATACAAATGCCTTTAGGCATATATTGTAACACTGATGACCATTACGAAAAACCTCCTTCAGGATTCTTATGAATTCGTGAGCGAAGAAACCTCCCAGTGAAGGCACTCCTTGGCGTGGAAGATCTGCTAAAGAAGTAGGTCTCTGCTCCAGAGGCGTTTCAGTCTCCTTGGTGGGTTTTGTGGTAGTGTATCAGTCAGTAATGTCTAGGTGAAGAGTTTTATAAATTAGCGGAGAGTGCGTTTATCCCACGATGGATGCCAAATGTTTCGTCATTAGGGTGAAGGAATAATTAAATAATGGCAATCGAAAAAAACACAAATTGCTAATTTTCAAAAATACTAATTTATTAAAGCGATCCAACGTAAATGTGTCAATCTAAAAGATCGCATGTTATCAATCGTTCACAATATTACAAAATAATTAATTATGATACTCTATACATACTTTATGTATAGTGTGTATCTTATACATAATTTATGTATGTGATGAGAGCGTATGAAATATATAAAAATATACTATTTTTTTAAAAATATTTTAGCTCTATACGATTATTGTTTTAGATCTAAACCTCTAAACTAAACTTTTTTTTCGCTTTTTATAAAATGAATTATTTCTATATTTTAATTGGAATTTATCATTTAAATTTATTCACTACAACTTTAATGTTTAAATGAATTTAGTGTTCGTTATTCATGGATATTAGCCAAGCTTAATAACAATAAGATGAGTCGTAAAAAAAAAAATTGGAATGGTAAAATTAAATCGTAAAAAAAAAGTAATGGCGGTTTATAATTATTTTTCATGGACAACAGAAAACATATTAAATAACTAATCTAAATTACAGAATTTACGATCTAAAACTATACGATCTAATAGGAGATGGTTGGGGTTGTAAAAAAAGTATTAAAGAACATTATACAGCTATCTTGAAAGAATTAACCATTTGTATAGTTCTAATGGTAGTAAAGTACTTAGCGAAGCCAAAGATAGGAACCTGTCTCCCAGCTCAGCCCAATGACTACCGCCCAAACCCAATCTGCCACACACAGGTGTGGTGTACGAAAGTGAAATTTCAAATTTCAGATAACTATTCGGGCGAGACGTTACAGCAAATTTGTCATCAAAATCGAATTATCCGTATGATTTACTTTGTACCATGCATTTTTTACTTTTTTCCTAATCTCTCAAAAACAGCTCTAACGATTTTGATTAAACTCGCTATATCGATGTAAAATTATATGGGCTTTGATATTATGTAGGTTTCATTCTGATTGAAATAGTTTGATAGGGCATAAATGTCGATAATATAAATTTTCTTCCTCATTAATTCCTCATAAATTACCCATATCATTTGATTAGGATTATTAAAAAACGGCTAAATGTAAGAGTTGAACGAATCCGATGTTCAACTAAAGGGGACAAGAGCAATCAAATATTATAATTTATTTTAGCATAAGAGCAACAGCATAGATGTATGTTATACCGTTGGTAAGGTAAAAATTTAAGAAAAACTTTTATATTGTTAAAAAAGTTGTAGAAGGTAATGTAAAGTGACAAATAGGGTAGACAATAATTAATGATAATTATACTTTACAATTCGATATACCTATATTATTTAATCTAAATCATATCTTGCTAACGAAAGAAGAAACTTTGAAGAAGAAACTTTATTTATTTACATAATATTTACAATGTACACTCAATACAAATATGTTTGGTTTCATGATTTCAGTGGACCTTTTTTCATGATAACAGAGTTTCAATCATCCTTTGAATTTACTAATTTTCATACAATATTTTATTTAAGATAGTAGGAAAAGTAACACGAAAAAACCTACACAATATAAAATACAATATTAGTTTAAAAGTACATGTTTGGTTCTTTTGTGCGTGTAGCGCTTTAGTGATGTTTTGTTGTAATTACCAATTTCTAGTTTTAATGGGTTTTCAGAAGTTGTGGTTTTATCAAAATAGTTTTTGGTTACTGTGTATATATACTGTTTTAATGTTGGAAGATTTAGGTCAGAGAGCATTTTTGAAATTTTAGTATATCGTGGGTAGTTATTGATTATTCGCATACATGTATTTTGTATTCTTTCTATTTTTTTATAATTGGTATTGCAAGTCGAGCTCCAGACGGGCGATGCATAACAGATCTGGGCACGTATGACTGTTTTATATAGTAGTAGTTTGTTCTGAGTGCTTAAACTGGATTTTTTATTAAAATATGGGAACATTTTATAAATAAATTTTTTTGTTTTTTTGGGATTTTCTATTGATATGTTCAGTATATGTTAACGATTTGTCTAAAGTTATGCCTAAGTATTTAACTGATTTAGACCAGTTAATGTGGACTGAGTTTAATAAAAGATGGTGGTTTAAGTTCGGTCTGCGCTTAGTAAAGATTATGGCTTCTGACTTGTTTGCATTTATTTTTAATTTCCACATATTGCAATATTTATTTATTTTTTTGAAGTTTAGCTGCAATCTGTTAACTATGGTATCGATGCGATAGGATGATGTATATAGGGCTGTATCATCAGCGTAAAGAGACCTTATAACGTGCGGGTGGCTTGGAAAATCGGATATATATACATTAAATAAAGTTGGCGAAAGGCAGGATCCTTGAGGAAGGCCGGCCGTTACAGGAAGTATACTGGATGTCGAATTATTTACACGAACATAAAATCGTCTATTGTCGAGATATGAATGGATAATATGAATTAGGTAAGGAGGGAAGTTGTATTTAATTAATTTGTGAATAAGTCCTGTATGCCAAACGGTGTCAAAGGCCTTTTCTAAATCTATTAAAAGCATACCGGTATGTTTCTTTTCGTTAAAAGCTTTGGTTACGTAATCAGTAAGCCTTGCTAGTTGGTCTACAGTAGAGTGGTGTTTTCTGAAGCCGAATTGGTCATCTATTATGATTTTTTTCTGTCTAATATGCCGATTTATTCTGGTTAATATTAGTCTTTCTAAAATTTTTGATACAATATTTAATAGGCTAATCGGTCTGTAATTCAAAATTTCTTTCTGGTCTTTATTAGGTTTGGAAATAGCGATAGTTTTGTGGGTTTTCCAGATGTTAGGAAAATATCTGAGTCTCAAGATGGAATTATAGATTTTTGTTAAGTGTAATATTGATTTTTTGCTAATATTTTTGATTGCCAGGGAGGGAATACCATCATCACCTGATGCTTTCTTTGTGGCGAGTTCTTTGATTACTTTGCTAGTTTCTTTTGGTGAAATAGAGGAAAAGTTACTACTTATAGGTATTTTAAAAAAAATCACGAACTGATTTTGAAATTTTATTATTTTGGTTTTTTGTACCTAAGTTTGAAGTGATACCGTGAGACTCTTGGAAATGTTTGGTTAGTAGTTCAGCCTTATCATTATCAAGATAAGCGAAATTGTTTGTGAGTTTAAGCGGAGGAATTTTTGATGGCTGTTTTGTGATATGTTTATGTATATTCCAGATAATTTTATCTCCGGTCCTGCAAGAGCTTAAAATTCTAGACCAGTTATCGTTTTTCCACTTATTAATGCGAGTTCTCACAAAATGGTTGAATTTGTAGTAAATAAATTTAGTTTGTGGGTTTTTGGTTCGTTGATATTTTATACGAAGTTTATTTTTTATTTTAATTAATGCTTTTAAATGGTTAGGCAAATTATAATAGTGATTAATGTGAGAATATTGTTGAGGAATGGACTCTACCATAGCCTGTTTAATACATTCGTTTAGTTTGCTTATATTATTGTCAATATCTTTTTCATTACGAATTGACGGATTTATGCATATTTGAGAGTCCAGTACCCTCCGGAACTTACGCCAGTCCGCTTTGTTGAAAATAAATTTTTTTGTCAACGGGTAAACAGGTAATGACTTATCGATACGGAAAATGACGGGGTTGTGGTCCGAACTAAGAAACGGTAAAGGAATGAGTTGGGTTAATTTTTGTAAATTTTTTGTGAGCGCGAGGTCTATGATACTGGGTTTACAATTACGCTGAGAGGGTATATAGGTAGGTTCAAACGGACTATGTAATTGTATTTGATTGTTTATAATGAAATTTAATATGGCTTTTCCATTTTTATTAGTGTTGTGGCAGTTCCATTGTACATGCCTTGCGTTAAGATCCCCAAAGACAAGAACATATTTATTTAAACGAAATAGTTTATTGAGATCAACGATATTTATTTTATTTGGTGGAATATATGTTGAAATAACGGTAGTTAATTTATTGTCTATTGTAGTGTTTACAGCAACCGCTTCAGTACAAGTCAAGTCGGGGGTTTGAATGAAATGGTGCTGGACGTCGGAGCGGATTAAAAGCATGACTCCTCCTCCCGCCCTATTGCGATCTTTCCTATAAATATTGTATCCCGGAACCGAGAATCTGTCCTCATTCGAAAGTCGAGTTTCACAAACTGAGTTTATGTGCGGAGCATTATTTTGTAAGAATAATTTAAATTCTATATCATTACCTCTGATCGTTTGGGCATTCCACATCATGAATTTTATTTTATCGTCAGAAGATGTCATTTGGAGTCAGATAATATAATGAAATAAACTGAGCTTTGTTTACTTCTGGAAACGAGGATGAACGAGAAACGAATACAGAATAATTAATCTCGAGTTGATAGTATAAATGAAGTTGATTATTGTTTGGATTAAGAGAAGAATGACAATAAGGATTATAAAAATAATGAATTCGATTTAAAGTAAAAAAGTTCATTAGCGATTTTACGAAAGTGAGACCGGTAAAAATATCGTGAGTACAAGTACAGTTTGAACTTTTATTAACTAATATAATAATTTTTGTAAATTTTTGGTTAATATAATTTATTTTACGACGAGAATGCAAGGATGGGCGAGTTATATAGACCGAACTATATTTTAGTGTACATATGTACCTATTAACGTAAAATAAATAGTTACCAATATAAATAAGAATATAAAGAAATGTGTGAACTATGATGTTTTGAGAATTGTATAGTGTAACTAAAACAAATCGAATAAGAGTGTACAGCTGTATTTGTTTTCGTGAATACCTGGCTTGTGATAGATGTTTAAGCATTAGACTATACAAGCAATATTTACTGAGCGTGTTGTGGATATTACTTCGTAAAATTGTTTTGTACATAGGAGCATGTTTGTTTTTAATTAGTAATACCATTGAACATTGTACTACTGAGATAAGAGTAATACATGAAATTAGATAGTTTAACATACACAATATATTATAAATAATGTCAAATTTATTCGATGTCAGGTACCGATGAACCATTAATCGAACAAAGATATTAAGCCTTCTACTATAATAAAAATTTTTGACATACTATCGTCAGTATTTTTTATCTCAGACATAATAGATTTAAATTTAGATATTATATTATTTAAATTAAATAAACTAAATATATTTTTAATTTCTTTAAAGCATTCTATAATAGAAGGCTCATTATTAGGCTTAATATTAGTAGTATCATTTTTAGTATCCGTAAAAGTTTTTTCAAACCATTTAGAGTTGGTTTTAGGTAACGCTGGAAATTCGGTAGGTTTTGCTTTATAGACAATTCGTTCTGATGGTTTTGTCCAGGGCCGTTGTTTACTTCGCTGTAGCAGTTTGTTTCTTTGAAGCTCGGGGCATTTTTCAGAATTTGAGAAGTGTTCTTCACGACAGTTGCAACATTTTGGTTTAAATCCGTCTGTCATTACATTCGGGCACTCTTTGGATAAATGCTCTTCTGAGCATTTAAGACATTTTGGTTGTTTAGAGCAATTTCTGGCCACATGGTTGAACTCTTGGCATTTATAACATTGTGTTAATGTTTTCTTGCTATTGTATTTCTCCCATTTTATATGTACGTTGTTACAGTATTTTATATTATTTAATTTTGATAACTGTTTTTTGTTCTCTAATATTACTATAGATAAAGGTAATTTTTTTTCTATTCCATCTGATTTTTTTATCATTTGGAATATTTTATGAACTTCCAATCCTTGCTCTTTTAAATCTGATAAAATATCGTCTTTGGAGTATTCAGGAGGCATCCCTTTGAGAACGACTTTTGGCTTTATATCGTGTTTTGGGGTATAAGTATGAAATCCTTGGTTAAGCGATTTTAGTTCATTTTTTATGATGGTAAAATCTTCGTCATTATAAACATAAAATATGGTTTTGTTACCTCCGTATTTCATGTTAATATCTTTTATTTTTGTTTGTAGATGGGATAATATATTTTTCGGGTTAGAGTAGGTTGTATTTACCACAACTGGTGGAAATTTTGGGTGGGTCGGTTGGTTAGTTTCGACTTCGATTTCTTCCTCTTCATCAGAAAAAATATCAAAATAATTTTGAGTTGGTACATTATATTGGTACTCACCTCTTTTTCTTTTCGGATGACTATCCTCTATTTTTGATGTGCTAGGAATAGCGACGTTCATGTTAGTAGTTTCCCCGCAGGGGGCATTCTTCTGTTTAAGATCAATTTCAGATGTGATAGTCTTTCACTAAGTTCGATATGAATCACTAATTAAAAACAGTTTATACGATGAAAAGTTTTTATATAACGAATGAATACTAATAATTAGTATAGAGCGCACAAGATAGACGTCTGCACTAGCCGGATGCTACAGAGAGACTGTTTGCTAACGAAAGTGTTTATTTAAATGAACTCTAACGTGTTTAAATTTAAGTTTATTTAATAGTTGTTAAATTTATTTTAACAGCCGAGGTAAGGGAAACTATAACTATAACTCATCTACTACGAGGAGAAATTTGATCAAACCCAGGCTTTTTGCACATCTAGCAGCTACGAGGAAGCTTCACAAAAAAAAAAAAATTAAATTCATAGGCATATTTTTTTTTTAGATCAATTGATCTGAGATCTAGGTTCATCACATAAGTGATTGAAAGGTAGATTGCTTTTATGAATATAGATATATTGCTGGACTGCAAGGAGAAAGGAAAGTGCTGAAGACCTGCCGACTGACAGTGAATTATTTACAGAGGACAGCCCTGGAAGACAAGATAACTACTACAGTGGACTTGAAGACTGCCGCGATAGCAGATTATAATGTAATCACTCTCAAGGAGCTGTCGAACCTGAGCTTCTAGGAACCTGATAGTCACAGTGATAGTGTCCTTACCCAGAAAGCTGAGCGGCGGAGAACTGTCTTATCTGTTCACTGTCGTCTTAGTTCAGGGCCTTCGAGGATAGAATGTAAACCTTATCCCTATGGGTTATACTGGAACAGGAAACATTTTTTACTAATATGAAATACTAATGATTTCCTGGCAGTTTTACTAAATATATATATTTTTAAACTATTATAAATATAAATATATATTAAATATATATATATATATATATATATATATATATATATATATATATATATATATATATATATATATATATATATATATAACCCATTTTGATCTCTTACATGTTGCCATCATTGAGGTTAATTTTTAACAGTTTAAGGATGAGCGCATTCAGCGCTTCTTCCAAGTCAAAACTTCCTCTTCTGAACCGATCAAACCACTTACAGTAGGTGCTTTCTCATCGTCATACACACACTAAAAAAAATTGTTAGCTGTCTGTGCAGTGGATTTACCTTTTCGGAAAAAAAATCATTAAATGGTGAACACAATTGTTTTTTTCCCCTTCCAGTTTGAGCAAGCGAAATACCACTTAAAAATAAAGAATCTCTTAGTAAGTGATGCATAAAATCACCTTAACTAATCCTTTTTAAAGTATTTTAACATTATTGACCAAATAAACATGATTTAATAAACACGGAGAGAATTAAATTGGAATATTAAAAAAATAAGTTTGTAGTTATTTTACAACCTAATATATTTATTATAAGGAGAAGTGTTGCCATGGTAAAAATGTCAGAATTCGAGTTTCCAACTGAAATAGAGACTTGTCTCCCAGCACTAATATATCTGGGAGGTGTTTATGTGTAGGTAATACGACTAGCTCGAAACCAAAAGTAGTTTGAAAGTGAAACTTGGTATACAAAGCTATTAATAGCGATGAAAAAGGTTTTTTAACAAAGGAAGTTGTAAAGGTGATGTCGGACTAACATATTTTACTACAGTACCGTGTTCTAGAACTGCAATAATTTTCGTTTTGTACTTTTGTGCAAGTTTATAAAAAACACTTTAACGCTTTGGAGATTGATAAAATATTAAATAGACTTGTTTCAGGTTTTATTGCGTCTTAAGTGCCGATATTTGAACTATTCTTTCCAAAAATAGTTCAACAGATTCAAAAAATACCCGTTTTATTCATTCAACATTGAAAAATAAAACGAGGAAATATACAAGTTGAACTAACTAAAGGAGAAGAGAGCAGAAATAATAATATTTCTATTCTTATGTCATCTGATCTGAAATAAATTTCATTCGTTTGTTTGTTGTTGTTTTTTTCCATAGTCTTCAGAATTTATATTTATTTTATTTTTATTTATTTAACGTCACTTTATGCTACTATGGCTAATCGGACGATGCTACAGTGGGAGTCCTAAATTTTGCCTATCCAGGTTTTATTAGGATAGGGATCTTTATCGAGTACCTGACATCGCACAGGCTCGGGACCACCACTTAGCGTCTCCTCTCAAAGACGGCGTAACCATCTGCCTTGAACATAAGCAAGGAAGTCATTTATACTAGCCACTACACCAAAGGTGATCCGCATTTTTTATTCTTTTTTCGTAGTGATTTAAATAATTATTTTATTTATTTATTTTTTCCCACTGGCCATAACTTTGGCAACAAAATAAGATTTCTGATTTAAGAAAAAGAGATGTCTTTCATAACCGATTTCAAATCCATTTCTTAGTAATTTGGAACTTCAAAAAAAAACCAAAAAAAAAACCGATAATGAAAATAACACAATATATTTATAATACACTACAAAGTAATTTGAGAAAGCTTATCAAATACTAAAATACATAAAAAGTTGTTTATTGTACGTTGTTCTAATAAAAACTGCAAGAAGTTAAAATTATCCTCGCACGAATATTCAATTATTCTACAACAGTTAAGATTATTTAAAAAATGCAGCTTCTGACGTGTAGAGGTTTTATCGCCTTGATGATGGATGCTAGCTAGTGTGTTAGTGTTTTATTGATCATTAAAGCCGCCTGGTACCGGTAGTGGTATCTTCTTCTCTGCCTATCTTTTGTACCGGGAGTAATAACCAAGCGGAATATATTATCATATAAATAAGTACAACTGTATTATATACCCCGCATAAACCTCCCCCATCCTTCATAAATTTGCTCACAATATAAAACGCACATACCGGCATACTTATCATTCCGCACGCCAGTAAAATGCCACGGCAGGAATGCTTGGTTAAAATGCCATGAGGCGCAAACATAAGGGAAATGTTTAGTAATATTAGTTTTAAACCCACCTACGCGTTTTAAGATCCAATCCATCAAATGTCGAGGGTCACCTACGGTGTAGTGGTGGCATAACTGCTTTTTATTCCCAAGATCGCTGGTTTTAACTCGATAGATGGCTCTAAGAATTTTTTAGGTATTAAAATATCCTTGAATATGTAAGGGCTTGTAAAAAAGTGTGAAAATTATATAGTGAGGTTACGTGAAAGTTATGCTTTGGGTGCACCAGAATTTTAAACTCAATGATTACTATTCTTATGTACAGAAAAAAACAAAATCACTTAAATAAATATCTTTTCTCTTTTCTATTTGGTTGATTATCATATTAGCTCAACTTATATATTCACCTGCTTTTTATGAACGCAAACAAAATAATTTTATTTAAATAGTTCACAAGTAAAAGACAATTTAAAATATCGGTATTTAGTCCCGGTTAAGTTACGAGGCATGTTTTTTAAGTAAGTTTGGAATTTAAAAAAAAAAAACGTGCAAAGATATCGCAATAATTTTATTTTTACAGGAAAGCCTGTACCTTAATCTACTTGTCTACATAATTTCCGTGAATTTTGAGGCACTTTTTATAACGCGACAACAGTTTTCGAATACCCTCCACAAAAAATTCTGCCGCCTGACTTGTTAACCACTGCATCACAAATGATTTGACTTCGTCTTGAAGACGCCGACCGCCCAGGTGTTTCTTCTAGTGCAGGAACAAAAGGTAGTCGCTGGGCGCCGGATCAGGGCTGTATGAAGGATGATCTAGAGTTTCCCATTTAAATGATTTGATGAGATCTTTGGTCCGATTAGCCACATGTAGACGGGCATTGTCATGCAGCAAAACGATACCCTTACTCAACTTGCCACGTCTTTTTAAGACGATAACGAAGTCAAAACATTTGTGATGCAGTGGTTAACAAGTCAGGCGGCAGAATTTTTGAGGAGGGTATTCGAAAACTGGTGCAGCGTTATGACAAGTGCCACAAAAATCATGGAAATTATGTAGAAAAGTAGATTAAGGTACATTCTTTCATGCAAAAATAAAATTATTGCGATATCATTGAACGTCTTTTTTCAATTCCAAAACGGCACTTAATTAAAAAACATGCCTTGTATTTTATTCAGAATGAAAACTACATGACACTAAACTCCATTAAAGTTTACATTGATGTAGCAAGTTTAATCAAAATCGTTATATCAGTTACCGAAAAAAATCGTAAAACGGTGCAAAGTGCATTGTGTAGAGTGGTTATGATTATGATGAAGATGATTCTGTAGCATTTCAGGAATATACGACTTAAAATATGAATTTCGTAGGATTTTTCATTTTTCTCCCAAACAACACATAAAGATATTTTAGCGCGAGACTTGCTCAATTTAGATTAAGGGGGCCCTAAAACGTGTTTTTTGATAAAATCTTGAATTAAATTTCATGTATAGGTAGGTTAAAGGAAAAATAGTTTGAGACGACCTGTGGTTTACATCAATTAATCAATTTTTTTTTTTTTTTTTTTTTTTTTTTTTTTTTTTTTTTTTTTTTTTTTTTTTTTTTTTTTTTTTTTTAATGGCTTTTTGGTACTCGGGTTTTGGTTTATTATTTTCAATGATCAACCTTTGTAATCGACCCCAAAAAAAAACAACCCCGCTAAAGTTTGAGAGCTTACGTTTTAAGATGCGTAGAATCCGAATAACCCGTGAAGTGAGTGGCTTGCGCGCTATTCTCTCATGCTACAGGTTCTGAGTTCGAATCCCAGTCCCAGCGGGGCTTTTATAAGGATGTAAAAAAAATGGGGATTCACTCAGAACCTCTCCCCCGGGTATGTGAGACCTGTCAGCCAAAGGGTGGCCACTCACAAAATTAGTCGTAGGGAGTGATGACACTACACTAAAAATAGCATCGTGAAGCGTGAGTGTAAAACCTACACGGCCTGTCGCGCCACTGAAAAAAAAAAAAAAAAAAGAAGAATCCGAATAACGAATAAAAAAAAAATGCGTTTATCCTAATTATTAAATAAAGAAATAACAAAATTTCAATACTTATGTAAACAGTTATACCCTAAATTGTTATTTGGAAATAATAAACCATTGTGTATTACTTTGCAGCGTCTTTTATGTTGGTGTATTATGTGGATTGCACTACGCTAATCAACTGAAAATCTATTCCTTTTTTTAACGTTCTCTAATGAAAACAACGAAATTACCTGTGCAGTGAACATCTTACAACTTTGGCAGTCTAGAAACCAATAAATCAAACTAAGAATAAAATTTATCTTTCTAATTCCTCTCAGGGTATTACTAGACTGTAAATAAATCTCCAAGCACGAAAATCATATTTTTTTATTATTAGTGTCTTATTTATTTTTATCACAATAGAAGTAAATATAAATAGAAAGTAGAAGAAGTAATAATTAGATTAATGATTTTAATAATTAAATAATTATTTCTTTTTATTTTCAATATTGACAAACCTTTCTCAGGCCTTATCAGATAATTATATTTTGTTTAGGTATACATAGAGGTTATTCATTATTTATTGATATAAACATTAGGTGGTTTTAAACTTTTGACCGGCATTGTACATACAGTGAGTGTAAAAATTATCCGGAATTCCCTACCATTCCGTTATTTACTTGCTTTTAACTTGTTTTCTATTTTTTTAAGGAGTTGTTAACCACTTTATGAAGAAGGACATTACGACAAAAATCATTTTATTTTTAGCGTTCTGGACACTTATTTTGTATGCAGAATTTCTAAAAATTTCAGAAATAAGAAAAGGTTTACTCATTTAAGGTATTGCTTTCTTATTTGATGAATAATCAGTCTTTCAGTTTTAATATTTATTAGACGCTCACTTTTTTTGCTTTCATATTTTATTATTATATCCTCTACACTTTACTCACACATCCAAATATTCTCATCAATTTTTCTTCTTTTTTCAACATTTTTACTATTTCCTTTTATAAAATTATTCGAAGCCGTTGCGTTTTTTATTTCCAACGTTTAAGTTTAGGTAAATGTTACATGAGGGAGAAGAATTTTTTTGAATATAAAATTATGACGAAGATTAGTGAGAATATGAACATTTGAAACCATTAAACAAAAGGATATTACGATTTCCAAATATTTTTGACACTGAATAATCAAATACATTATTGATACCAAAAAACAAACTAATTTTATATAAATCTGTTATCAAACCTATAATTACATAGGCATGCTCAGTCTGGAGTCTTACTAGCAAAACACATATTAAAAAATTGCAAGTACTACAAAATAGATGCCTAAAAATAATTAATAATTATCCACCATTCACAAAAATAACTACCATGCACAAAGATCTGGACATCCCTACAATACAAGAATTTATTCATCAACAAACATTAATTTTTCTCAAAATGCCAACGGACAGACGATACCCTTATAAAACAAATTGGTTATTATACTAAACTATCAACCTCTAAATATAGACATAAGAGAATTTAACATATACTGTTATAAAATTCTAAATTACTCAATTCCATCATATGATTTTAATAACTGTAATTTTGTTTAGATATTTATTTTTATTTTTATTTCTATCTGATTATTTTTTTTTTCAATTTCTCTCCGTTTTCTTTTCTTTTCTTAGTTGTTGGCATATAATGGCAACAATAATGGCACCGACCCAAACCACCAAATATAGAAATTAGCATATTCGCTTTGCCACGCTAAATTTTTGTTTTAGTCTGTTTTTTTTTTTTGAAGTCCCGTTTTGAAAAAGCTACAAGCTCCTTTGTGCTACAAGAGACGTTAAGTGCCGTTAAATTCAATTACTTTGAAAATTTAACTCTCTTCTCCCTCACTGCCCTTCTGAATTTAAAGTACCCCGTTTTTTGTCCACTTCTTTTTTTTTTCGCTGCCACAGAAAGCGCAGCTCTAAGGTTAATTCCCCGCAAATCCCTTTTTACTTTTCTTTTTTTTTTTTTTTTTTTTTTGTGTTCTCTTCCAATTCGTTTAAGTGGTCCCTGTATTCAGGATTTTATTTTATTTTTTTGTATCCTTCTTTACTTCTGGGAAGGAGGATATTGTGTGGAAAATGTTGGTTGTAAAGAAATAATTAAACCTATTTATTTATTTGTACAAGATTGTTTATATATTTCCTTTTCCATAATTATGTTGTTCTATTTATTTTTTATTTTTTTCATTTATAATGACGAACTCATTTCCTCAATAAATAAATTAACTTGGCCCTAAAGATTTTGATTAAATTCTAAACATTAATGTACAATTATAAGCTCCAATATTAATTAATTATCTTTTATTCTCATTAAAGAAGTCCGATACGCCTTAAATGCCAGTTTCTTAAAAGATTTTCCTCTTCAAGTTCTTATAATACTTTTATCTAAAAAAAAATTGTTGTTGTTAGTATTAAAAAAACGTGAAAAAATTATGAATCTGATAAAAAAAAAAAATAAACTTTGAAACATAATCAATTTACTGTGATGTAATTAGTTTACCGTTGAGAATTACTGGAAGGAATTAGTCCGGGTGGCGGTCATTAAATGAAACAACTAAATAGTTTCAACTATTTATTGTTTGCCTACGTTTCGACCTCTCTTTGTGGGTCATCAGCAGGGCTAAAAAGATTCATAACTTTATGAAATGTTTCCTACAAACACATCTCTACTAGGTTTACTAACTTTCCAGGTATTCCCTGTTCAATCATGATGTTATATAGCTTCTGACGGTCAATGGAATCATAAGCCTTTTGATTAAATAATGTAACAATACAAAATTGTTATGGGAAATAATCAGTAATAATTTAAAGCCCTACCTTTTCATCACTGCATTACATTTTACAAATTTGTATAATAATAATAATACTAAACCTTACCGAACCCAAAGATTGGATGCCGATACCACCAAACTCCGCTTGCACAGACTCCCATTGACATTTCAGCCTACCTTTCGGACGCCTACCAGTCGGATCAGCGAATACCAACTTTCTCGGAATCCGATCCTCACCGAGCCCAACAACTTTACTCACCCATTTGAACACATTTATATAAAATATAATACTTTTTTTTCATGTTTATGCGTCTTCTTAGTTAACACATATGAAATAGATTGAATTGAGAAAATAATATTTTTTTTGTGGGTGTAATTAGTTGACCGTTGAGAATTACTGGAAGGATTAGTCCGGGTGGCGGTCATTAAATGAAACAACTAAATAGTTTCAACTATTTATTGTTTGTCTACGTTTCGGCCTCTCTTTGTGGGTTATCAGCAGGGCTAAAAAGATTCATGATTCCTTCCAATAATTCTCAACGGTCAACTAATTATATCCACTATGAAAAAAAATAAAGATTTTCTACGTAAATAAGAATATTAATTACGAGTATGATTTCGAATTTTATTTTATTTGAATTACCAAGCCTCTCTAAACAGTTATATTTGCACATTCATTTTTTTTTTTTTTAATCCGACATTAAACCCTAATTATGTTTCTGTTATCCTATATCGCTCTTAACCATTTTAGTAATACATTAATATAATTAAGACAAAGGGCGCTTATGTTTTGAATTTGGTATCCCTATCTAAACACTTCCTGAATGTCATAGCGACTATAAAGGTGATACTTTTAGTATTGCACCAACTTACTAGATAATAATTGCAATATTGTGAAAAAAATAAAAGCGAATAAAAAGTTGGTAGCTCAAGTTGCAGTGTATGTTCACTGATTTGAAGCATCTTCGATTCCTTAACAACCTTAACAAAGCCCAAGGTACTTAAAAATGGTCAATATAATGTTAAATAAATATAGTTTTTTTTTTTTTTCACGAAACGGCCTTCAAGACCACGCGAATATCATTATTTTTTTTTTTTACTTCTTCATTTTCGCCTTTCTCTTCTCCCATTACCTCCTCATCATTTCTGCGTATTCTTTCTTCCTTTCATCAAACCAGGCAGCACCTTTCCGTTTTTCTTGATTTCCCGTAAGAACCTAGATCTCTTTCAATTTCTTTGCATATTACTCTCTATCCAGGCAGTGCTTGTCCGTTATTTTTTTTAAATTTTTCCTTCTCTCTGATTTCCCTTATGTATCCTCCCACGCCATATAATAGTATTAGTTTATAAAACATTTAAAATAATAATTAGTTTTATCTAATAATTTACGTTTATAACAAAATTTTAAGGATTTAGAATCCAGTACATATTTTAGTAAAAGCCGTAGAATATCTAGTTAAACAGACGTTCAAGGAAGGCCAAGTTTATCAAGTAAATTTTTCCTTTATAGAAGGTAACTCATTTCATTTTAATGTTACCATCAAATAATAATAATAATGATGATAATAGGCTTACCGAACCCGAAGGTAAGATGCCGATACCACCATACTTCGCCTGCAGAGACTCCTCCAATGTTCACCGTTTAAACCCAAGCCCCCGAGATCATCCTTAACGCAATCCTCCCTTCGACGTTTCGGCCTAACTTTAGGACGCCTACCATTCGGATCAGCGAATATCAACTTTCTCGGAATACGTTCCTCACCGAGCCCAACAACTTAACTCGCACATTTGAGTCTCCGCGATGCTATCAACTAATGTATATTCACAGGGTACAAGCTCCATAATTCCGCGTTGTGCAACCTTCTAAAGTCCCCGGTGGTCTCATCTCTCTTCGGACCAAATATTTTACGCAGTACCTTATTTTCGAAAACTTTAAGCCGTTGTTCATCCTTCAAAGTAAGCGGCCACGTTTCACATTCGTAAAGAACCGTCGGAAGAATAATAGTTTTACAAATTCTAACCTTTAAGTTTTGAGACAGAAGCCGCGAGCTAAGTGATTTAGCAACTGAATAATAACACGCATTTCCCACCTTTAACCGGGACTTTATTTCTTCCTGAATTTCATTTTTCTTGTTATCATTGAACCTAAGTACTTGAATTTCTCTAATTGAGACGTTGATTTCCAAAAGGTACTATATCCATTTTAGGAAATTTTACAGAAAGCGCGAAAATCTTTTTTTTTAGAATGATTTCGAACGAAAATAAATGTGTAATTAGTACATTAAGAAAATGACCGTTTTTCTAAATCGCGTTTTTTATTTCTAATAGAATATTTAGATAAAACTAAATGATAGGAATACAAATATGTAAAAAAAAAACAATTTTGTAAAAAATGTCCTTTAGTACCTTTTGGAAATCAACGTCTCAATTGTTCAAAAGTATGCCCTGATATATCAATACCACCAAGATCGTCACCGTCTCTGCTACTTATCATATATTTCGCCTTATCGGTATTTATGTCGAGCCCTATTTCTTTACCGGTATTTATTAACACACTTGTATTTAGTTGTATGGTTTCCGTGTCTTCACCTAGCAGTACCAAATCATCGGCATACCCCAAAACCGGAATCTTGTCACCCATATTTAAGCCTTTTTCGGTACACGTCACCTTTTCTATGACATATTCTAATGCTATATTAAATAAAACAGGTGAAAGAGAGTCACCCTGTTTCAAACCCGATCGTTATCGTTATCATCAAAACACAACGTAAATCTTTTTCACTTTATTTGACATATCTAAAATTAATTTTAATACGGGAGGTGGTAGAGTTAATTTCTACGGGGAGGAAACTCTTAGTTATATAATTTCAAGTTATTATTAATATATTTTTATGCTTAAAGACAATGAATTATTTACTTGTTGGTTTATTTAATTTGAACCATAGGTGGCCTCAAACTCTTGACCGGGAGTGTACATTAAAATCAATTTGATATATATAATATTGAAGCAGCACTGGAATAGTATCATGTTGCTACAGGCTCTCGGCTTAATATTAATTAATTCTACCTGATAGAGGTATCGAGAGGTATCAATGGATATATGTTACCCTTATGTTTCATTTATATCTCTCAATTAGCAGCCAATATGATACACCGATTTCCAGCGAACTACACCTGTTAGATATGTTGTAGCAGTCAGCCAGCCCTACCGAAATGTACGCTGAATATTTGATACGGGGCAGTTTGTATTGCGATTAAAGCTCACTACAAAGCGCTACTACATCGTACAACATCCAAATGGGAGAGCCGAATGGAACATTCTATGACAGCGTTGACGGAACCATTCCGAGTTCACGCGTTAATTGTCCCGGTATATCAAAGCTATATTTAACCTGTACATTCCTCAATACACGTATCGCTACATATATGCATGTTTATATATTATTTGTACGAGTGTACATTTAAAAATACAGAAAAAATAAAATGAAACTCCTCGTATATATCGACTTCTACAACAATCCGTAAATTGCAATCTTCTCTCACGGTATAAGCAAACGATATTTAGGAAATTTTTTTCTGAAGGTTTACAAATGAAATACATTGCAATTTGTCATTTTTTTTTAAGCTAAAGAGGTAAAGTTTCTGAAACCAAGTCTTAAATTAGGTTAAATTATTGGGTTGTGTCACATGAAATGTCCGTTTTCAAGGTAATGGATTTTTATTAAAAATACGATATGAAAACAAGATAATTTTATTCGAAGTATTTACCTCCTTTTTCTACAGATTTTTTCCAACGTGACACCAACTTTTATACCCCCGAACTGAAAATCATCATTTTCAAAAAGTTTTCCTTTGACGAAGTTTTATAAATTCCTGAACAGGCGGTAATCTGTTGGAGACAAGTCGGGAGAATATGGTGGGTGCGGAAGAATTTCGTAGCCCAGTTCTTTCAATTTTTGCACGGTATGGTTTGAAACATGCGGTCTTGCTACCGCTCAGTGAGCTTTTTTACTTTCCCAATACACTTTAAATGTCTAGAAATGGTAGATGCACTTGCATTTAGTTGTGCTGAGAGTCCTTTAACTGTTTCGTAGGGGTTTCCTTCTACTGTATGTTTAAGGACATCGTTGTCTATTACGGACGGAGGTCTTCCTCGGAGCAAGTTTTCCAAGTCGGTATCCCCGGCTGAAAACTTAGCAAACCAACGGCGAATGGTCCGTTCATTAACACTCCCCAAACGGCTTGCAAATATTTCTAGCGGCCTCAGCTAAAAATATACACCCATTAAAAACTGGGTAATTGATTGGGAAGCTAATGTTATAATACAAAGGTAGAGGATTAGTAACTGTTTACTTTAAATATGTAAACATTTGGAAGGAAACAACAGAGACCTGCGAAATTCTTTATGTATTTCAGAAACCATAAAAACGGACATTTCATGTAAAACAACCCAATATTAGTTTTTTGGGGCAATCAAGAGTTAACTTATTACGCCTCTAGTTGGTTTTAGTTTTTTATTATTAAAGATTATTTGTCTGATACGATTAAGTATCTTTTATTATGTATTTAGCTGAGTTCTAGTCAACTTCATAGGATGTTCTTCGAAAAATGTAGAACTAAGGTCATTATTATTTGGAGAATAATGCGTTTTCTTTTTGCTTCATTAAGCTGTCTAAGTTTTTGTTGAATCTGTTACGGCTGCATCTATCCGGGAAATTTAAGATTCCGAATACTGGGTTTTAATGTTCCCATCTTCTATCAGATGTTTTTACCGTTAATATCACTTACAGTTTTTTCCCAAAACTGGTTCTTTCCCCCTTTATTGTTTAAATATTTATTAGTAGATTGGGGATTCCATCCCCATTCTTGTCATAAGATTTCTTCTCCCTGTTCCCTTTCTAACTTTTCCAACTTTTTGTTTTTGTTTAATATTTCGCTATTTGTTTCTTTAAAGGGT
>CM041297.1:153184970-153216073 GCA_023052935.1 Piezodorus guildinii
TTTTCAAAAAAAAAACGTTAAAAAATTTTTTCGACTTTGGCCCAATAACATTTTTCCCTGCTGGGGAAATAGCCTCCTCCCTTTCTCACTTCTTTAAAAAAAAAAGGATTTTTAAGCATTTTATTGCCTTTTTTTAAAAGCGTATTATAACCCTAATATAAATTGCCCTGATTTAAGCGACATTTTAAAAAGGTTTTTCCCCCATTTTGGGGTTTTGTTTTTTTTTTTTTTGTCAATTTCTTGTACGTGAGAATGTGTAGCGTCGTTTTAAAAATTAAAAAATTAAAATTGCTATTGTTTAAAGTTAAAATTAAAATTCTTAGAGTTGTTAAATTTAAAATATGACGCAAAATATCTCTTTTAAAAATTTTTTTTTACATTAATATTAAATTTTAAAATTTTTTTCCTTTATAGGAATATATAGTGGGGAAAGTATTGCGTCGTGAAAATTTTGAATTTTTTTTTTTTCAAAAAAATATTTTTTTTTTGGGGGTCCCTGGTCCAATTGACCAGCCCGCAAAAAGGTGTGCGTTTTTGGGGCCCCCGGCCAAAAAGGAAAATTCCTCTGAAACTAAATTTCATATGTGGGAAACTATACGCCCAAGGGTGTTACAGAAATTTTTTTTTAAAAAAAAATTTTAACTGAAGGGGAAAAGGGCCCTTCGACTACACATGTTGCACCTATTTATGAAAAACTCGAAAACGGCTCTTACTTTTTTTTATTAGACTTGCCAAAACGATCTAAAATTGCGGGGTATAATATCACATGGTTTCAAATAATAAAATAATCTGGCAGTTTTTAAAATTCAATATTTCAAAAATTTTATCTAAAGTACCCTAACTTTTGTAGTTTTATAATTTTTCCCTACTCTATTCAATATTGTTAGTTAAAAAAAACAATTAAATTTATTAGTTAAACGAATTCGTATCCAAATAAACAGAAAGCAAAAAAAAAAATTTTTTTAATTTTTGTTTTTGAACTTAAGAACAGTATTAAAAAATGTATAATTTTTTCCGTTGGAAAGCTAAAGTTTTAAAGGGGCGCTCTGACGTGATCCTAAAACCCGGAAGTTATATCGGCCGTTTTTTAAAATTGTGTCGAAAAAAAAAATGATTTAATTCTTAATTGAGTTTTTTTTAAAGAGAGGAAAAATGTTTCAATTTTGTTTCCAAGTTTTTAAAATATTTTTTCCCCCCCTAAAGCGATAACAAACCTTTTGACGAAGGGGCCCCCCAGATACGACACTGACTGTCAGGTTAAGATAGCTCAAACAGTAAGGTGAGAGGGAAAACCCTGAAGCAGGTTGCAAATGAGAACCGCCCCCTTTAAGGGGGGGAAAACCCTTTCCCCATGTATTTTCTTTCAACCAAATTCTCAGGTTTTCTTTCTTTTTTTCTTGCTTTATTTAATCTTCTGTTATACTTCAAAATTGAGATTACATTTCCCCCAGGGTTATTTCTCAAAAAATTTAAAAATAAAAAAAAAAAAATTTTTGTTAGTTGAAAAAATTTTTGGGGCTGTTTTTTCTTTCACACAAATATTATTTCTATAGTTTAAAAAAAGTAACTTACGTTTTGCAATCGAAAAAAAATTTTAAAATTTTATGCCCCCCTTTTTCAAGGGGAAAATACTTTTAGTGTCCCCAAGGTTCCAAATAAACGAGTACCGCAAAAAAGTCTTGTGTGTGTGGTAAGCAAGGGAAAAAAACCCCCCCGCCATGTTCGAACTTTTTCTTAAAATAGTTCCCCAAAGCCACTTTAACTTTTTTGAACTTTTTACGTTTCCTCAAAAACAGAAACCGTTGTGTTAAAACCCCATTAATCGATGTAAAATTTTAAAGGGGGTTTAATTTGGTTGTTTTTTTTATTCTGTTTAAAGAGTCTGACAGTGCTTAACCCCAATTTTTAAATTGTCATCTAAAGCCCCAAAAAAATTTTATGGGTTTTTTTAAAAAAAAATAACCATTCTTTTTTTAAAGATTGGAATTGAAATTTTGAACGAGTTTAATCCAAAAACCAAAGGTAAAAAGAGCAAAAATATTTGTTTTGATTTTTACTTTTACTTACTAATATAGAAGGGAATATTGCGTCGTAACATTTTGAATTCCAGTTTTAAAAAGGGAAAAACCGTTTTTGGGGGCCCCGAGTCCAAATAACCAAGTCCCGAAAAAAGGTCTGTGTGTGTGTGTCTTGGTAACTGGACAGAAACAGTAAAAACCTTTTTAAACAGAATTAAAATTTTAACAAACTATAACCCGATACGTGACAAAACTTTTTTCACAAAAATGAAAAATTTTCGAAAAAGGGACTTTATTGCATTTTGCAATTTTTTTTTATTTTCTCAAAAACGGTTAAGACGATTTGTTTTAACCGCAAAATGGATGTAAAAAATTTTTTGGGCTTTTAATATCTGTAGGTTTTAGCAATGTTTTCGTTTTTTAACATAAAACAGTAATTACATCAAGTATCCGTTGGGGAAATTGAGTTTTAGAAAAAAAATTTCTTATACTTTTTTAAAAATTTTTGAAGGGGGATGAAATAAGATCAAATGATTTTTTTAGTAATAATATTTTAAAGTTTTTAATAAAAACATTTTTTATATAAAAATTAAATTTTTTCTTTTTTGGTTTTACGTATTTTTTTTTATGTTTTTGAGAATTTTTTTTTTAAAATTTTAAAAAAATAATAAATCTTTTCCCCTTATTTAAAAAAAAAAAAAAATTTTAAAAAAATATTATAAATTTTAATAAAAAATTAATAATTAAATTTTTTTTAATTTTTTAAAAATTTTAAAAAAAAAATCTATTAATAATATAAATAAAAAAATTTTTTATTAAAATATAAAATATAAAATTTTTATAAATATATTTGTTTTTTTTATTTGGATTTAACTTAATTTTTAATTTTTTTTAAACCTTAAAATCTAATTTTTTTTTTTTTTTTTTAAATCTAGTGCGAGCAAAACACATTTCATTACCTCCATTTTTAAAATCAAAAAAAGAATTTTCAAAAACAGTAAGAGACAAAAATACGTGAAACCATTAAAGAATTAATTAAATGTAATTTATATAGAAACATGTGTTTTATTAAAAAGTCTATTATATTATTATCTAAAATAATCTGTTTGATCTTATTTTCATCACTCTCTAATAACTTTTAAAAGCTTAAGTATAAGATAATATTTTTTCTAAAATCTCAAGCTTTCCAACGGTATATCATAGATGTATATTACTGTTCTTATGTTCAAAAACGAAACATTGCATAAAACCTACATGATATTAAAGCCCATTAAATTTTACATCCATGTTGCGAGTTTAATCAAAATCGTCTTAACCGTTTTTGAGAAAATAAAAAAAAATGTGCAAAATGCATAGTATAAAGTGCCTCTTCTGATAAGTTCATTTTGATGAAAAAAGTTTTGTCACGTATCGGGTGTATAGTTGTCTTAAATATGTAATTTCTGTTTCATAGGACTTACTGTTTCTGTCCAGTTACCACAGACACACACACACAGACCTTTTTTACGGGACTTGGTTATTTGGACTCAGGGGACCCTAAAACGTGTATTTCCGTTGAAAACTGGAATTCGAAAATGTTCACGATCGCAATACTTCCCTTACTATATATAGTAAGTGAAAGTAAAAATGCATAAACAAATATTTTTGCTCTTTTTACCTTTGGTTACGGATTAAACTCGTTCAACTTACAAGTTACCAATCTTTAAAATATGATATGGTTATTTTTATAAAAACCTATAAAATTTATGGTGCTTTAGATGACAATTTAAAATATTGGCATTTAAGCACTGTCAGACTTCTTTAATCAGAATAAAATATACATCAAATTAAAGCCCATTAAATTTCACATCGATTAAGTGAGTTTCATCACAATCGTTATGGCTGTTTTTGAGGAAATCGTAAACAAGTTTCAAAATGCATAGTATAATGTGGCTCTTCTGGTCAACTGATTTTAATGAAAAAGTTGCTGTAACATGGCGGGTGTAGGGGTTTTTTCGCTCTGTGCTTACCACACACACACAGACTTTTTTGCGGTACTCGGTCATTTGGACTCTTGGGGACACTAAAACGTATATTTCTGTTGAAAAATGACGCATAAATTTAACATTTTCACGATCGCAATACGTATAGTTACTTTCATTTAACTATATGAAATATATAGTTGTGTGAAAGTAAAAAACAGCCCTAAATTTTTCTCATACTAACAAAATTATTTTTATTATTATATTTATATATTTCAGAGTAAATAACGCCCTGGGCAAGTGTATATCTCAATTTCTGAAGTATGAATCAGAAGATTAAATAAAGCAAGGAAGATGAAGAAAGAAGATCCATAGAGAATTTGGTTGAGAAGAAAATATCATGGAAGGTGTCTCCTTCCTTAAAGGGAGCGGTTCTCATTTGCACCTGCTTCAGGTTTCCATCTCACCTTTAGCTGTTTGAGCTATCTTATACCTGAGCAGTCAGTGTCTGTATCTGGGAGGCCTGTGTCGTCATCAAGGTTTGTTATCGCTCTTAGGGGGGTAATAGGATATATGTATAATCTTGGATAACAAAATTGATAACAATTTTTCTCTCTCTTCAAAAATAACTCTATTAATGAATTAAATCATTTTTAATCGACAGCAATTTTAAACTAATCGGCCGATACTAACTTCCGGGTTTTAGGATCATCGTCAGAGCGCCTTAAAATCTTTAGCTTTCCAACGGTAAATTATACATGTATATTACTGTTCTTAAGTTCAAAAACAAAAAATTAAATACAAATTTCTTTTTTTGCGGTTTTCTCGTTTATTTGGATATCGAATTCGTTTAACTAATATATTTAATTGTTTTTTAACTATCTAATATTGAATAGATGATAGGGTAAATTTCATAAAATCTACAAAAGTTAGGGTACTTTAGATGAAGAATTTTTGAAATATTGAATTTTAAGCACTGCCAGATTATTTCTATTATTTGAAACCTATGTGATATTATACCCCGTCTAATTTTAGATCGATATGGCAAGTCTAATCAAAATCGTAAGAGCCGTTTTCGAGAATATCATAAATAGGTGCAACATGTGTAGTCGAAAGTGGCCCTTCTGGTCAGCTGATTTTGATAAAAAAAGTTTCTGTAACATCTTGGGCGTATAGTTGTCCTACATATGAAATTTCAGTTTCAGAGGAATTTTCCTTTTGGCGCTGGACTAAAAACGCACACCTTTTTGCGGGACTTGGTCAATTGGACTCAGGAGACCCTAAAACATGTATTTCCGTTGAAAACAGAAATTCAAAAATTTTCACGATCGCAATACTTTCCCTTACTATATATTCCATATATAGGTAAGTGAAAGTTAAAATTATAATATTAATGTAAAAAAAGAGTTTCAATGAGATATTTATGCTGTCATATTTTTAAATTTAACAACTGCATAATGAATTAATTAATCTTAAGCAATAGCATTCAATTTAATTCAAATCGACGCTACATCATTCTCACGTACAAGAAATTGACAAAATATAAAAAAACAAAACCAAACACTGGAACCCATTTAAAAGTGTCGCTTAAATCAGAGGCAATTTATATTAGGGTTATAATATTCGCTGTTGAAAAATAAGGCAATAAAATGCTTAATATCCTTATATTTTAACAGAGAGTGAGACGAGGAGAGAGGACTAGTCCTGAGCAGGAAATATGTTATTGGGCCAAAGTTCGAAAAAATTTAGTAACGTTATGTTTTGATTTTGTGTTCATAAATGAAATAGAACTCAAAAACGCAGCCAATTATTACATAATGGTTTATTGTGGATGTAATTAGTACTAATTCCTACCGGTAGTACCGGACTAATTCCTTCCAATAATGGTTTATTATTCCCAAATAACTATATTAAGGTATAAATGTTTATGTAGCTGTTAACAGGTAATTGGCTAATATGAAAAGCATAAAATAATTCAAAGCAATATATTATATCACCACTGCTAATTTTACAACTCTATATCTCTCCTAGTTCTCAAGCGATTTCAATGACTTTTTATTTTGTAGGAAATTTAATTATCTATGAAATAGTTCTAAAAACTCTTTTTTTCTGTTTTTTTTGTTGTTTTTTTAATGTTTCGCTGTTTTTTGGTTAAAAACACTAATATTTTTTTTCTTTATCTTTGAAAATAAGAAAGTTACAAGCTTCTATATAGGCAAGAATTAATTTTTTTTCCCCATTTTTTCCTTTTTCTGTTTATCGCTATTCACTGATTCTGAACCTCTATACATATTTTTCTTCATCTTCAAAAATAACTGAGGCGTATTTATCGGTAAAATTTATTTTTTTATAATTATTTTAGGTTTCTCGGTTTTTAGTTAGAACACCCTAATAAATTCAATCTCTATCTTCACAAGAAATCACTTTTAATCGGCCGCCATTTTAAAAATAACCAGCTGATATCACAGATAATATATAATATAATAAATATATATATATATATATATATATATATATATATATATATATATATATATATATATATATATATATATATATTATCTAAACGATCTTACATGAGTTAGTTAAGAGTAAGGTCTAAATTGTGAAATGGTAAAGCTGGCTGGCAAATGATGAAATCATAGAACTAATAATCGGGGATCCTTTTTTATTTTCAATATTGAACCCTTTTAATCGAACAGAAAAAATTAGGCCCCGTCACTCAAAATTTAAGGGTTTAAAAATAATTGAACATAAAGAACATATTAAAAAAAAAAAAGCGTTGCTTTGCCGTCCAGGGGATTTCTCCGAAACTACTGGACCAATTTTTTGAAATTCGCTACAAAAATAATAGGACATGCAACGATGATCCTAACAACTATTCGTTAATATCAGCAGGCAAGTTTCAAAATGGCGGCCGATTAAAAGTGATTTAATTTAAAAACTCAGTTCTTTTTTAAGATAGAGAAAAAAATTATTAGCGTGTTCTAACCATAAAACCGTGAATAATTATTTTAAAAAATAGAGAGAAAAGAAAAAAAATTGAAATTTTACCCATAAATACGCCTTTGTTATTTTTGAAGATGGAGAAAAATGCTTATAGAGTTTTAGAATCAGTAAAGTGCGATATACAGGGAAAAAAAAAATGTATTCTTGTCCATATATACGCTTAAACTCCGTTATTTTCAAAGATTATTAGAAGAAATTATTAGTGTTTTTAACCACAAAATAGTTAATGTTCTATAAACAGCTATACCTTAATACAGTTATTTGGAAATAATATGCCATTGTGAATTTGCAGCGTTTTTAAAATGCTTTATATTCATTATATTATAACGGTATCCTTTCAGATGAAAACTGTGTTTGCACTTTTAGCGGAAACATTGTCCATATGTTGTAACAGTAGTTAAGTATTATTTTATAACCCTTATTTTATATTATTTTATATTATTAAAGTATTATTTTATATTATTAAAATAAACAAAAATAAATTCAATTATATTACAATCGTGCTTGAAATTTTCCGCTACGACAATATTCGTATTAATTGTTTGTATGTGACAGGAACAGTGGATAGAGCACTAGTCTACTGTTCTCCGGGTCCTGGGTTCGAATCCCGGCTGTGGCAGAATATTATTTAGTCTGCTATTTCCCTAGGGTATGGAGACCGTTCTCTGGCAGACCCAGCCCGTATAAAGTGGATACCCAAAATTGGGGAAAAACTGAATCAAGGCCTAATCACCTCCTTGCAAACCACGGTTGAACTATAAACAGTACGAATCCCTTGAGTCCAAGGACTTTCTATCTTGGGTTGTAGAGCTTTTTTTTTTTTTTTTTTTTAGTTGATCAGTTGTACAAGATGCTCAGGCTAGTTACCCGATTTTTCGGTTACCCACTTTATAGAGGCTGGGTATGCTTTAGTTAAGTTTCCCAACACCAGGGCCGTCTTGCTGAAATAACAATGAATAATTATACTGCTTCATCTTGGGGTCGACTAACAAGGAACGGGAAAGTGAATATATCAAATTATAGTAACTTTCATTTTTCACTGGAAGAACATGAGACAATATCCTGAAGGGAAGCCTAGAGCAGATACACGAGACCTACATTCGCCGGACCCTACGAATCCCCCTTTTGATAACGACTCCTTAAGTCTTCTAGAGAGAGATGTCACTAATTAAACCACTAGCTGAAGGGCAGGAGTTGAAGTGAGGTGGTTGTAAAGTGAGGCTTCCTCTAGAACCACAAGTAACGAGGGAAAAATAACTTATTCAAAGTTCTCTGTCTTTCATGTGAGTATTCATTTGTCAAGGGTTAGCTTGCCAAGTTTGTTTTAAATGGATTGAAAACGTAAGCACAGGCTTTATGTAATATTGCATGTATGGGTCTTATGAAAAAAATCCATTGCATCATTACACAATACATTTTAATTAACTTACTTGACGACATCATTGCATCCAACTACTGCAATGTTGCCATGGAGATCATAACTATAAAGGAGGGAGTCACCCGTCGTGTAGTGGCTAGCAAAAGGGTAGGGTCTTTCGCCTTCTAACAGACGTCAATGACTAAGGTTGTGGGTTAATCCGGCAGATGGCTTTAGGATTTTTTAATATGAATTTGTTACGGATGTGTTGAATTTCAGTCGTTAAGACTTTTGGAGGCATGAGTTTCATGACTCAGGGAAACTTCGTACCTCCACACCGCCAGTGCGATGTGACTTACTAGTTAAAGATCCCTTCCTTCTTAAACCTGCGTAGGCTAAATTTAAGACTCGCACAGTAGCATCGTCCGATTATGCACAGCGGAATAAAGTGAAGATTAATTAATAATAAAATAAAATATTTTGTTCAACTGATCAAGATTTTGTATACCCAACACTCACTCCATTGATAACTCTGTGCTATTTCCTTCCATTTGTCTCCAGAAACAAAGACTCCAGTATCAAGTGCTTTAAACCGTTATTGATAAGGTGGCCGCATGACTTGCAGACTTCGTTTGTATTGATATCGTAAGTGATGTTCCCTAGAAGTAATTTTAGATGGTCACCAGCACACACACCAAGCCAAAATGAAGTGGGTACCCGAACATTATGGAGAAAGTCTGATCTAGGCCTAATCATCTCCGTTGAACTAGAAAGAGTTTGAATCTCTACATTTACTGAGCCTAAGACCCTTCAGTGGTTGGTGTTAAAGGTTTTATTTTATTTGTTTAGACATTTATTTATTCTGTACCTAAGGTGGCACCACCTATTTACGTTTACACCTTCTCGAGCATTCAGCTCGAAACCATTCGACTGGAAGAGATAATTCCGAGTTTTCTCAAGTTTCTCCTCCGTGTAGCTTCTCTAGATAAGACGTTTAGATAACAATGCAGTACACCATTTTCGGTGATTTATTATAGAACTAAACTCCGTGTTCTGAAGTTGTTTCTTAATATTAATTTAACCTGTTATTGCCCAGGCTGGTCTAATTAATCCTGGAAATCCGCTAAAGAAACCTAGTTTTTTTTTTTCTATAATAACAAAACAAATTCCTGATTTTTTGAAAAAAAACTGTATAACAACTTCAAATTTATTTAAATTAATTAGATATTACACAGGATATGATTTTTTTTTTTTATTTATAGTAATTTACAACTGTATTAAAGAACACAATAGGCAAATATGGAGAATAAAAAAAAAAAGTCATGAAAATGTCCTGAGAAAGAACTACCCAGTGGTAGCACTTCACTAACTATTTTAACTCAGTAGGTACCGAGGCCACCTTCTTTTCAGTCGTCTTGGAGGGTTATCTGGGATATCCAAGGAAGATAAGTTACGGACAAGTAGATTTGTATGGACAGGGAGTTTGGAATGGAAAGAGGAGTATTTATCACGGGTTATGTCTGCAACAAATGGGATGTTTAGGTCATCATGGAGGAGTTGATTTGTGACAAAATAAGGAGCATTCAGGATTTTGCGAAGGATTTTGGATTATAAGGATTGGATGCGGGAGGAATTAGATGGTTTCGTAGAGCCCCAAAGCTCGATTCCCTTTGGCCAAATAGGTATGATAATTGTGATGTAAATGAGTATTTTGTAATATACTGGAAGTTTTGAACGTTTGTCTAGTAAGTGTTCTAGTAATCGATATCTTCGAGCAGTTTCTTGTCGTTTCAGTCTTGTGTGAGGATAGGATATGATTTAAATATTTTTTTTATTTATTTATAGTAATTTTCAACTGTATTAAAGAACACAATAAGTAAATATGAGGAATGAAAAAAAAAAAAGTCATGAAAATGTCTTGAGAAAGAACTACCCAGTAGCACTTCGATTTAAATAATTTGAGTTATAGAAGGAATAAAATATTCCAAGAATAACAAAAAAAAAACACAATTTATTTTATGTATTAAAAATTATACTTTATGTAATTAAATAATTAGGAGTTTTTATTTATAATGGAAATTTATTAATTGTTTCTTGGTATCACTTGTCGTTTATAGCTAATATATATCCTAACCATGGCTGACCAGAGATTAGAACTAAAGGGATTAATTAAATAGATAAATAAATTTGTGGGTTGATAAGTTATTACCGACAGGCCTGGTGGTACCGCAAAGGTAGGATTACTGACTAAGCTCAGTCTCTCCTCTTTCCTCTTTCAGGGTAAAGGCATATTTCCAACTTGTTATATCCAAAAATTTGTTGTTTCCCTTTTATCGATTCCCGTCTAATATATATATATTATATATATATATATATATATATATATATATATATATATATATATATATATATATATATAAAGGGAGTTTCCTAATTGCAAGGCAATACCTTAGGTATGTATTGTAACCAAGACTGGCCAAAGTACAAAAATGTAATCAATCGGGAGTGGGGGTAGACCTGCTGCAGTGATATATATATATATATATATATATATATATATATATATATATATATATATATATATATATATATATATATATGCGTGTGTGTGTGAGTAAATAGATGTTCCGGATGACAATTATTTCTGTTTATTGTAAAATGAAACCCAGCTCTCTCACGAGAGAGAAACAAAAACTTCATATTAACATATATCACAAACTCATTTATTAAACAGATATCAAAGGTTAAAGATTTATTTGTTTATTTACTAAATGAAAACGACTGTACAAAGTTTAACCTTTTTATACTAAATAACAGGTTTCAATCACCTGATTAACAAAGGTACGTTAGGTAATGACAGTAGTTGCTCATCTTCTTTGCCTAGTTCTGTATGTTTTAGTGAATCATCGCTGTATTTATCATCATTTGTCTAGTTCTTTGTGTTATTGTGGAAGTGAATATTGTGACTATATAAAATAAGTAGTATGGACGTACATATATTGAGTGGTATATCTCTAGTTTGGTTTCTAAAATTGTCTTCAGCACTGATGCAGTATGTACTGAACGTTAGCCGATCCTATTTGGGATTTCTCTCTCTAATAGGTTTATCGATATTTATATCTTGTACAAATAAATAAGATGCAATTTCAAAATAAATACTATTGTAAAGAATTCATTCCCTTTGCATAGTATTTCGACACTGGTCTTGATAAAGCTGTAGACTGCACTCTAAGAGACTGGGTGATGCGGTTCCGATAGGAAGGAGGTGGAGTGGTGGGAATAGAGTCCTTATCAGAGCATTAGCGCCAGGATCGGGCCGAAATGGGAAAATAAAAGACGGAGAAATGGATCCGTCCGAGCGGGAACAGATCGCTGCCATGACTGCGGCTTCGTGAGCTGATACCTAGTGTCCTCTCAGCCAGCTGTCATAGCTTGAGATCTATTCAGTACAAAATATATCTCTGTATATGGAAGGGGTAAAGCTAAACATATGTTATTGAGGAGGTATCAAAAACCATTAATCTTCTAAAATGATAGTCAAAATTTTTCTATTCCATTCCTATTAAAAAACGCTGAAAATTATTACACGATGGTTTATTATTTTACAATAACTATAAAAGGAAATAACGGTTTATTCACCTGTTTACAAGCAATTAACTAATATGAAAAGCAATAAACAATACAAAGGAAAATGTATTTTCAAATGTACTTTCATTTAGTTATATATGAAATACATAGTAAGCAAAAATACTTTTTCATCACTCTCCAATACCTTATAGAACTCTAGACATATTTTTTTATTAATGCTATCAAGATGATATATTGTTTTCAAACCAATAAAATTAAAGGTTCTTCAGACGTATAAAATTAAAAATGTAGACATTTCAGCCATGTCAATTTATTGCAATCAGAATGAAACCTACATGATATTAAATAATAATAATAAGCTTACCGAACACGAAGGTTCGATGCCGATACAACCAAACTCCACCTGCACAGACTCTTCCAATGTTCACTGTTCAAGCCCAAGCCTAAGAGATCAGCCTTAACACAATCCTCCCATCGACGCTTCGGCCTACCTTTCGGACGCCTACCAGTCGGATCAGGGAATACCAACTTTCTCGGAATCCGTTCTTCACCGAAACAAACAACTTTACGCGCTCATTTGAGTCTCCGCGATGCTATCAACTCAATTTTATTCACATGATACAAGTTCCACAATTCCGCGTTGTGCAACTTTCTATAATATGATATTAAAACCCATTAAATATTCCACGGATAACGCGAGTTTAATCTAAATTGTTCCAATTACAATACATTCGTTAATTTCACAACTAAAATATTCACTAGAAATGTATATGGCATAAAAACGGTTGCGACGTCAGCCAGTATTTGATATTGAAATACCTCAATTTAAAAAAAAATATAATATAAATATGATATATATCTATATATATATATATATTTATATATATATATATATATATATATATATATATATATATATATATATATATATATATATTATAACAAGGGATATGTAACCGTTCAAGAATTATAGGAATGTAAGGATTTTTACATAAATTTGAAAATTTTAATTTGGAAATACACGTTTAAGGGTCTCTTGAGTCTAAATCCTGCAAAAATATTTGTGTGCATGTGTATATGGTATGTTGCTAAATCGTATGAAGCTGCCACTTCATATTTAAGACAACTATATTACCAAGATGTTCGAGCAGCTTATTTTTATTTTATTTTTTATCAAAATCAACTAACTAGCAGAGTCTCTTCACATCTTGCATTTAACACCATTTTACGATTTTCTCACAAACGGTTATAACGATTTCGATTAAACTCGCCATATCGATGTAGCATTAAATGGGCTTTAATACGATATAGATTTCATTCTGGTTGAAATAGTCTGGCAGGGCTTAAATGCCGATAGTTTAAGTTTTCTCTCTCTAAACTAACTTCAATTTTGTAGATTTGAATAAATTAACCTTATCATCTTGTTAACATTGATAAACAACGGGTTAACATATAAGATCAGTTAATTCGATAAGCAGGAAGTAGAAAAGTGGAAACATATTTTCTTATGCGTTATTATACAAAAGAACAGTAATATAGATGTATTATATACCGTTGAAACGCTAAGAATTTTAAAAATATTTTAAATTTTAAACACAAAACTGTAAAACTTAGCGGAAAGTGATGGAAAGCCGATAAAGTTAACTGGTTTGTGTCTGTTTATTTAACGTCACTTGCAACTATGGCTAATCAGACGATGCTACAGTGGGAGTCCTAAATTTTTCTTATCCAGGTTTTATGAGGATAGGAATCTTTAAAGAGTACCTGACATCGCACAGGCTCGGAACCACCTTTTAACGTCCCCTCCGAAGGACGGCACAGCTGCGGGTTTGGCATAGGAGGCCTGTTATGCTAACCATCCAGCTGCAAGTGATCCCCAACTTAACTGGTTGTCGTGGATAATAATATAATAGATTATTTAATAAAACACATGTTTCGATTAGAACTCAACGTAATTAATTATTTGACAATTTATAGAAATGAAAATAAATTAAATTAAAAATTCTTAAATTGATTTTAACAAAGGAGGTAAGTGAAAGTCGTGTGCTGCGCGCACCAGATTATTAATGAAAAGAATTGTTTATTCATGAATTCCGAACATTTACATTGAGATTCAAATTGGCAATAAGGAACCGATGTAGACGATGTTACAAACTGGAAGAGCCAATATAGAAGATTGCAGCACACAAGGAGACAAGAACTAGGATCCCACCTGAGATGGAACTTATTAAAGTCCTCCATTGGACTTAGACTTCGCCCATCGCCGACCCATATCCTCCTCCATAAGGAGGCACTTAAGTTCCGGCAATAAAGGCGGCACGTGATGATGATCCTATGGGATCGAGGTGTCCGCTATTGGCGGGTTTTACCATCCCCATCCTTCCCTACTCGTAAGGCCGTATCCGATATTATCCTTTCTTATCCAAGTTTTGTGCAAGTTAGCAAGCGAATATAGAATAGAAAATAATCTTCATTCTGGAACATAGTCCCATAACAACAACAAATATGTACAATTAAGGTACACAATGTATCTGACCTAATGATCATGATTAATTCTTATTTATTTATTTTTTTCTGGCACGACAGGTCATGTAGGCCCTTAGCCTCGTGGTGCGATCTTCGGGGAGAATATGCTTATGATTCTTGGTGAGATTTTACAGGTTAGGGTCATCACTGCCTATGGCGAGTGGACATCATTTGGTTGATGGGTCTCACATACCCGGGGGAGAGGCTGTGAGTGAATCTCCAATTTATTATATCCTTATAAAAGCTCCGCCGAGACGGGGATTCGAACTCAGAACCTTTTATATGAGAGACTAGTTATTCAGACGGCCTCCCCAAGTAAGTAAGATGTAAGAAAAGAAATATATCTATTCAATAAAACAAAACAATAAAATAAATAAACTTCTTCAGATACATAAACTCTTTACGGATGCGAAACGTGGCCGCTTACTTTGAAGGATGAACAACGGCTTAAGGTTTTCGAAAATAAGGTATTGCGTAAAATATTTGGTCCGAAGAGAGATAAGGCCACTGGAGAGTTTAGAAGGTTGCACAACGCGGAATTGCGGAACTTGCATCCTGTGAATATAATTGAGCTGATTGCATCGCGGAGACTCAAATGGGCGAGTAAAGTTGTTTGGCTCGATGACGAGCGGATTCCGAGAAAGTTGGTATTTGCTGATCCGACTGGTAGGCGTCCGAAAGGTAGGCCGAAGCGGAGATGGGAGGATTGCGTTAAGGCTGATCTCGGGGCTTGGGCTTGAATGGTGAACATTGGACGAGTCTGTGTAGGCGAAATTTGGTGGTATCGGCATCGAACCTTCGGGTTCGCTAAGCTTATTATTATTATTATTATTATTATTATTAGATACATATACTCCTTGAATATCAGTCTACCGCGCCTTTATAAGTTTTGACTCTTTATTTTTGTTTTGTTTTTTAAATTTTAATTATTCAATGTTTCAGTTGATTTTATTTCTTTTATTAATAATAAGGTTGCAATATTACCTTGCACGTATATGTGAGTGTGTTTAAGTGTATGTATGCATTTTTTTTATTCATAATGTGCAGTATAATTTGTTATATGATGTATATTTTGTAAACGTAATAGCCAGAAAATTAATACTTTAATGCACATTTATATTATTCTAAGGGGACTAGCTGTCCCAGAATAAAAATTATTTTTCATTTCATTTTATACATTTGCTGAACGAAACTGAAGTTAAAGTTAATCAATAAATTCAGTTAGGTAAGGGCAATAAATAATATTTCTTCTTCTATTATAAAATATAGTTTTGTGTTTAAACTTATCAGGGGAAGAAGTAAGTTAAAAATCTTAGAGATCCATTAGGATTAACTTATGTTTCTTAATTCTAACTAATCTCTATATTCACTGAGCCCATAACTCTTCATGTTGGGGTACGGGGTTATTTTTTTTTTTTTTCTTAATATTTTTTATTGATGTTATATTATGAAACATTTTATTATTATTGGAATGAAATTCAATGTATACTTAGTGCCTTTTAGAAAGATATGCTATTTCAAACGCAGTTTTAAATAACAAGCGTTCTTGACATAACCTACATTAACCGATCCTGATTATTTTACAACGGATGTTTAAACGTTGACTGAATCCAAACAAAGTCTTGAGTATCTAAGTTCCAAGTTTCATCCTCCCTTGTTATGTTCATGATTGGAAATGAATCAAGACTTTCATAAAGTTCCTATGAAAAATATGTAGAGCGTTTTAGAATCACTAAAGTACAATGATCTATGCATTTCTACAAATAAAAATAAGAGTCGTTGATATTGGTTCAGAAATAGTAAAAATATAGCGTTTTTAACTTAGCCGTGGTGATAAACTATTTTCCTTTAAATAATTTATTGCTTTTCATATTAATTAATTGCCTTTAAACAGCTATATCCTAATATTGTTATTTGGAAATAATATCCTTAGTGCAATAATTTGCAGCGTTTTTTATTTTTATTTGTAGCCGCAATGATAAGGTCTGACCATCTGACTCCTCCCCTTCCTTCCCTATATAAACGTATTTATATAATTTTTTTTTTAAAATATTTATCTATAATTACAACTGTATTGTACAACACATCAAGTAAATAAGCTAAAAGAAAATAGTCATGAACGAGACATGTAGAGAAGCTACCCATCGGCAGCGCTATAAAAATTTTCTAAACTAGGAGTTCTCGAGGCCCTCTTCTTTTCAGACTCCTCGGAGGATTATCAGGAATTAAGGGGTTGGGGAGGGGAGTAAAACTAGAGGATTAGATTGGGAGTGGAGTTTGCCATGAAAGGAATGTATCTATTAACGGTAAAGCAATATTTTAGCAAACATAATTTTTTCTGGGTAATATAGTGAGTTTCATTAATATTGATAAATTCTTCGACAAACAGAATTAAGTCACCCCACCACATTGACTGCTACATACGCGGACGATACTGCAATTTTAACATCAAACGACGATCCTATACTGGCCTCACTGACTGTACAAAATCACTTAATGCTACTACAAAATTGGTACAAGCTATGGAAAATTCGTTTAAATCACGACAAATCAAAACACGTAACGTTCACACTACGACAAAACACTTGCCCACCAATTGTTATCGACAACAACTGAATTCCTCAGAACCACTCAATGATGACTTGGAGACCACATGTCAAGATGAAAAGACAGACTCTTAACCATTGACTGAAACTACTATACTCACTTTTATCTAAATCTTCTAAATTAAAAATTGGACAGAAACTGAATAAATACACATACCTTCTTAAGCCAATATGGACTTACGCTTCACAGATTTTTGGTTCAGCAAAAAAGACTCACATACAAAAACTGCAATCATTTCAATCCAGAATTTTAAGACGACAGCTCCTTGGTACGTAAACAACAGAACCCTACATTCGGACTTACAGCAACCAACAGTTGACCAACATATACGAACACTATATTCTCGTTTTCACAGCAAACTTAACGGACACGACAATAGACTGATTAACGACATGTCAATAGCTGAAATGCCAGTCAGAAGAAGGCTAAAGAGAAGCTGGGTGAGAGACCTCCTCTCCTAAATTAAAGTCTTGGAAGGGGTGGTGCTGGGCATTTTCCTTCTTCATGCCTACCATGCCTGATCTCAATTTGTACAGCACATTTGCTGATTGTCAGATACATTCTGACAGGTCTGAATATAAATATATAGAGGGAAAAAAAAGTGAATAATAATGAACAAACAGAATCGAAAATTTTATCCTGAGTGCTTGTTTACAACTTTCGGATAAACATACATTCTTCAAAACTCAGGATATTAATCTAAACTTTTCCTTCAAGCGAACATATATCATTGCCATCTGTTGAATTTTCCACTTCCTCACATCATCAAAAAATCGTAAAAAAAGAAGAAGAAAATAAGTATAGGTGAAGTGTGGGAGAAAGTATTTCCTTAGGAAAATATCTTGAAGGGCGAGTTATCGAGGAAGGAGTTCTCTTTGGAAAAGGGCTTAAGGGACGACTTTCCTCTTATTTTTTTTTTTCCGAAAGACAGTTATTTTTTCTTACCTATATATAGATATAATATAGCCATTATTTATAATTTATTTATCTTCCGGAAAATCCCCCATACAAATACAGTTGGTCATTGTTTGTAATACAAAGTTGTACATTGTCTTAAAATAGTTATATAACTGACGATATTATTGTAAAAACTATATATACAATTCAAAAACTAATAAACAAAATAAAAAAATACTCAAAAAAGTTTAATTTAAGTTTACTTTAGACAGCATAGCAAAGGGTTTTTTATTCCCATTAAAAAAATCCTATGGTCACCTGCTCCTTTGGTGAATAAAATAATTAGTAGATGATGTTTCCGTCTCTGTAACAAGGGTCGTATGTCGTATAAGTTTATATATAATATAGGTATAACCTTTATTTTTATTTATTTTGGTGCCAGACACAAGACTCTGTTTTTGGAATACATGTCATATTTTGGAGGGGAATACATGTCACACAAGGGGAGCCCGTGGCTGGGTGGCTAGCGCGCTAGTCTCTCATGCTACAGGTTCTGAGTTCGAATCCCAGTCCCAGCGGGGCTTTTATAAGGGTTTAAAAAAATGGGTATTCACTCACGACCTCTCCCCGGGTATGTGAGACCCGTCAGCCAAATGGTGGCCACACACAAAATTAGTCGTAGGGAGTGATTACCCTACACTAAAAATAGCATCGTGAAACGTGAGTTACCTACACGGCCTGTCGTGCCACTGAAAGAAGAAGAAGAAGAATACATGTCACACAAAAAAATCAGCTGAGTAGTTTTACAATAATTTTATTTGGATTTTATCGTAATTATTTCAGTTAAACTTAAAATTAAAGTTAAGCACCATTATTTTGCATATGATCATTATTTAGTTCTTTATCACCATCATTTTATATTAGTTTCATCGTCGTACCGTATTAATATGTATCTCTTTTGTTTTCTGTCTGTTTGCAGACCTGATGGTGGCACAGATGTTTGAGCCGAAACGTCGGAAACAATTAAAAAATTGTCTGCCAAGCTAACTTCTGATGATTATTTCCAGGAAATATGAACTTTTAAATTAAGTTAGTCTTCACCCCTAACACCCTATTTTTCTCAGTAGGCACCGGTTGGAGTTGGCTGATGGGCCGCAAATACCTAGAGGAGAGTGTGACTGGGATTCCAACCTTTGACGTCCCTTCATACCACTTTAGTAAATCGGACGGTGCTACAGCGGGAGTCATTAATTTTGCTCTTTAATAGTTTAATCGGGAAAGGGATGTTTAAGGAGTACCTCACATCAGGGTCAGGACCACCTCCAGGGGCGGCCATAAATAAGGATTGTTACATAAACTTTCTTATATATGACATATATAGTAAGGGAAAGTATTGCGATCGTGAAAATTTTCGAATTTTACGTTTTATAGTTCCTCGAGTCTAAATAGCCAAGTCGCGCTAAAACGAAAAGTCATACGAAACTGAAATTCCATATTCGATAGTTAATGAATCACACACAGTGGAGATATTAAATTAATGCTTTTATTATCAGAATACAATATATATTCAGAATACAATAAACTGTGCTGAGGAGTTAAGGTGACTACAAGTGTACATTCCGAGGTCTCCTTCTATGAGTGTGACACAAGTAAATGTTACAACTAGAGTGATGAGTTTTGAGGATCAAAAGGTATATATAGCAAGGTTTTGTAGAGGGGGTGAGGGAGCGGCAGGAAGCGGCACAACAAAGGAAGTACTTCCAGATGTTGGGTTCTGTGTCCTAAGTACAGGTATGTGTTCTTTGTCGGTACTTGGCCTGTCCTTTCTAGGTTTATGGGTGACACCCTCAGGTATAGAAAAGGAAGTTATTAATAATTACTCTATATTATTTATGAGTTAAGTCTCATTCTATAACTACTCTCCCCCTTAAGCACGAAGCCCCATGAGTGCAATGTGTAAGTTTGTCAGTTAATATTGTTATAATAAAGTAGTCCTTCAGCCGGAGGTTCTGGATAGGAAAGTGTATTGTAGGAAAGGATTCTACAGGAATGGGAACAGTGACATTTTTCCAAAGTTTACAATAATTCTTAAGAATATAAATGTATACAATCAAAACTTTAAAAAAAAACTTAATTACAATAATTGATGTTACATACAATAATTAATTAGTTTTACCAATCGTCATTACATTATTCCTATAAAAATTTATACATTGTTAATAGTCTTGAAACTTATAAGTACAATTATATAAAACTAAAATTTCTCATTATTATCTATAAATAATTAAAAACATAACCATAACACTAAATTAAACAAAAGCATGAACTATGTTGTTTTTTATTACAATCTATAAAACGTTTTCTCAATTTTTATATAAACATTTTTTTTTTCTTTTTTTTCTATTTATCTTATAAAGTTATTATTACCTATATATAGTTCTAAAAATAACATTTCAAATTAGTGTAAACAATTGACAATGAATATTAACATTAAGTGCAACCATCAATATAATAAACAATACACTATTATAAATATTTTTATTTCTTGTTTTTTTTTTTTTTTTTTTTTTTTTTTTTTTTTTTTTTTTTTTTTTTTTTTATCAATTTTAAAACTACATACATCTCGGACCGCTATCACTGTTGAGATTTTCATCTGGCTTCAACGTCCAGAGATATATTAAATCTTTTCTAATGGATTTTACCATTTTGGGAATATTTCCTGAGGAAACCTTTTTTCTGGAATTCTTATTTAATTGAGGGGATTTTATTACTTCTTTCGTTTTAATTATAACATTCTGTTTATGTAAACTCGCAGTATAAGTTGATATTTTGTTATTATAATCGAGAGATTTATTATTTTTAAATTCAAATTCATCTGTATGGATAGCCGGAGGCTCCTTAGACTGGCTTGTCCTGTCATCATACATAGATTGTTTGTTATGTTTAAAGTTTTGATTTGACAATTTGTTTAATTTAACTTTCGATTTAGCACCAAATTGATTTACTTTTTTAATATATTTGTTTCGAATTCCTTTTTTTTTCTCTTGTTTTTTTTTTTGTTTTTTTTTTTTATTTATTTATTTTACTTTATTATTATTATATTTTTTTTTTTTTCACACCTCGACCCGCCAGATAGGTAGTAGAATTTTCATCAGGTTTAAGCATCCAGAGGCAAATTTCATCCTTGCCCTTGGGCCATCTAGAAATATTTTGAATTTCATCTTTTACTCTACTTTTTAAAATTTTGTCAATATCACCAAAGGTAACTTTCTTTTCTGTTAGTTTAGTTTTTTCCCAAAACAAAGAATATTTTAACAACTGCTCCGGATTAACTTTAAAATAGTTCTTTTTTTGATTTACTATAATAAATGATACATCTTTTATTTTATTATTATTTAATGGCCTAATTTCTCTAACATTAATCTCACTAATACTCCCGGGTTCCTCAGGTTTTGTAAATTTCTTTATTTTTAGTTTTTGTGTTTGAAGTTTACTAACATTAGATGAATTTTGTTTGAAATTCGGGCTATCAAGTGATTTATCATTTAAAATAGATTCTGTTTTATAATTAAGTTTATCTTCCGATTGGGAAATATTTATTAAGTCAGTATTTGGAACTAAATGAGTTTCAATTGTGGTTATTGAACTATTTTCTTGATAAGATTTCATGGACTCCGTATTTTTCATTATAAACTGTTTTAAACTACTGGATTCGACCACAAATAATTTTTTATTTACATCAGCCGGTTTTAATAAGTTTAAATCTGGTTTTAGCGGTAATGTTTCAGAGGCTATTTTCTTTTCTTGAATATTAATTTTAGGTAATTGTTCAAATTTATTATTTGGAATTCCGGATTTTATTTTTGGCTGTTCGTCAGCGTCTTTGGACAACAAATGTTCTGGTGGAAAAGGTTTATTAAAATTTGTCTCGGTTGGGTTATGATCTTTAAATTTACGTATTAGAATATTTAACAAATCGTCAATATTGTTTAAATCATAAAACTTAATTTCATCCGCGACTGTTTTAGGAAGGTGACATTTGGCCATCTTACATATCCTGAATTCATTAACGATTCTAAATGGATTATTTTCTGCACAAAAAGTGTCTTTAATTTCTTTTACGTTATTTATGAAATTAAACAAAGTATGCGGTTTACAATCAAAGTACGGCATAGGCATATGCTCAAAGTCTGAGTTTCGAAAAAGTAACGATTCCATATTTTTTATTTATTTTTATTTTTAGATATTAAAATCTTACTTATGTCTACTATAATTTAAATTTTACTTAAATTGTGCTCAGTAACAATCATTATCTGATTATAAAAAAATTTGATGTGATTTTTATACAGCTTATATTAGTATTAATAAAATGTCATACATTTTAAATGTTATCACAATTAAACAGCACATAAACAAACATATAAAATGAATAATTTTAAAATCTTACTGCGTTAGTTCTTAACATTTCTCCTGGATACCTGTTGAGCAGTGAAGTCCAGTGAGGTTCAGCAGGACATGCAAGTCGAGTATTGTCTTGACTGAAGGAGGGTGCGAGATGATCTTCTTACTTGGTGTCTATCTTCTTGTAGATCCTTCTTCAGAAGTATCTTCGTCCTCTCGGAAACTGCGAAGGCATTCAAAATCTAATTTGATGCTTGCAGTGCCTGTCTCGGGCGCCAGTTAATGAATCACACACAGTGGAGATATTAAATTAATGCTTTTATTATCAGAATACAATATATATTCAGAATACAATAAACTGTGCTGAGGAGTTAAGGTGACTACAAGTGTACATTCCGAGGTCTCCTTCTATGAGTGTGACACAAGTAAATGTTACAACTAGAGTGATGAGTTTTGAGGATCAAAAGGTATATATAGCAAGGTTTTGTAGAGGGGGTGAGGGAGCGGCAGGAAGCGGCACAACAAAGGAAGTACTTCCAGATGTTGGGTTCTGTGTCCTAAGTACAGGTATGTGTTCTTTGTCGGTACTTGGCCTGTCCTTTCTAGGTTTATGGGTGACACCCTCAGGTATAGAAAAGGAAGTTATTAATAATTACTCTATATTATTTATGAGTTAAGTCTCATTCTATAACTGATGCATTTATAAGCACGAGATGTTACTGCAACATTTTCATCAAAATCGGCTAACCATAAGATCCGCTTTATACTATGCATTTTGTACCTTTTTACGAATTTCTCTAAAAATGGCTCTAACGAATTTTATTAAACTCGCTATATTGATGTAAAATTTAATGAGCTTTAATATCATGTAGGTTTAATTCTGATTGAAATAGTCTGATAAGGCTTAAATGCCGATACTTTAAATGTTCTTCCTCTAAAGTACCTTTAATTTTGTACATTCCAAAAGATTAATATTATCATCGTGTTTACTCTATTATAAAATACTAGAGCCATCAGTCAAGTTCGAACCTGCTTTCTGCTGCTAAACACTATGCTACAGATGAGGAAACCCCAAAATATTTTCAGTACAGATAAATTGCATTCATTTTTGTTCTGACATTGATCCATATGTTCATTGGCCTCCAGACAAGATATTGCAGTACGTACGAAGCAGACTGCCTGATTATTACCCTATCCTTTGTTAGTTTCCTTCCAGATTAAATATATTTTGCAACATCAGGTGAGAATCGTGCTGCACAGATAGGCAAGATAATTACTCTATTATAAGAAGGTAGAGGCGAGGAAGAAGGACTGTGAACTTTGCACTTTGGCAATGACTAAGCCCCCCCCCCCCACTACACCCCCCTCCTGCTTTACCCAATGCACTTTCGATTGTCCTTTGGTTCTCGAGGCAGGTCTTAGCCAATAGCGGGCGCTGCAGCTCAGCCATTGCTTCTTGCTTAGTTAGTGGCGAAATCAGCAGTTAACGAGGTCTTAGAGTTTAGCAGCTAACTATCCTATTATGTATCATGTACAAAAAAAAATCTGGTGCGGACAATACACGACTTTCACTTACCTTGACTGTTAAAATCAATTTAAAAATTATTAAATATATTTCGATTTCATAAATATTTAATTGTTGTTCAGTAATAAGTTTATTTCCTATTCGGCACTTTTTGTATATGTTAATGTTTTTCTGAAATCTTTAGCCTTCCAACGCTGGTTTATACATCTATATTACTGTTCTTATGTTCAAAAACAACAAATTTCGTTGAAAAAATATTTTTGCATTTTTCTCTTTTAGTTGAATATGGAATTCATTCAACTTATGTATTTACATATGTTTTATCATCGATAACAAGATGGTACGTTTATTTTTTTAAAATATACAAAATCAAAGTTACTTCAGAGAAAGAAAATTTAAAATATCGACATTTAAGCCCTGTCAGACATCAATCAGGATGAAAGCTACATAATATTAAAGGACATTAATTTATACATCAATATAACGATTTTAATCAAAATCGTAATAGCCGCTTTTGAGAAAATTGTAAAAAGGTGCAAAATTCGTGTTATAAAGCGGCTCTTCTGGTTATCCGATTTTGATGGAAAAGTTGATATAATATCTCGGGCGTATAGTTGTCTTACATAAGAAATTTCAGTTCCGTACGACTTTTTTTCTTTTTGTGCTAGACTTACCACACACACACACACACACACACAGACCTTTTAGCGGGATTTGGTCATTTGGAATGAGGGGATCCTAAAACGCGTATTTCCGTTAAAAACTGGAATTGGAAAATTTATAAGTTTATATAAAAATCCTAATAATCCTATAATTGAGACGTTGATTTCCAAAAGGTACTATATCCATTTTAGGAAATTTTACAGGAAGCGCCAAAATCTCTCGTTATTATATTATTAAACCAGCTAATTTGATTCTTTTCGCATTGAAATATAGATTTTTTTTCCACTATATTAATAAAACCATATTAAAGTTATGAAATGAAATGTTTTAGTATGATTTAGAACGAAACTAAATGCGTAATTAGCACCTTAAGAAATTAATACCATTTCTAAATCGTGTTATTAAAGGTCTTGAGTGTTCATTAGATACAATCAAATTTAAGATTCAGATAAAACTAAATGAGGAGAATATAAATATGTAAAAATATCAATTTCGTAGAAGATGTCCTTTAGTACCTTTTGGAAATCAACGTCTCAATTCATGAACGGTTACATATCCCATAGATCATATTGGCTATATAACAAAAGAGTAATAAGAGTTAACAGTATCCATACGTATCATATTTATATTATAATTTATTAAATTTAGATATTTCTATACTTTTGAACACGTAGAGAAATTCAAGTATTTAGGTTCAATTATAACTAGAAAAAATGAAATCCAGGAAGAAATAAAGTCCCGGTTAAAGGTGGGAAATGCGTGTTATTATTCAGTTGCTAAGTTACTTAGTTCGCGGCTTCTATCTAAAAACTTAAAGATTAGAATTTATAAAACTATTATTCTTCCAACGGTTCTTTACGGATGTGAAACGTGGCCGCTTACTTTAAAGGATGAACAGCGGCTTAAGGTTTTCGAAAATAAGGTATTGCGTAAAATATTTGGTCCAAAGAGAGATGAGGCCACTGGGGAGTTTAGAAGGTTGCATAACGCGGAATTGCGGAACTTGTATCCTGTGAATATAATTGAGCTGATTGCATCGCGGAGACTCAAATGGGCGAGTAAAGTTGTTGGGCTCGATGACGAGCGGATTCCGAGAAAGCTGGTATTTGCTGATCCGACTGGTAGGCGTCCGAAAGGTAGGCCGAAGCGGAGATGGGAGGATTGCGTTAAGGCTGATCTCGGGTTCTTGGGCTTGAATGGTGAGCATTGGACGAGTCTGTGTAGGCGGAATTTGGTGGTATCGGCATCGAACCTTCGGGTTCGCTAAGCCTATTATTATTATTATTATTTTTATTGCACATTTTCTTGGTTTTACCAGAATACTTACCTACCCGGACCAAAGTCAAGGACTAGGCAAAAAATACTACACTATATTTAAAAATTTTCTGATGATACTGGCTGTACCGAGGAGAACTGCTTTCTGTCCTTCTTCCAGAACCTTTTCGGGCAGTTTTAAGTTTTTAGTTGCTAAAATGGTGTCATCTGGAATGAGACCGTTGCATGAGATAATTATCGGATATATCTTGATTTGCTCCAGCTTATAGACTTGACGTTTATTATTATTATTATTATTATTATTATTATTAGATATTTCTATATCGAATACTGGCTCACGTGGCAAAGGTTGTTATGCCATATACATTTCTAGTGAATATTTTAGTTGTGAAAAATAACCAATGTATTGTAATTGGAACAATTTAGATTAAACTCGCCATATCCATGTAATATTTAATGGGTTTTAATATTATTTAGGTTTCATTCTGATTGGAATAGATTGAAATAGCTAAAATGTCGACATTTTTAATTTTATACCTCTAAAGAACTTATAATTTTATTGGTTCGATACATCATCGAAAACTATATCATCTTGTTAGCATTGATAACAACATATGTCTAAAGTTTAATGAGGTATTGAAGGGTGAGTAAAAGCGGACGAAACTAACTAATTTTATGTAATAATTTCACCTATTAGACAAATTAATAAAAAACATATTTTTCTATCGAAACCAAATGTGTTTTTTTTTTTGTTTTGTTTTTAAACAAAAAAGTGACAAGAGAGTTTTATAATATAGATTAAATAATAGTCAGTGCATTATAAAAGGTAATTGAAGGTCGGAATGATTATAAAACCTAGCAAATTATTACAGATTGGTTTCTTATTTTCAAATAATTGCATCACGGTATAACAATTTATAAGGTTTTCAGACAATTACCTACTTTAAGTTAATCAAAGTGACAACATTCTCAATTTATATTCAAGGAAAACGAATCATCATTGCTAAGTTTAAAGCGCTATACCTCTGATATTTCTTAGCCGCTTTCGATTTCTTTTTTTTTTTTTTTTTTTTTTTTTTTTTTTTTTTTTTTTTTTTGTAGGAAATTTAATTTCCTACCGAATAGCACTTAATGTTAGTTATAAATAAATACGATGGAGTGACGGATTTTGTATCGTGATTAATGTATTTTGGAACGTTGCATCTTAAATTTCGAGGGGAAGAGGGATAATTTTTGTTGCCTCTTCATGATCATCCTCATGACCTATCCTTGCCTCCCCGCAGAGGCTGAACCATATTCTTCGATCCTTAACGAATTAATTTCTTTTGGCCCTTTCCACTCCTCTCTTTACTTTAGACTTTACCTTACTCCATCCTCCCAAGTGTGTTGTGGTCTTCCTCTTCCTCTTCGTCCATCCACTATGTCCGGACCATCTTAGATAGTGTTCTTTGATGATTCTCTCCGCCACACAGGTGGAAAAAATCACGATTTATGATTTAGAATGATATGAAATATCTACAATATCAAAAGATGAGCGTTCTCTAGATTAAATGGAAACCTATGTCTGCCTGTCCCACTATATTTTTTGGCAATATTCCACTCACCTCAGTTGAACAGATCCGATACCTTGGACTGCATCTTGACAGACGACTTACTTGGAATCCTCACACTAGACTGAAACGACAAGAAACAGCTCGCAGATATCGCTTATTACAACATTTACTTGACAAACGTTCAAAACTTCCCACCTACTACAAAAAACTAATTTATATTACAATACTTAGGCCTATTTGGACATATGGAATTGAACTATGGGGATCCACCAAGCCATCAAATTCCTCTCGCATCCAATCCTTGCAATCCAAAATCCTCCGAAAGATCCTAAATGCCCCTTACTTTGCCACCATTAAAATAATCCATAAAGACCTGAATATCCCATTAGTTGCAGACTTAGCCCGAATTAGATATACTTCCTTTCACTCCAAATTAGCACTCCACCCGAACCCACTTGTCCGCAATCTCTCATCTCCTTCTATTCCTGATCATCCTCCGAGGCGGCTGAAACGCCGATGGCCTCGAGACCTCCTTGTCTGAAAAACCTTTGAAGTGCTACCACTGGGTAGATTCTTCTCACGCCTATCATGTCCATATCTCATGTGTCAACAGTCACATTTACTTGATGTATTTTGTGTTAATACAGTTGTAAATATCTCTATAATAAATAAAAAAAAAAAAAAAAATGGAATGAAATTTATTTTGGGGGTGGGGTGGCCGAGTTGGTTAGCGCGCGTTTTTTTAAACCAAAAAGTACGATTTCAATTCTCGGAACCGAAGGGGACTTTTATCGCGGCATTAATCCCCCGCCCTCACCCTCTGGTCCAAGAAACCCCGTATAGCCTTTATACAAATCGCCCGCAAAGGCGAGGTAGGGGTGAAAAAATATATATATATCTGAAATGGAATGATCTATTTCGATAAAATGAAGCGGTCAGTACAAATACAAATATCTCACAATATGAATGTCGTAATTAAATGTCTTTTTGTACCATTTTGGAAATCACGTTTCCATCCTCCACCTCCTCATTCCCCTCACTTCACCTAGCTCCATCTTGAAATATAACGAAATTAAATATTTAATCGTCCCATTTAGCTACTCAAAATATTATAACGATATTATAAATTGCCTCTGATTTAAGCGACAATTTTAAACGGGTTCCAGTGTTCATTTGCTTTTTCCTTTTATTGATTTTATCAATTCCTTCTTTGTGAGAATGAGAAAGCCTCGATGAAGAATAAGTTTATTGCGATCGCTTCAGAAAACTCGTGGTGCATTTATTTAATTGTTTTCTTAAGCTATCTTATACAATCTGCCTCAATTGAGAGAAATAAATTATTAGAACTTTATAATTCCATTTTCGTTGATGATATACCAAGTGAAAAAATAAAGTATTGATATTTGAAATCCACTTTGAGTAAGCATATCTTTTTTATAGTAATATTAATAAAATAAGAGATGGTACGGGTGGCGCTCAGAAAGATTATGAAACATAGTGAAACAACTTAAACGATTTAAGTTTCGGGTCCTCGTAAGATAAAAAGTAAATAAATCGTTAATTTACAACAGATAAATCATGTAACTTTTTAAGGATTTTTAAACTAATTTCGAAACGAAAATAAATTGTCAAAGAATTATTTACATTGGATTTTAATAGAAAGATGTGTTATATTAAATAAACTATTGTATTATTATTATTATATTATTGTATTATTATTATATCTTCCACAATCTGTTTCTTTTTCGGCTTATCTTCACTCTCCGTTAAACATTTACAATATTATGTATAAGATAATATTCTTATAAAATCTGTAGCTTTCCAACGGTAAATTGTACATGTATATTACTGTTCTTGAGTTTAAAAAACAAAAATTAAATTATTTTTTTTTTTTGCAATTTTATCGTTTAATTGGATATCGAATTCGTTCCATTTATATATTTAATTGTTTTTTTAACTATCTAATATTAATTAGATGATATGGTAAATTTCATAAAATCTACAAAATGTTGGGTACTTTAGAAGAAGAAATTTTGAAATATTGGCATTTAAGCACTGCCAGACTATTTCAATCAAAATGACATTAAAGCCCGTCTAATTTTTTATCGATATAGTGAGTTTAATCAAAATCGTTAGTTCAGTTTTCGAGAAAATCATAAATAGGTGCAAAATGCATAGTCGAAAGTTGCTGTAACATCTTGGGCGTATATAGCTTTTTTCAGTCAAATTCATAATTTTTTCAGTCAAATTCATAATTTTTTCAGTCAAAAAAAATTCATAATTTTTTCAGTCAAATTCATAATTTTTTCAATCAAATTCATAATTTTTTCAGTCAATTTCATAATTTTTTCTTGTACCCAATTTTAATTTTAAAGTTAATTTAATGAGGTTTTGCTACCTAGAACTTAACATTTTTATTAAATCTCGTTGTTGTTTATCCATTTATCGTCACTTTATGTTACTGTGCTTAATCCGACGGTGCAGCGGGAGTCCTAAGTTTTGCCTACCCATGTTTACTCTTAAGTAAACCTGGGTTGGCAAAACTTAGGGATCTTTTACGAGTTCCACTTATTAAATCTTTTAAGAGTCATCTGTGGTGCACAAATATAGGAGGATCTGCTGGTTTTAGACTTGCAACCTTAAGCATAGAAGGCTGTTATGCTAGCCACTACTCCACAGGTGACCCTAAATGCATTCAACAAGGTGTTTGAATCTGCCGGGTTTAAACACGTGACTTTGGACTTATTAATCTTTAACTCCTTGCTGAATACATCCAGGCTCACCTGTGGATTAGTGGCTAGCATAACAGCCTCTTTTAAAGGACGAAATAACCAAGGATTTTTACTCCCTAAAAACAAACATAGGGCCATCTGCCAAGTATGAACTCGCGATATAGGGGACAGAAGGATGTTATGCTAGCCACTACTCCACAGGTGACCCTCGAAGTCAGAAACCTTTTTCAACAAAGTGTTTGAATCTGCCGGGTTTGAACTTGTGACCTTAGACATATTAATCCTTAACACCTTTTTGAAGGTCTAATGGTGTAAATGGTATAAAGGGTCACCTGTGGAGTAGTGGCTATCAAAACAGCCTCTTTTAATGGACGAAATAACCATGGATGTTTACTCCCTAAAAGGAAATATAGGGCCATATGCTGGTTTTGAACTTTCGACCTTAAGCATAGAGAGCTGTTATGCTAGCCACTACTCCACAGGTGATCCTTTATGCATTCAAAAAGGTGTTAAGGATTAATATGTCTAAGGTCACAGGTTCAAACCCGGCAGATTTAAACATTTTTTTAATGCATCGAGGGTCACCTGTGGAGTAGTGGCTAGCATAACAGCCTTCTATGCTTAAGGTTGCAAGTCTAAAACCAGCAGATCCTCCTATATTTGTGCACCACAGATGACTCTTAAAAGATTTAATAAGTGGAACTCGTAAAAGATCCCTAAGTTTTGCCAACCCAGGTTTACTTAAGAGTAAACATGGGTAGGCAAAACTTAGGACTCCCGCTGCACCGTCGGATTAAGCACAGTAACATAAAGTGACGATAAATGGATAAACAACAACGAGATTTAATAAAAATGTTAAGTTCTAGGTAGCAAAACCTCATTAAATTAACTTTATAAAATGGGTACAAGAAATTATGAAATTGACTGAAAAAATTATGGATTTGATTGAAAAAATTATGAATTTGACTGAAAAATTATGAATTTGACTGAA